>JAFIDM010006943.1:54553306-54577710 GCA_023159025.1 Thereuonema tuberculata | reverse complement strand
CAATTCTTCTTCAGATATTAAAAAAAAAAAGATGTGATGCTTCTTAAGGAATTGTAAAGAGAGGAAGTTTTGTTATCTATAACAAAAATACTTTATTTGGTCAAAGACAGTAAATTAGGCCCAGAAAGTTATGGAAATATTGTCAACCAATTTAATGAGATTCGACATTTTTTTGTAATCCTTTTAGACTGTTTTTAAACGTGATAAGTCGATTTGTTATTCCACTGTTAGTAATTAACTAACGAATTATAATTATATAAACCTTTAAATGCTCTTAAAAGCATTTTCCAAATACTAATTCTTTGTTTTCATTTGATATTATTATTAAATGTGAATCAATATTGCAGAAGGAGAAGTTTGAGATAATAGACCTTTCGTTTTTAACTTTTTTGATTAAACTGAGAAAGTAGCTTTTTATTTTTTATTTATATATAAATCTTTCACGTAAATACATTTTAAATAAAATTTGTATTGCAAAATTTCTCTAAAATTGCAGTAAAACATAAATACATATTTAATTTAAGCACCGTGATATTAAATGTTAAATTATAAGTGCAATCCTGTTTTTCTGGAATATGTAGCAGCCATGCATATTAAACACATTTTAAAATTCTTTTAACGTAAAAGCTGCTTACGGTGTTAATAAACAAGTTGAAAATAAATAAATACTTTAGCTTATTTTTCATTTGCAGTTTCAGTAATGTACAATTTTCAGTATTTGTAAGGTAAAATCGGTTTGGATTATATAAGCATAAAAGCACATTCATTACTCCATTTATATTTAACCGACTTAAAAAAAATCAATAAGTAAGAAATATATTTTTTTTAAATGGATAACGTCTTATAAATTTGAAGTCTTAACTATGAATTTTTTGGCTGGTTTTGTGCTGTGTTATTTTCTCTTCACTGCTTTTCTTGAATGCATTGTTAAGAATTTATTAACGTTTCTTAAATTGTGCGTATCAATTGTGTTCCTAGCATTGTTAAGAATCTTCATAAAACATATTTGACTTTATTTTAATAAAGAAATGCGTGAAGTAATGATCTGAATACTTAGCCATATCATTTCAGTATTGACTGATATATAGTGAATGATATTATTGTGTAGTTGGATCGTTATTTCATATATAGGCTAAACTTTATTGTAAGTACTTATTAAGATGTTCGTATGCGGCTAACTTTGCATTCGAATGTTAGACGAAGATTACCCGATCTGAATGTCATTGAACAGGTTTTTTTTACATTTTAAAACAGAAGATGGTAAATATTGTAATAAGGATTGTTGTAACATAAAACGAGTTTGTATAAAGAAGTCTTTTAGGATCATTTACTGATGATATGAAATGTAAAGCAGTTTCTTCTTTGCTTTGGAAATCGAACATAAATGATCGTACGAAAACTTACGACGTCTTAGGTACAATTTTCATAAAACTTATAAAAAAATTCAATGAATTGTTTAAATAAAATAATTATTAATTGATGAGTTAATTAATTACTGAATCAGTAATTTACTCTGCCGTATATTTGGCTTCTTGTTAAAGTTGATTCATTTCGACACGAAATGACAATGAAATTCTAAAAATGGATTCTTTATATCTAAATGCATCTTTCATTGAAATTTATAGAAATAAAATGTTAATATAATGAAATCTCATTTATTCATATAGATTTCTTTTCTTTTAAATTACATATTTTATTTATTTAAAAAGGACATTTTCCTAATGAACTTTTTTAAATGTTTTCGTGCGTCTTAACTCTATTCTGTGTGTTTTTTAATCTTTGTATAAAATTGTTCTTGATCAAAAAAAAAAAAAAAAATACTTTAATCAGCTTTTTTATGAGAGATTAACTTACGATAAAATAGGCAACCCTGCTAGTGGCGTCCAGAGCCACTACTTTTATTGTAATTTTTCCTCATCTTTTTAGTGAACAGCGTCGGCTCTTCACTATAATCTCATATCAATATACGTACGTTATATGTTATTAGATTATCTCGTTGTTGCTGAGTTTGAGTAAATTTGTTTGTTTTTAGATTTCAGCATTGTACAGATTTGATCATTTTCGGATTATCTAGTCTTCTTAAGAATTTATTGAAATTTAAGAAGATTATCATAGAAAAAAGACAAAAAAGACACCTTCATTTCCATTCAGACACAATGTTACTGCACTTACGACCACCGCACGTAGAAAAAGTTTTGAAGCTTTGAGCTCTGCGGAATTAGTTAGCTTCTAACCCAATTCCAACTAACGAAAACTTAAACGATGAAAGGTTCAAAGTTCTAAATGAAGCTGAAATTCCAAATATAACTTGTTCCTTATTTCTGTGATTTTGCGATTTTGATTTTAGTAAGATGAAGCCAATAATTTATGATCGTAGATTAATCCATCGGATACGCCGTGTTCTTTCTTTAATCCTCGATAACCTTTGGCAAAATCCATTGGATTCCAAACGGTATTCACTTTCTTAACTGGATTTTTTTTTAAAAAAAAGGTTAAAAGCAATATAAAAATCATTTCTTCTCTTAATGAAGCCGTACACTATAGAATCTTTATGTAAATAACTTTTCTGGAAATCGTTACCCCTTTAACACCCTAATGTTGGACAATAATCAGCCCAAATTTTTGAAGCATCTGATACAGCTAATGTGCCTTGACTTATACTAACTATACTGTATTTAAGATACTATATTATACTTCAGTCGTGTAGATATCGTTAACGCTGCTTCAGATAAGTGTTACTGAATAGCTTATTATTATTTTTTTTTAATTATGTAATAAAACAATCAAAGCACATATCCACAAAGATCATGATACACTTTATCTTTACAGATATACATTTCTTATATAATATAATTTACACAATCTTTTGTCTTTCTATGCGAGAGACTTCTTCAGGTGACAAGAACGAGGACGGGAATTTTATCCCCTTCCTCAAATTGTCGTTTGGATTACAAAACGAATTAAAAATTTAAACAAATTCCTCGTTCTTGAAGAAGTCTTTTGCATAGAAAGACGAAATATTGAGGAAATTATATGTAAATTTACATTATTAATTATGGAAGAAATGTATATTTGTAAAGATTAAGTATAATATGAATTATAAAAAAAATGATAATCTATGATATATTCTTTCTTTTTAATGATAATTTTATTTTATTCTTGTAATTTGTAAGTCGCATCACACAATTTCGATAGCGATTTTTTTCTTATACATTTTAGATTGGCCTAGCAAATGTTCAGTCTGGTTTTGTCATGAAATTCCACATGAATTGGCGTCTTTTATTTATTTATTTATTTATTTATTTATTTATTTATTTATTTATTTATTTATTTATTTATTTATTTATTTCTGTTATTTATTTATTTATTTCAATTTTAATTTAATCTTCGATATTTAAAATTATTCTGAATAGAACCCGTTATTTTTGTTCTTTAATGTAAAGTTTATTCTTAATCAGTTTTATGTTGAAATTCTTTGCCATTTATACGATTCCAATTCAGGGATAATTTCAAGAAATAAATGCAGTCATTCACCTAATAACAGGCGAAACAGAACAAAAACTCCCGATGATCTGATTTTTACTTTATTTTTAAAGGATCTGAATTCAGTGACTTGGTTTTCTAATTCGATCTCTATATTTCTTCTAAAATCATCTTTAGGCTTATAAGATAATTTCGAAATTATTTGAAGGAATAGATTTTATAAATTAAATAAATTTCTCATTTGTTGTTTCCAATGAATTTCTTTCCTTCTTGTTCCTTTTAATGTAAATTATCTTTAAAGATCAAAAATTAGAATCTCTTCATGATGTTGTAGATTAGGTTTCTAATTTATGATTTATGATTATTTATGTAAGTGACGAAAAACTTGGTCATTTCCTGTTGCTTTGTAAAGTAGATAAATCGAGTGATTGAAGTTATATTTATTCTGATTACTTAGAAACCTATTGAAATATAAGATTTAAATTAAAAAAAAACAAACTACTGTTTAATAAGGTTTTATTAAATAGTAGATTATGTTGTTAAGCTCATGTCAACAACATAATCTTGTGTAAAAGCTTAACGGAATTTGTGAAGATGGTAAGGAACGAGATATTCTGTGTTATTCTTTAACCAAATTTTCCAAGCCTGAATTGGTGCGTTTTGGATAAAACCTTTTTCTGCTTTCTTGTAAATCGCCTCTTTACAAGAAAGTTGTTGGTGTTTATCATCGGGTCTTAAGGGTATATGTGACGGCGTCTTAACTATTCTTATAATATCTGAAGGAGGTTGTTTGTGTGTTCTTGCAATGGATGATAGTTCTTTGTTATTTTAGAGAAAACTTAAGAGGATCGAGGTCATGTGGGTTTTGTTGGGGTGGCTTGAAAAGAGCTCTCCACTTACACTAATTTGGTATCGTTGAACGAGTACTCGCCTATTGTTGGTATCAATGGTGGATTGTGCAACGCCGCGTAACAGTGGGTCCAGTGGGCAATCGGATATCTCCTCTTCTTCTTCTTCCTCTTTTCTCTGTTTGGCACCCAATGGATGGTGGGTTCTCAGTTTCCCGCCGACCCAGCTCCTATTGAGTGCGGTTATCCGATCGGTGCGGCGGTGCTTTGCCGCCGTCAACTGGTTGTCTATCCCGTTCTCAGGTCTATTCTCGCTTTGTAGTTGATCACCGCCGTTCTCATTTACATAACAGCGATGTTCGAGTAGGGGAAAACGGTATTATTATTATTGCTCTTGTTGTTGTTGTTATCAGTTTTTGAGCATAATTATGGCCATGAAATACAAAAATGCCATTTTAAATAAATCATAAACAGCAGGAAGCTTACATTAATAATAATAATAATAATAATAATAACAACATTCAGAAATACAGATGTAACATACATACCAGAATACTTGAATAACGTAATATCTATAGACTAATCTAAAGGTGTTAGTAGGTTAATAACAGAAAGATAACTATGTGATAACACGCACATACAAAAACAGATGAACCGAATTACGAAATCATCTATTCGGTTCCTCCCAGTAGTCATTGACTGAATCCTTTCTCCCTTCATTTATTTTGATTGGTTTGGTCCAATATTTACGTCAGATATATTTGCAATCAAAACCAGTAGTTTTCAAGTCAGTGCGAGATACGATTTTACTGTTGAACAGTTAATAATATTCCTCTTCTACTATAAATATAAAAATAATCTATTTCTTATTAATTTAAAGAACTCGACCAATTTAGGCTGATTGTTTCTGATACTTATGTTTGGTTTTAATCGTAAAAAAAAAAAAATTAATAATCTTTTAAAGGATCGCCACAGTGCCGTAGTCTATTTAGATTTAAATTTAAACTTCATGATGTTAAAAAAATGTTAATATATTTTTATATATAGACTAATAACATTATTTAACATCTTACTTTCATCTTATATATAAAAGCAGCAAAAAGGAAAAAAAATAGTAATATAGTGATAATATGAGATATGATTTTTAACAACACTATAATAATTTTAGATAATATTATTATAATCACTTCAGTATAACTCATAAATTGTGAATTTATCTATAATTACATAAATTTTATGTTTCGTTTTATAAATTATAATATATTCTTTTTCTCAAAGTCTTTACAGCTGGGATATAGCTTACACAACTCTATACAGAATCACGTGTTTTTATTGATCTTAATAATAACATTTTTCCAAAAGAAAAATTAAAAATGTGTCAAAGCATGTATTGTTCGTTTTTTTTTTTTTATCTTCTTATTGTAAATGACGATTACAGACACATCAAATACACATTTGTCAATTTAAAAACATTGCCTAAAGCGTATTGATAAATTATTATTGATAATTCATCAACTTATAAACTTTATTGAATAGGCTTAGAAAATTTGTAATGAAGCATATTCTGACGAATTTATTGCTTAAAATCCAAATTTAATAAAAAAAAAAAGTAGAATTATTATCATTAGAATTGTATGACTAATAAAAAATAATTCTGTAGTCAACCATTTTTTTTAAACAATTTTTTTTTATAGAAACTAAGGATTTGAAATACAACTGTTTTCGAACCTTTTTCCATTAATTTTTTTAAATAGATTAAAAAAAAATGAAATCAGCAGCTGTTAAGATTAGTAAACTGCTTTTATTAATTTTATTTGTCGTTAGTAATTAACAGATGTTTAATGTAATGTTAATGATTAAAACTCGCTTGGTACGCCTGTTAAATTTTGTTTTATTGATACCGGTTTTGTTGTTCACTAAAAAGAACAAGCTGAATTTTCCCTTTGGTGCTCTACAGTGAAGTGTCGTTGCCGTTAAAGTATTTGAAGAATGCGTAACTAATCTGTGTAATCTTGAATTTCGATGGAAAATATTCTTTACCTTTTGTAAATGGAATTGATGGGCAACAAAATCCTTTATATTGATTGAGGATAATAAGGATTCATTATAATCAGAGGGAGAGAAGGGGTGGATGAAGAATTATGGGGGCATTTTCTTAAAAGAAAAGAGAACGCGTTCAGTGTCTTTCTTTATGTCTTTAATCCTAAATATTAATAGGACCTAGATGACTTAAACAAGAGACATGTGAAGTCCATTTATCTTGGATGATCCCTCCCTCGCTAGACTCCGCCCTTGTCGTTCCTTGGCATAGAGAAGGCTATTGCGCAATGCAGACGCCGCCCCCTCTTCTTACGACGCCATCTGGATCCAACAATGTAAGGAGAACTGCAGTCCCTCCAGTGATAGTCCCCGCAACATCTGAGCCAGGAAATAGACGAAATAAAGCCCAAATAAAATAAAGAAAACCCCGTGAAATTAATTGTTTTTTTTTTTTTTTTTTAATTCAGCAACACGATCCGAGATCCATTTATGATAGGCGCTTTTTTTGTTTCTATGAAATCCGCAGTAATTTGGAAGTATGATGCGATACCAAATTTGGATCGTATTTGGTAACTTTTATGAATTTTAAATTTAAATGTACTAACCATTTCCAATTTTTTTTTTCTTTCTTTTTTTTTTTTTTAATCAATGACTTCTGCATTCGCGACTTTTTCTAAGATTTGAAACATCAAATAAGTTATTTTATATTCAATAAAATATGGAATGGAAAACGAAAAATATTGATCAGGGAAAAAAAAATAAATAGTAATGCAGTGTCTTTATTCCATTGCAGTTTTGTCCGAGGGGATCCCATCTTTCTCCCACACCTGTCATGTATTCTACGATCGTATCCTATTGGAATTCACTGATGCCTTTTGTTCTGAGTTGACATAATCTGTTGGCATCTTTTGTCCTGTTCGAGATACCAATGGAAGGGAGAAAAAAAAAACAGCTTCCTTGAAAGGAATGAGGAAAAAAAAGACGCCTTGTGACGGTGGAGGAATAGGAATACATAAACTGGCTTCTTCCACCCACTTCCATTATTATCTCGGGCATCACCTTAAGCGGAATAACTACATTCTGTGTATTGAAAGCGATTCCCACCATCGACGAATAATAAGAATATGAGGATAACCGTAAATGAAAAAGAATTATTTTACGTGCATTAAACAAGATTGATGATAGTCTTCCAATCGCTATTCAGTATTCTATTGCTTGTATTTGATTAGTTTAGGCAAAAAACTACATGTATATAAGACAGAGCCTTCGTTAGAAATTTTATGCTGATGATGAATCTCTGGTAGATTTGAAAGCCTGCATTTGTAATATTTTTTATTTTTTTATATTTCATTTATAAATAACCGTAAATGCTTAGTCAATATCCAAATTATAATAATGCAACTATAAGATTTAATCACTATCTGCTAAATGTTCCATTTCTGTTCGCATATTTTCAAGGATCTTTATGTGGAAAAGAAAAATTGCAGACTCTGAAACGTACCAGTGGACGAATTCAAATCAAGCAGTACTTACTAGCTTGTACTTGGTACATGATACAGGCTTCCTCAGTATCAGAAAATAAAATATCCTTTATCTTAATAATAATCGTTTCTAGAACAATATACAGTAATTCACTTAAGTAAAATTTGTCTTTAGATCAGTTTTAAATGTAGAAATCGTTCTAGAACCCGCCATGAACAGATAGGGATCTTATTATTTACACGACTGACATTAATGACATTTAACATGTATTTATTTTCATGTGTGTTAATTTGTAATTGTTCTTTTTTCTTTTCTTAATGAAGTCAGTTCTTTCTGATGAACTTGAGGAATCCATTTTAAGTAATCAGGTTACTTAAAATTAAGACGTTGCTTATTGTAGGCTATGACTTCAAATTTCAGTCTTAGTTTTTGAGAATAGGATGCATACTTTAGCAGAGGTGGAATGTAACTTTCTTGACGTGATCAAGTGTAGAATTAACCTTAAAAGAATGAAAGTTGCTGTGTTTTCATTAGAATATGAAACCCAAATTTGTCGTGATCGGTTGGCGAAGGAGACTCTTCTTGTTTGGTGGCTTTGTTTAAGAGTGTTCGGGTGCCTTTACTGTTACTGTGGAATTCAGGCGAATTCTCGGGTCGGCCCAATGGTGCGGATGATAAGTTTTCATCGGGTGGGATTTTGGCAAGATCCAGTCGGGATAGGAGGGTGGGGAAAAGAGAGCTATTAATTACAGGAATGTGGAAGTCATTTGGTGTGACATCTCGCATGGCACAGATTTATTGTGGCTCTTCAAGTTGTCCCCGGCACAGCAACGACAAAATGGATAGTCTCGGCAGATTATGCATCCGGTGCGATTTCAAAAAGGAAAAAAAAAGAGTAAGAAATAATAATAAATAGCAACAAAACGCAAATTGAAAGAAAGATTTCATTCATAAAATTAAGAGACCAAAAGATATTGACTTCTCTTGAAGAATTGCTCGAAGAATTAGGACTAAATTACGAAATAGATCAAACTTCCTTATCGTATTTTGATCAAATTGTGTTTATGAATTAGAAACGACTCAAATCATATAAAACATGATTGTGATGGATTAAGAAAAAGAAATAATAATCAGTATTGAATTAGCTTTATCTTAGATTGAAATAATTAACAGAAAATATGCTATGTAAAAGAATTAGCGGTAAGTTGAAATTCTGAAAAACAATTAATATTTATTCTTCTTGTAGCTATTTTTCACCCATTACCTCATCGGTGGGTTTTGGAAACTATAGAAACAGTGAGGAAACACAGTAGAGAGTCTTTTTATTATAATCCAAACGGTGGAACTAAAAGAAGCTTTTTACATAGAGGATTGTTAATTGGTTCCCGCCTGTCGAATGGTCTTCCATTATTCCAATTTTAATTTTTTTGTAAGGTTGGTGCTGTATTATCTTAAATTGTAGAGTCAGTCTTCCCGCACCTTTGATACTCAAGGGAAGATGGTTACCGGTTTATTAAGTTTGATAACACAATTGATGATATTCACAAAATACCAGAGATCGTACTTTTAAACGTTTTACAACGTATTATTTCTTTTCAAAACGCCCTTTAATTTCTTCTCGTATATTTGAGAAAGAATTGATACATAGGAATTTTATTCGGAACAGAAGTTAAAGTAATGAGATACAAGTTATTTTTAATGTAACTTGAATTATCGTGCACACACACACACATATATATATATATATATATATATATTTTTTTTTTTTTTTACTGTAAGCAGTCACTAATTCTGATATTGTGGTGATCCTGCAAAATAATCGTTCATTTCATTCGACCATTGGCATACAAGTGGATTTTAATTCTACACTTACTTCATGTTTATGTCTATTTTTATTAAATGAACAAAGCCTAAATGTATTCTGTGCAGTTAAACTGACATTAATTATAATTAAATTAATTGCTTCGTTTGAATAATAGTAAAAAAAAAAATTAAATAAGATTTATTTGAGTGATGCATTCCATTGATATTGGATATTATTTGCATTTCAAGCAAAGTCAAGATATTCTGATAAACTAAACTAAATTTTAATTTATACTTTTTATAAATTAAAAATTTTTGATAAGAACTTTTGAAGAACATTCTGAATTGTTAAACTTTTGTATAGCTAAGCTAAGTTTTATATATATAATATTTAATGTTTTACATATTTCCGTTTCGTTTTTATGACAGTTCCATTTTTTTTTTCCTCTAATAGTTGGAAGATAGAATAAAATAAAAATTTCAGAAAATTATATTTTAGTTTTGAACTTAGGAAAATAGTTACAGTAATGGAAACTGAAGATAAAGTTGAATGGAATTTCAGTTAATGGTATTTCGGTGAACATAAAAAAAAGCTACACTTTTATTGCATATTTTCCTATTACATATTCCATTTAATCAAATTTTATTTGGTTATATTAATTTGCATAATTTATACATAATGTGATTTTTAGGTTGTGATGTAAATCATTTAAGTTTTTTACTGAATTTGTTTTAATATGTTTCATCTGCTCCATTGAATCTTCATTTCGGCTATTGGGCATGAGATGATCTTTCGTTGTGTAGCTGTGATATTTCTTCACGTTGGTTGCAGTGGTTTTCCAACTTTGTTCGAGAATCATCTGACGATAGTTCTTCCATTACTATTGAACAGTAGGCCTATACTTAATAGGTAAATAGGGTTTTAAGTGATTGAATGAGATATATTTCCTGGAAGAATTTTCATTTCTAATTATGTAGCTATTTTTTTTTTCGGCTTTCTTCAAAGCAAGTCGCGGCTAACCTAAACGTCTTCTCAATTGTCTGACACTCTGTCACGTAATTAAACATGAAAATTCTTGTTTGAAAACTTGTCTTTTTCAGTTACAGCTTTCGTCCTTAAAAATCAGACTTAAAAACTAATCTAATTTCCCACAACCTATAATTCTTTAGTTATTTTAAGAAGTGAATTTAATCTTGTGTTGTTATCATTTGAAAACCTTCCTTAAAATCCAAGAAGCAAGTTACGAACCTCGGAAATAAAAAGAAAAGTAAAGAGAAGAGGACTTTTTAAGATCTTCATGAAGTTAACGGATATTAACTTAATAGAATAATAGGTTTTTAATTTCACGTTCTGTTTACCTGTGGATTCATTTGCTGTGGTAGGAAGACCATTTTAGATAACTTACCATTATAGTTTCATCTTTCTACAATGAATAGTTTGAACAAACTTCAATTGTGACTGTTTATCATTTTTTTGTTACTAAAATAGCTTTCAGTTAAGTTTCATCATAAGTTTCGCTTAAATAAGTAGTTCGTGAATAAATTCTTCTTTTTCTCCTGGAAAAGAACTGTTCTATAAATTAAACCAGATTTGTGAGTGCGTTAGAACCCATTGACAGAACCCGAATCCCTTCGGACTCCTGGGACTGGCGGGAGATGGAGGGCAGTGAGGGCGTCAAGGTTCCGTGGTCATCGGTGGCATGTGAGATATGAGACCAGCGAGCCGTGAGATGAGATGTTCCATCCACCATCTGCACTTGTATAGAACGTAATTGTACTTTGGTGATCAATTGGATCCTCACTAGACTGCATTATGCAAATTCATCTTATGATGTCATCTCTCAGATTGACTCACAGAATTACTTAAGAGGGAGAAAGAGAGAAAATAAAAGGTTCTAATAGTCCATTATCAGAAATTAGGATTTTCACTGCTTAGTTATGCCTCTATCACGAGATGGTTAACAGTACTTAGAAAAGCGATAACTGACTTCTTCTGTATATTGTTTTAAACTTAGATATTAGCAAGTTGATTCGGCGTTGCGGTAGACACTTAAATTTTCCCTCGTGCAATGGATTGTCTTGCCGTACACTCGCACTGTTTTAGCTTCTTTTCCGAGATTTTTCAAAGATGGCTTCTCTGTATATAATCTGTAACATTGAGAGAAGCATTGTTATTTGTTTCAAGAAAGAATTCTTCGTCTTCGGTTCGGTACGGAGTTGGCTTCTCTGGTCCCTTTTTGTTTTATAATTGTTCTAACTTTTGAAATTATTTTGATAAAGATTGAAATTATTTTGATATGTTCCCAGAAATGTCAAAATACTCCTTCCTTCTTTTCCCAACATCTTGAGTCATTCTCTTGGGAGATAATTTGCTGAATCCATCATTAAAACATTAGCCAGAATTTTTGTAAAGCAATATTCTTAATTCCATAACAAAAAATATCTGATAACCTACTTGTAGTACAAAGTAATCGATTGTATTTTATGATGAAGGAATCAAATTATTATCAAACGATCAAAGGGAACTGTAAAAAAAATAAAAAAATAAAAATAATATATAATATGTGATAAATTAAATTAATAAGTTAAAGGAATTTTTACTACGCTTAATCTACTTTTACTTTGCTTAACTAAAAATCTTTTGTATAATTTTTTTTCAACTGTTTTTATTTAAAAATAAATAAATAAATAAATATTTTTTGAAGTATAAATTTAATTGCGAAACGTCAATTACGGGAAAACAAATGAAAAAACGGGAAATATTTTAGAATAGCTTGTATAAAAAAAATTAAATAAATAAACAGTTAGTTCTTAAGTTTCGTTTTTAATCAAAGCCTTTTTCTTCTTTTTTTGACCATTTACTGAAGAGATCATTGGGGATTTTATTGAAAAATAGAATTAAGGAATCACTTTTTTAATTTTAACTAAGTATCAACAGGAGTTTCAATATTAGTTTGAAAAACCTAGATTCATTATCTTAAGATACATCAAAGTTCTGAAAATAAATAGACAAGGAAAAAAAAAATTAAATTTACAATGACATTAACGAGCAAGATGCCATTTTCAGATAACATGTGAACGGTAAATCACACTACAAAGATTGAAATGTACTAATATGAAGCATTATATAATCATTCTTTGTTTCGATATTAAACACATATCTCAGTGTTTTTGTAATTTATTTTATGATAAAGTAGTCTACCGCTAATTACATATAACAACATATATAACAATCTTTCATTAATAAGTTTGTTTTAGAAGATTATTAAACTTAACTTGGTATTCCAGTTAATAAAACTAAAATTTTATATTAAAAAATACTAACTGCCAGCAAGTTTGCTTTTAAAATAAAAACTTTTTGAAGTTTTAGCGAAAAGGATAATGAGAGTCGCATTGTTTTTGAATGATAATTGGTAGAATATCTTGCGAACAAGCTCCAGCGCTTACAATTGTAGGCCCTACATTATCCTAGAATCGTATAATGTTTCTTTCTTTTACATTCCTAATTTGCTTGGACACTTTAATCTGTATTTTTAATTTAGATACATCGTATGGTGAAGGCTATGAAATAAAACAGATTCCGGAATGAAGTTGATGCAGAACTGCAAACAGTTTAGCTATCTTCTAATTTCCCTTGAGTTTCCGCGATTCTCCGCTGGGATGTTAAAACGCAGGAAGCTTTTCTAACTCCGAAAATAAATTCGTAAACAACTTGAGGCTAGAAGTGATCAGTGTTTAGAGAAAAGAAGTTAATAAATGTATTCCGTTGTTGTCGAAAAGGTTCTTCAAAGAAAAAGGTTTTATTTTGAAATAGGAGCAGACAGATTCAGCGTCCGGAATATTTAGTGTGATTTTAAACAGTTTAGAATGAATTTCAGTAAAATATAGATGGTCTTTACCTAAGTTGACAGTTGATTTAAGAAGCTGCTGAAGTCATTCAAACCGTCAGTAAAAGAGGCTGTATCAAAGGTAGTCGAAATATACGTTACATTTGTTACCAAAAAAAAAAAGGCCGATGGAAATGTTAATGATGAAGGTGGTTTGGTCATTCGAGATGGCTTGCTGATTATCCTTTTACGATCCACGTTGACCTTTTTCTCTCTTTCTGGAGATCAAGATCGCCGACTTTGATAACCAAGAAAAAGTTTTGTCAGTCGGGGTCGGGTGCCTTCACATCGGATTCGGCAGAAGATTTTTTTTTTTTTTTTTCTTCGTCGCATAAATTCGGGTCGTTTTGTCGTCGATCGCGTACCCCGTGCCATTCGCGGCTGACACTGACGTATGGACCCGCGGAAAGCAAAAATCGTAGGAGTCGAGCCTCGGCGGATTTATCGAGGTGGGTCATTGCAGCGGACAGGTTCCAGGATCCGGGATGCTCGTTGTGTGCCAGGGGAAAGCTCTTCATCGTGGGGTCTGTCAAGGCGACTGACAGTGGACGTAGTTCAAACGTTGACAGAACAACACGGGTTCAAACACAATAAAAAATAAAATAAAAAAAAAGTCTAGAAAAAGGACAAGTAGAATCTCTGTAGAGTCATTAAACTGTGTAATAGCCACGAATAAATAATTGTAAAATAAAAAGATAGGAAAATTAAATTATTTTAAAAACTTGCAACTGTATTTAAATTGTAGGGGCGATCGAATAAGTTGTCTGGGAAATGTCGTTATCTTTCAGACTTCTTATGCAAATTTAATTTATAGGAAACCGTGGCCTTAAAAAGAAGAACAAGGCTCTGCCAATTACAATAAAAATAAATCTACTAAACGTCCGAGGAAAGATCACTAGAAACTAATGATACAGTTAGGTTATTTTCCAACAAATATTGTTTTATTTTTCTATTTAAAATAAGTACTTTTATGTTATTTTTAGTAATTTTTGGTTTGACCACAAATTCTGACACTCGTGAATGAATCATTCACGTACAGGTCAGTCCGCTCTTGCTTGGACGTAAATATAGAGGATAATTCACCAAGAAGAAGGAAAACGAGAAACAGTTTGTGATTTATTCGAATAAATCAAAGACGCGGCTTGTGTGACTTTATTACTGTCTGTTTGAAAGCTTGCAAAAAAAGTTATTTACACAATTGCTACTAAAAGTAAACTGAAAGGACAAAGAAATACTTGAAAACTTAACGAAATTTTGGAAAGCTAATGAAAATAAAGATTAGCTAGCATTTACATCATGAGAGAAGGATTGACAGTATAGAAAGTAGAGGCTCCATAGATCCGAGACGAAATCATAATGCATGTAAAAAATTATTGAAAAAGCAGGAAAAACTGACATTTCAGCGCTTATTAAGTGATGGCAAATTTTGGTTTTTGACATAACATTAATTGGCACCAGGGATGAAATGTTTCTATGAGTCAACAACGAATCACAAAATTTTAACATTGCCCAGCCGTGCTGTTTTTTTTTTTTTATTATTATTATTATTATTAAAATAAAAGTTGAAGTTAACCGGTATCAGTTTTGGAGCCTAGAATTTGAAACTTCACCACACTCCGACCCTTATTAATCTGTTTCAGTTATTGTGAGGATTTGTAATTTATAAAGTCATGTAAATAAGAAGAATTGATATGTTGTTTTCCTTGTTTTCGTCGCTATTTAATTCATCTGCATCCAATCATAAAATTTCGGTTTCTTTGTATTTGGGTTGCACTATCTCTAATACAGTCTCCAACCAGTGAAGTGGCTGCCGTCGCCGCAAAGAGGGTGGTTGCGGTGTCTGGAGCCATGAGCATCGGGCGCCGCGGGAGCTCTCCGTGGGCCCGGCGACTGGTCGGACTAACAAAGCCCACCTTCGGGGATTATTTTAGGCCTGAGTGAGTCGCTCTTTTCTTCCGATCTGATGAAGCAGACGAGACTGGCAACGTCGCAACCCGAATTAAAAAGCGCGCTTTCTTTTCTGCCGGCGAGACCGGTCTTTTCGTAGGTAAGCAGAACGGTCGGGGGAGGCAACGCAGCGGGAAGGCATCCGGTGCCCTGGCCGATCACTTGGTTACGGCATCCGACATCACTTTGCGGTTCATTGAAACGATAATTAAGAGAAACCTTAGTCGGAACAAGAAGCCGAAATGAATCTTATGAAGGGGGCCGTTCTACGTGGAGTGATGTTATCGTACGATTGCTGCAATATTTCGTCAGTACCAAAATTTACACTTCACTCTCTTAGCTCAATATCGGCATTTAAACTTATTCACAAATACTCTACTACTGTTAATAATAATAATAACAAATTAAAATTGAGAATCAAATGGAGTATAGAGCTATTTTAGGGCTATTTTACAACTTCCGTATTTAGGAAATTGTAAAACATTGCATTTTGATATTATGATCAATATTCTCTCTAAAAATTAGTTAGATTAAACCATAAATTTTGAGAGTTTTTTTTTTTTTCAAAGCTGAAATGCAAATATCTTCTGCTTTTAGTAATTCTTTTTATTTAAAAGTTGTTTTTTTTTAAGAAAACGAACATTTAATAAGACTATTTCATGAGCTGATGTATCTCATTTGCAAATCCTATTTCCGCCGTTCAGCTGATTATTTCATCCGATTGGAGGCAGGGCCTGGATTTACTTAGCACTCGATTCCGAATGGAAGTGCGTTTTAAATCATAATTACCTTGCATTTGATTGTCTTACATCACACCTTAAAGAGGTGACAGTAAAGACCAGTTGCAAACCAGAATTTCTGCTTTTAAAGACGTTTGTGTTTCTTCTAGTTTTTTTTGCTCTCGCCCCCCCCCCCCCCAAAAGTAAATAAAAAGGATTAATAGCGAGTTCTATAATTCAAGGTACATCACATTACATCTTTATTTCAGTTTTGTTTTTTTTGCTTTTGTTTTTTTGTAGTTGTTTTATAGCCATCTTACACTTGTCGTCATAAAATTTACTTAAGCCTAAAACAGATACATTCAGTTTATTTTTAAGTGTTTGTAGTTATTTTCCTTTTAACCTTTTAAAATTGATCCAAAAAGCCGCTAAATTTGTTAGAAGGGGTGGATTTTATATTACGAAGTATAAAATATGTCTTTTTATCCCCTGAACACAGTGGAAGGTTTGATATAGTTCGGTCCTATTAATACTGATTAATCGGAATGTTGGTCTCAACTGTGGTGGCTGTCATTTGGATAGATGATCTCAGTGCTCAGCCCCCTGGAGGTTTGGCTCCAACTAACCTACCTTTTGTTCCTGTCAGAATGAGGATGACCTTGGTTCTTGCTTTGCCCCTCAACCTAAAACTATTTGCCCAACTTTTTTTTTTAAAGAAATGTCTGATTTACCTAAATTTTGTTTTTACTTTTAAAATTTTTTTTTTGGTTGCTATGTGAAAAGTTATTAACATGTACTTAGTAAATAAGATGTATTTCGATATTTAATTCTGTTTAATATTAAAATCATCACTATGTTTTTGTTTTTTTATTTTTGATGAGAAATATAAGTAGTAATTTATTTAATTTATCATCATACTCAAATTAGATTATAAAACTTAAGTTCGTCTTTGATTTTCGACTGTAGCAAAAAGGTTATTTCTTAATTGTCAAGATACTGCAATTTTTTTTTTAATTTCTTTTTGATTGCTAAACATTAGTAAAATTAATATACAACAGAACTTTTTCTTTTTATTAAGTCATCTGCAAGGTTCGGAATATTGAATTAATTGAGTTTGAATGAAGAATAAATGAGGTGGAAGAACTTCATAAGCTGTTAATTTTTCATCTGTTTATCAACGAATTAGAACTTACGGTAACGAAGTGAGTTTTCACGAGGAAAAAATAAGTTTAAAATGTCCTTTTTTTTTTTCCTTCTTTCTGTAAGGCTATTTTTCCTTTCTCATTTATTTTGCGTTTCATCAAATTTAATTTGATCACTTTCAACAAAATGTTCCTGCATGTATTCGTAATACGTCACTTGCACATAGTAGGTTTAGTGCATTTAATAAATAATTCTAAACGGTAAAATAATGACGCATTTATTGTTAGCTAAACGAAGAACAAAGCAGCTTCACAATAAGTTTGTATTGAAATAAAAAAAGCATGAGTATGGTTCAAAAGAATTGCTCATTGTTTGATGTTTAAATATAAGCACTGAGTGAATCCCTCTCTGTCAAAAAACAAACGATATTTTTTAACGGAAAAAAGAAGACGACGAAATTTGTTTCGTTGTTATCTTTTGTGTCTTTGAAAGTGGTCCAGGGTTTGGTTTCACTCGTTGGTCTAACAGATAAAGATGCGAACCCCGCCAGACGTATCCAGTGTTTTGTTGGAGGGCGGTTCCGTTTTGATAGATTGTTGATTTGCCATTCAGCACTCCTACACTTGGTGGACCACCCTCTCTCTCTGACGAACGATAGCGGCGAAATAATGAACCACCGATGCCAAAAGTGCATCAGACCACCCACACCAGCAAATAATAAGCTCAGCTACAACCAAACTATTGTTAGTATCTGCGTCTGCCTAGTGTTGCACAGATAATTCTGTATCCAGTACATTAAAGACTGTACATCCTCTTACTTCAAATATAGGAATAAATACTATCAAGATATTTTGAATAGCTACAGATATTCGTAGGGAAAAAAAAATGTATTATGCCGAGGAAAAAAATTCAATATTTTTTTTTTTTTTCAGAAGTAATTTAGCTAAATAAAGCAAAGAATTCAATAGTCATCTTTGAGAGAATTTTACGAATTGCTGAACCACAAATGGGAAATGATTATGAATTAAATTAACATTAAAAGTTTTTCGACTTGATGGTAGCTTAGCAGCAAAAATAATCGGAGAATAGTAAAAAAAAAGAAGAAGAATTAAATAACATTTTAATTTAAATGGCTTCTTAAACATAATTTCCTGAATAATATAGTCCTACAATTGAGTGATTTATTCATTAAGTTTTAAAAGTTATCTTTTGCATTGAATGATATCTTGTATTTTTCATCTTTGGCTTTTTCTGGATCGGTAAAGCAAACTTCCTGTTGTTTCGGTCTTCATCTGCAGTGACTGCTTTAATGACTTTTCTTTAACTTTAGAGTGAAATCTTAGTCGACACTTGCATATCTTCAGAATTAATGAAAATCGTGAGATTGGGGTCATTAAACTGATTTATAATAGTCTATGATATCGGATTTTTTCTTTTCTTTTTCTTTTGGTGCATCTGTTAAGGGAGAAATTATGGAAAGAATAAAAACTGAGCTTTTGTCATAGATAACGAAAGCCACATCGTATGTTGAAGCTGTTTAAGTATTGAGATTTCCTGCCAAGATCTGTTGATTTTTTTGTATTTTTTAATCTGTTTCTGGTTTTTCTCGCTTTCTTTATTTTTTTGCCTCTGGAATGACGCATCCGGGGCCCGTTGAGTTGCTGTCCGGTCGATTTCCCCGTCTGCCTGCTTCTGGGTTGCCGTGTGATGTCGTGGGTGTCAGGCAGCGTCACTAATGCAGTTCGGCAGCCTAATCTAATAGAGGGCCGTTAATGGGGGCGAGTTTCTCGTGTTTTCCGACGCAGATTAGCGCAGATCTAATTGAGACGACAGTCGGAGCATCCAGGCGATAAGATTGTTCGACTGGGGCCTGGCGAAGGGGGGAATCAGAACCCATCATTCATTAGCGGAGGAATCAAATAACAGAATTCGACACCGTTATTGCTTCGCTGGATGGACCCGGTGTCTGCTTTATCTCTCCTGCTACTTAGATCGTGTTGTTAAGTAGATTTTTCAGTATTTCCATAAAAATGAAGCCCAGCTGACCTCGAAGCCTAAGGGATTTATTAATACATTCAACAAAACATCGAAAACTCGAACTTGTGAACACCCTTCAACAACCACGTCAATATGACGACGTCTGGAGAAAAGATAAGACATTACAGTAATTGCGCCCTAACTACGTATGAAATATATCTGTCAAAGATTGGTTCTTCTGATGTGACTTCGAAGTTCTGTTTCGAGTGAGCGAGAAGTGGAGAAAAATAATCCATTGAATCTTTGTTGTTCACAAAACCAAGAGAGAGAAGGATTGGAGGTTTCAGTTTGATCCTAGTACGGCTTTGATGTATTCTTGAGCTACAACATATTAGAAAATAGTAGTCTATATCTGCCCACCGTTAAACCAGAGGATGCTTTTTTTTTGGTTAGAAATCTTATTTTTACTTTCATCTGCAGATTTTTCTCCCTTAAGTATAATTCTTAAATTAACAACACTATTTAACACTATTGACTTGCTAAATGTTACGGTACTTCACTAGGACCAAACACTAACCGCAAACTATAAACTATAGCCTAGTGAATATAATTACATATCTTCTAATTTGCTATTACTATGAAATCCGAAATAATAATCGAAGGAAATAACCTGAGAGTCGCTTGCTTGGCCTTCATCGTCTCTTAAGAACATATTTCTGACAAAATACAATAGGCGTGTATTAGCATTGAAGTGGGGTCGTAAACTGTTCAATGTAAAGTGAAAATGCACACAAACAATGAAAGAGGTACCTTTCACCCATCATTCACAAATAACACGACTGATGACCGGGTGACTACAGCCTACGTAGGCTGTTTCTTTCATTCCGAATGCCTGTATTTAATTCACTGCACAAATCATTTCTTTATTTATCCGAGGCATTGACCATGAGATGTGATTTGTTGGTTGTTTTTCGAACGCCTCGAGGCTGATTTCAAGTCAAAGACAGGCGTTTTATTGATAAGAACATGCATTGGCATCTCCTGAATCAGCCGACAGCTGTTTTACTTTTTTCCTTCTCTTCTTCGATAAGGAATCAGTGATTATCTTCTGACACTTTATTAATTTAAAGCGGCCGTTTATAAGAAAAACTGGGATGATTGAGTTCAAAGCGGCGATAAAGAAAAGCTTGCTTTGAATAACAATTGACCAGAAGCAGACAAGAATAGGCAAGCGATGCTAAAATAAGGACCATTAATTGCCAAAGCAATTAGGAAAAAAAAAACCCTGGTTTTTATATCAGAAATCACTATCAACATATAACGTTGAATTACATTAAATCTTAAAAAACAAATTAATCTCATTAGATGCTAGACCTTACAATCTTAAGAACAAGATTATTATAAATTCTTAATGATTGTATTTCATGTATAAACACACACATAACTTATACACCACAATTTGGGGTTGCTTTAAATAGATGAATTTTCTTAATCCATTGGTAAAAATCGTGTAATTAAAACAATCCTTAATTCATAAAAGAACGCTTATTGAATTGTTTGTTACAAATTCCGCCGTCGCACAAACATAGTTAAATTGCTTAAAAACATAAAAATATATTAAAAAACGACTAGTTTCGACTTTTCAATAAAACGAAGCCTTCATCTGGTTGCTTGGAGAATAAAATGAAAGTGAATTATTCAGCCTTGGTTTTTCACCATTCAGAGGGCGCTGTATTTTTATGTTTTTAAGCAATTTAACTATGTTTGTGCGACGGCGGAATTTGTAATGAACTATTAGCGCACGTAAAACTTGAACTTAGAATTGTTTGTTTTATTTCAGTTTTAAAAGATTTTAACAATTTACGCGAAAAATATTAAATGTGATTTTTGATTGTTGTTTGAACGATAATGATTGAAAGTTGTTAATAGTTCATGTCTTTTAATTTGAAAAACAAATTTGGAACAAATAAAAGAAAACGATTTAAAGATAAACTATGTAGGCCTCTACTTATAAGATAAAGATTTAAATAAAAATTGATAAGAAAACGAATAGAACGATACTACTTACATTTCTCTTAAAATCCCAAGTTTACTTCTTTGCAGTAAAAATGCTGAGATTTAGGCTGTTATCTTCAAAATTTCCATACATTCGTAGTTATTAAGTCCTCTTCATTCACGTTGTTGTGTTAGTTTTAAAATTATGAAAATTATTTTGTACATCTTAATAATTTTTGACTGTTTTTATTAAAGACTGAATCTTCTAATAATTCTGAAATTTCGAAGTCGTAAATGTACGTTGGAATTGAAATTAAGTGAACCTAAAAATAAGCAATTTTACCATTAAATAAAATTTAATCGAAATGTATCCCATTCGATAAAATAAATTTTAGTATCCTGATTTTTAGAAACAAAGTGTCTTCGACAGGACTAATGAACACTCATTTAAACACAACATCAAAGCAAAAGTCAGCATTAAATATAAAATATGAAAATCTTCCTTATTCCAACAGTCACAACTTCACTGTTAAATTTTCAAACGAAACCAATTCATACTTAGCATATCCAGTATTGTGCTCACTAATTCAAAAACACTTAAATTGTAATTTTGATTATTATAAAGAAACTTACATACCATTACATAAATCTTGACACAAACTTCTACTAATATTTATAACATACATTTCGACTGTAAAGTTTTCCAATCTTCCTCAGGTATAATTTAGTCCTTGTCCGTTGCTTAGGAGACAAATAAACAATATAACAAAGTAAAAATTAAATTTAAATAAACAAACGATATAATAAAGTAAGAATTAAGCTAAAAGAAAATAACAGCAGAAATGAAGTATTTTGACATTATTCTCTTAAAAATTTTCAAGGTATTTTCACTCCTTTATATTTAATTATTTAAATTTAATTCTTACTTATATTGTTATCTCCTAAGCAAAGGACTAAATTATACCTGAGGAAGACTGGAACATTTTAGTCGAAATATTGTTTGTTAATATATATGTTATAAATATTAGTACAACAAGTTTGTGTTAAGATTTAAGTTGTGTAATGTGTCATAACTTGTGTGTGATTTTATTACATACCATTATTGAATATTAAAAAAAAAAAAAAAAGCAAATTAGTTACAAGCCTTATGAACTATTGAAATAACTTAAAAGAGAAATAAAAAAAGCTACTATTAAACAAAACAGTAAAAAAGAAAGAAGACTGCAGCACTTTAGAAATAATTCTGACTTCAGTCCTACGGTTTCTCTCAACAGCTGGGAACATTTAACTGACTTTGTCAGTACCTTTCAAATAAAATAATTCGTTTAAAGTTATTTGGAAGTTTCTCCGCATCGTATCTTAATAATGAATTACTTAAATACTGAGAAATGAATCAGTTTCATTGTTTTCGCTCTTATTTCGAAGTATAATAGTCAGTTATCTTTTATTCTGATTTAAACTTTGAAAAAATGCAATGTTAATAAATGTTCGATCAAAAAATTAAACGACTGCTTGAATTTTACAATAAACTCTTAAACATGTTGATACGTTGAATTTACAAGTTTAGTTTAAATATACAAGTGTAAACAAATTTGGAAATTCGAACTGAAAATCTAACAAATGAAACCGATATTGTATTCGATGGAGATGCAGAATTTCATCTTCACCTCTTAACCGAAAGGTAACGGATTTTTGTATTAATTCAGAATAACTTTATTACGAATGAATCTCTAAAAACATTCCCAATGCAGTGGGGTTGGTTTTTTTTTTAATCTAAATAGTTTGAAAATATCAGAATGTGGGCCGATTATCTGCTGAAATCATTCTTGTTTACTGTATTTTTAAACAGTAAGTGAAGATGAGGACAGTTCCAATTTATAAAAATGTTACCGAAGAAATGAATAAAAAAACACTTTGAAAATAATCCTAGTTGTAAACGATCGACATTTACTAAGTACATTAAAGTATTAAAGTACTTTCTAAAATTTCCGTAATGATTACAATGCTCAGTCTAATATATCTGTAATGTTTCTCTACTGACTTAAGATCTTAAAGTTTGAGTCGCAAAAAGTTTTCGATTTTCTTTTCTTTTCTTTACTGCCTAATTCGATAAGTCTGGAAAAATATTCTTCACGAACGTGCATCTAAGCTACTGTATCTGGGGGCATGGCAGTGCCCCCGCCAAGACGAGCCGAAGGCAGGAAGGCACTACGTACCTTTTCTGGAAGTGTTTCGTCGTATTTTCGAACCCTCATAGCTTCGGCCTAGATAATACTAGAGAGCTCAAATTTTCAGGATAAGATGCAGTTACCATACTAATGAAATACGCTAAGTTTCATTTATTTAGCTTTTATACTTTGGATTTTATTAATACCTAAAATACGTCGATTCCGTCACTGACTGACTCACTGACTCACTGACTCATGATCATCAAAACCTCTAGGGTACTTCCTGAAGTCCTAGAAAGCTGAAATTTGGTATGCAGGTTAGGATTAGCACACAAACAATTCATTTTCTAAATAATCTTAAAACTAAATTTAGTTGTAATAGATAATCCCACCCAAAACATTTCATGTAAAATAAGTTGCCAAGACTCACCTGCTTATAACACTTTCACTGTTAAAAAGTTATCAGATCTCATCTTACAAAAAGAAATGAAATCCCACCCAAAACATTTCATGTAAAATAAGGGGTTGCCAAGAATCGCATGCTCATAACGCTTTCACTGTTAAAAAGTTATCAGATCTCATCCTACAAAAAGAAATGAAATCCCACCCAAAACACTTCGTGTAATATAAGTTGCCAAGACTCACATGCTCATAATGCTTTCACTGTTAAAAAGATATGAGATCTCATGTAGAGCCAAGCCCCTAACTCTACGAGGCCTAACTCTACAAGCCCTAACTCTAAAAACCCTATATCTTGGTCAAAAAGCATGGCTTGGCCGTTTCATGGAACTATTTCATCTCACCCAAAACATTTCATGTAAAATACGTTTCCAAGATGCTCATAACGCTTTCACTGTTAAAAAGTTATCAGATCTCATCCTACAAAAAGAAATGAAATCCCACCCAAAACAC
>JAFIDM010006943.1:54501676-54553206 GCA_023159025.1 Thereuonema tuberculata | reverse complement strand
AAAACCCTATATCTTGGTCAAAAAGCATGGCTTGGCCGTTTCATGGAACTATTTCATCTCATCCAAAACATTTCATGTAAAATACATTGCCAAGATGCTCATAACGCTTTCACTGTTAAAAAGTTATCAGATCTCATCCTACAAAAAGAAATGAAATCCCACCCAAAACACTTCGTATAAAATAAGTTGCCAAGACTCACATGCTCATAATGCTTTCACTGTTAAAAAGTTATCAGATCTCATCCTACAAAAAGAAATGAAATCCCACCCAAAACACTTCGTGTAAAATAAGTTGCCAAGACTCACATGTCATAATGCTTTCACTGTTAAAAAGATATGAGATCTCATGTAGAGCCAAGCCCCTAACTCTACGAGGCCTAACTCTACAAGCCCTAACTCTAAAAACCCTATATCTTGGTCAAAAAGCATGGCTTGGCCGTTTCATGGAACTATTTCATCTCATCCAAAACATTTCATGTAAAATACATTGCCAAGATGCTCATAACGCTTTCACTGTTAAAACGTTATCAGATCTCATGTAGAGCCAAGCCCCTCACTATACATGCCTAACTCTAAACACCCTACTATCTTGGTCAAAATTATGCCTTGGCATACTCCATATCCTTTACATAACTCCATGGGATTGTCTGTGTGACAGCCACGAAACGGCCAAGGCATTCTTTTTGACCAAGATATAGGGTTTTTAGAGTTAGGGCTTGTACAGTTAGGCCTCGTAGAGTTAGGGGCTTGGCTCTACATGAGATCTCATATCTTTTTAACAGTGAAAGCATTATGAGCATGTGAGTCTTGGCAACTTATTTTACACGAAGTGTTTTGGGTGGGATTATTATTCTCATGTCGTGTTACATAAGAAAACAATATATTGTAATAATAATGTATAATATAGCTGTTACGTACTGCATCTGCCAAGTTTTTCATTTAGGATTCCTAGTATTGGAATTCCCTCTAGATTACTGAAATTTTAATTGTATTATCTGTTTACAAACAACTTCAGTGGGTTCTTTTTGTTTTGTTTTTTCTTTCATTTTTCTTTACGTTATAGCTTTTGTATAAGTAGACTATTAATATATTCATTTCAGGATTTTTTTTTAATTTGATTTTCTTTGTTCTGTTTGAATAGGCAAAAGCACTCTAAACACATTTATCAACACTACAAATTTACATATTATTCTAGTTTTCAAACTCAAATTTTTCATCAATGTTTACATTTGTACTCATTGCTCTCTGATTGCAATAGTACCATGTAACTTTTTAATCCCTAACGCTTCCTTAATTTTCAATATGCAGTTCAATTTAGAATATTTTTTTTAATTTAAAATTTGTACAGTACAACGATGATTGTATAAAAAAGATGTAGATGTCATAGTTTCCATTGCCTATCGTAAGTTCGTGTAGCTTATTTCTATTAAAGGAACAAACATAGTGAGCAGACAATTTGCTGAACATAATGATTGATGTGAAAAGAGACCAATAGAATCAGTGAAGATAAATCTATCAGATAACTGTAGTGATCTCTTGATCGCCATCTAAATTTTTACAAATATTGCTGTTTATGTGTCCATCGATCTAATCACTATATTCGTATCTTTTGTATCAAATTTTCATAATCATTTTTGATGTTAGGAATTTTCTGCCAACATTCTGTAAGACATTAATGATACATAAGAGGAAAAAAAATGATTAAAAACAAATTTGAAAAATTACTTTTGCACATATTTTTTTTAATTGTTCGGTATAATTATTACTGTAATCAGAAATTGTGAAATAAATTATAAATTTTTAAAAATGTTTTTTTTTTTTTTTTTACATTATTATTATTATTATTTCTCTTAAATATTATTTTTAATTACTGTTTGGTGAAGGCCTATTTTTAGGTTTTGTTTTGGTTGGGAATAAGGTCATAACAGCTTCTATGTGGATCAATTTCTACAGCTTTCGTAAATATTCCACACTCCTACTAGCTTGGATTAAATGATCTATAGCTTATCTTTATACAGCATGATCGGGGAAAAACGCTACCTATAAAAATATATGAAAAAAAATCATTGTTATTAAAAATAACCAACCATTAAGACACTTATTTACAATTAAAAAGTGGCTGGTCAAAGTGGCTGGTCAAAGTGGCTTCTAGTGACCTCAATGTGTATTTTCATTTGATGACGAACCCTGCTCCAAGGAGGATTGTTTTTTAAGGTAGGGAGGGGGGAACAACTTGAAAAAGAAATCTGTAAGATCGAGATTTCGAAACGTACGTAGTTTTATTCTTGGGTTTTTAATATTTTAATTTTTAATTGTAAATAAGTGTCTTAATGGTTGGCTATTTTTAATAATTATATACGACACGTTAAATTGAATTAATATAAAATCATAGTTAATTACGAATCTTCTAGGACTGGGGAGGCTTTGATCTTCTGAATTGTCTGCAGAATATGTTTGGTAGTGCAAAGGGGAAGATTAGTCACTGATTTTTCCCTGCATGGATTATTTTTTTTTTCTTTCCTAAGTGGTTGTTAATCCTGGCAGTTATTTCTAGGGGTAATTGTCACGCAACTGTATCCTCCTCTTCTGGAAGGGTGATAATTCGTTGCTTCGGTCATTCGGTGTAACTTGAGCACATCGTCGTCGCATAGGAAGGCTAAACAAATGTTGGCCTGTTATGTTTCCGGGAAACCTGCGCTGATCTTCCCGCGGGCGAACGGCAACAAAAGCCCGCCAAGAGGATTAGAGCGAGCTCTGAGCCTTTCCCAAGAGCCCCTCTCTCTCTCCTGTTTGGCTTCCCTCAATCCGCTTTCAAGGAAATGAAAACATATAGGTTGGCTTTGTCTGTTGTTTATGTTTTGTTTTGTTCTGACGCGAGGTGTATTGAATTGTTTTTAGCAATTCGTTTTATAAATGTGCTTTGTTTTTGTTTTTTAATACGTTTGTATCATTGAAAAATCTCTGTAAATATCTTCGGTATTTTTAGGAATTAAAATAATCGCTGTAATTGATAAAGATGTAAATAAAAGAAAAAAACTGAGGGTTAAATTCAAATGTGATTTGCCAACCTGTGTTTGTCTTTTAATGTACAATATAACCTCGCAGTGAAGTCCTGTAAACGAGCAGGGCTTTTTCTTTCCTATTTAGGAAGCTGAGACTGATCACGTTAGTCAGTCTGTAAATAGGTTTGTTTCCCCTTATGAAGTTTAAATTACTGCATGGATCATCTTGGAACTTGGCGTGCATATTTCAGGATAAGAGACAATCTAGCTTTAATGTTTGAATTTTGTTCAATTTGGGTCCATACCGTGAAATTTGCGTGCGAAGATGAGAAAAAAAGTGTTATAGTAAAAAACATTAAAACCAATCTTATGATATCTTAATGATCTTAATCCTTTTAGTAATCCATTAATTTCCGCATGCGCATTTCAGCATCTTAAAATACTTGGGGATTTCTTAATGTTTGTCTTTGTTTTTTCAAAAAATGGGAAATTTCTATTTGTATTCAATCTACAATTTGAAAGTGAAGGGAGATTTGTTTTCGTTTGTCGTTTTCACAATAAAAAATAACTTTATCCACAAACATTTTAAGAAAAGTAATTCATAATTATTGTCTTTATTTACGATAACAAAGTCCATTCCATGTTTTAAGAGACCGTTAATGAATATTAGAGAATAATTAAGATGAATCCGTTAAAAAACAAAATTCAATTGTGTCTGCAGAGGGAAAGACATAGTGGATGGGGATTGGAAAAAAAAAAAAAAAAAACATTGCACAATTAATAGAAAAGTTGACGTCAATTTTATAAAGACACAGATTTTTATAAAGTAAAGCAAAACTTGTCTGAAGTAACCGCGATTCTAATTAACTCAGAAAATTCACCCAATATATGCAGTTAAATCTTCCATTTGAACTCATTAGAGAAATTCTTTTGAGTCTCATTACCAATATATATAACGGAAAAACTTAAAAAGATATCTTGAAAAGTTCTGAAATAAGCATATTCACAGTAGTAATTGTCGTAAGAATTATTTCACATCTTTAGTTGTTATTTAAAGCACAGATCTCTAATTAGATAGTTTCAGTCATCACCTAGAGAATATTCAGTGAAAGGATGTTTTCAATCCATTTATCTGATAACCTTAGAAAATGTTCATTAATGTCCATCAACCTTAGAAAAGCTTGAGAACGTGAGACAATTTCCACGAAAGTACTTTATTTTACGTATTATTTTTATTTGTAAGCTACTGTACAGTATACACTTATTCAGCATTGTTTTTTTTATTTTAAATGTTTTTCAGCTTCTCCAGCGAAGGTTTGCAGAACTGGAAATGTAAATGATAAAAGAGAAATAAAAACCGGTCTTTTTTTATTTCTCTTATTTCTCTATTTAATCATTTGTATTTGTAAGAATACTCTAAAAGATCCAAAGACTTTTTTGGATTATTTCGTGATTCTCGAAGAGTCCATAAAATACATTATTTTTATATCAGAGAAGGCAATAAACACAAACCAAGTGTAACTTTCTTCCATTTTCTTGCCTTGACTGATAAAGATCAATTTATAGACTTTTCTACTCGATAAATCTGTATATTCAGTGAATAACCTTAACCATTTTTCAAAATTTAATTTCGGCTACAGGTTTTCGTTGGAGATTAAGTGGGAAAAGATTAATTGTCTTTTTCCCCCGTTGAATAATTGAGTCAACACGTTCCTTCCCAAAGTACACAAACCAGTGGATCTATTAGCTTTATCAGTGTTTGGCATTCGTCTTCTTCCTCGCGCCCTCCCAAAAGGAAAGTATCCGCACTACACTAGCAGTAGTCTGATTTTGTTTTAGTAGAATGAACAGATTCTTAAATTCTTAATTCTTTGAAACCTAAGAATTTGTTATTGAAGTTTTGTTCCACAAGCTAAACAACCTTAACAAAAATGGTGACGTTTTATTTAACTTAAAAATAGGCCTAATTTGATATGCTTAGAAATTGAATTCTTTTATAAAGTATCTATTTGTCCAATAGTGACAGCATTTTATTTGAAATTTCAGTAATATTGTAGTGACTTTTATATTTATTGTATAGTTTTATCGTTATTCTATCCTTTTGTATTCTAGTTATTCCGTTTTTCTGTATTTTAATCTCCATTATTTAATTCCTTTGTTGATCAGTTTATTTTTGAATTTCAACGGTTGTGGCGTCCTTTTTAATTCACTTTATTTAAATCACAACGGTTTAAAAACCCGTTGTGATCACATGACATTTAAATCCCCCAATCGATTTGTAAACGCCACAACCATCAGAACACTTGTACATAGTTTATTTAAACACATGTAACCTGTAAATAAACAGTAGTTGTTGTTAGTTCTTGCTAGTTCAGTCCAGACGCAGCTCCAGTCTTTACTTATTTAGACACTACGATTTTTACCAGTTAAAAACACCCCACAATAGTTATTGTCAATCAATCTAAAATGTTAATTTTCAAACTGATTTTCAGTAACTTCCACTGCATCAATATTCTACCTTTTTCTCCTTTAGATCACGATTACAGATCTAGTTATATAGTATAGTCTATCAGTAGGATATGTTGAAATTTGTGTAACTTTCTGCAAAAGAAAAAGTATATTTTTTTTATACCGTTGAATTTTTGAGTAACGCTTGATTACTTCCTGCTTTTTAAATGTTGGAGATGAATCAGACTTAATTTCTTATTAACTAGCATTCGGCCATCATCGTTTTCATGCTAAGCAGTTTCCTCCTTTTTACAGTTTAGGTAAACAAGTTGTGGGTTTGTTTAAGAAAAGGCGCTCTTAATATCATAAAACCCAGACGTAAAAAAAAAAAAAAAAAAAAAAAAAGAAAAAAAACTTTTTTGGGTAATGTTATTTGTTTGATTTTAGCTATGTAGTCACTGATGAGGTTAAACTGCTGTCTTCAGTTTGTCTTTTGGTGTTTAAAAAATGATAATGGCTCTGTCCGATATTTTAAGCGCGAATCTCCAGATGTTTCACCAAATAAAGGAAGACGTGGCTTGTTAGGAACAGGAAACGGTTCTTCTTGTAAAACATTGCTTGAAGATCTCGAAAGAACAGAAAAAAACCCCGAAGAGAATGAACTGTTCTTCAATTAGTCCAGAAATATTTTAAATGAAAGCAGTCTTCTGAGATTTTAAGTGCGAGAAGAATATGAGGGTAAAAGAAAAGAAATAAAAGATCAAACTGTACAAGGGACTGAGACACAAGAAATTCTGTTGGAAGATGAGCGAGAGAGAAGAGCAGTTTGTACTAGTGGTTTACGGTTGTCTGTTGGACATGCGGCTGTCTGGCAAACAAACCATTTGGTTTAACATAACAATATTGTATTGACTGCTGTTAGGAAATGTTTTCAATTACAATGTCCGATGATTATTGTGAAGTTTTCTAAAATAAATTCTTGTATCTCATTGTCTTTGGATTTGAAATTCCCGTCATATCGAAGCGTTCCGATCTTCTAATGCTAATGATTACAATCTCAAAAAGGTTGATTGATCAAAGGCTGGATAAAAGGTTACTATTATCTAATCCGAATATCCTTATTTGGCTATTTTCTTTCTATTTATTGTGTTAAGTATCATCTAGATATATTCGTTATCAGTCCCTTGGAAGGTAATAGTCATTTGCAGCGATATTTCAGAAGTTCTCGAAAACACAGTCAGAAAATAGGCCTATTTGAAAAAAAATTTCTAAAAAACGAAATTTCAGTGCCTTGAAGTAAACTAGGGGCATTGAATTTCTTAAGGTTGTTAACAGTTTCTAAATCGATAAATTCGCCAAATTTAACCATGTAGGTGAGTGTACTAAATATGCCTAAATCTAACTGCGCACAGAGATCCCTAATTGATTTTTAAGTCATTCTATTATTATTACCTCACTTATTATGTATCGCAAATATTGTTCAGGTCACTTTTGAGATAATTACCTAATTGTTGCTGTAAGAACCTTTTTCTTCATCTTTTCGATGATGTTTACTTCCATCAGTTCTTAATATAAGCTGTTAAGTAAAAAGCATTTTTTGTTGTAGGCGAAACATGTGTAAATTTCAAAGTTGATATTCTCTAATGTAAAATAATCTCAGTTTAAAACAACTACAAACTACTTAGATTTACATTATTAGTTAAACTGTCAAGTTTTAGTTCCGTAGATAAATGCTGTTAATCTTACTTATATTTTTATCAGTGCTTAGACTGTAAGTAGCCGTAACTTACAGAAAATTCGTGCTAATATTTTTAATTAAAAGAAGTATTAACAAATTTCTGTGTTTTATCATTCAAAAATCTCACCGTTCAATTGAACTAAAACTTCTGGTTTCTGTGACGAATACACACAACGAATACACACAATTTATAACGAATACACACAAAATACATGAAAAGGAATATAACCATAATTATAGGATGTAAAAAATTTCATCCATCTTCCTTGCAGAAGAAGGGAAAGTCTCCTTATTTGATTTTTAGCGAAATCATTAAAATAGATTGAATTGATCATGTTTTGAAGAGAAGTTTCATTTATTTGATATAAATAGCCTGTGATTCAAAAAAGAAAGTAAGTGATATTAATATGGAAATTTAATATCTCACATTATCAACAAACTAAGCCCAAGAGATAATAAAGATTCGTAACTAAATCAATAATAATTTTTTCATTTTCAAAATATATGTAATTTCCTTGCAGTTTATTAGTAAATGTTGTTATAAGACTTATTCGCAAAACGAAAATTTGTAAAATAATGAACCACAAGCTTCAAATATTCCAATGAATAAGTTTTTATTAAACTTCAAATATTATTAGTATTAAACAGCAACATATATTACTCCTTGCAAATCCTATTTACATTACAATAATCTCTTTTTATTCCACAATATTTCGCCCTGCTAAGCGTAGGACGACTTCTGGTGTTTCCAGAGGATAAGAATTATTTTCTTACCTCTATATTTCACAAGGATTACAAAATAAGAACTAAAAATAAAATATTTTTGTATCATACATTACATATATTGCTTGCCATTAATTTTTACTGTAGTCGTTACCGGTACTTCGTTATTTAATTTAAGCAAATAAAAAATACTAGAATAAAATAATGGTAAGAGTTCATTAGAAAGTGATATTTTCTAGTGATGATTTTGATATTTTGGTTTCGTTGATTTTGCTATAAAGTTTTTTTTTCTTATTATAATTTCCACAGATTTTAATCATTTACACTTTTTGATCATTGTCTTTTGATTAGGAAACAACACTATTTTTTTTTCTTATTTCAACTGAATTAGTACTTTACAATTATTATTGTAATAACCTTCTAAATAGTTTGCTACTTATTAATTTCATATTTTCGTTATTTAACTATTGACAACGAAATAAAGAAATGATTAAGCTCTTTAGAAAGATTTGATTTTATTGAGAGAAGTGAAGGGATTGAACCATATTTTCTTTTGGTCTCGAAGTAACGATAAGCGATTATTTTCGATACGGGAGACTTTCCGTTTGATATCGAATTAACGGCGGAACCGCTTTTCTGTATATTAATGGTAATGACGCTGTGTTTTCTCTGCGATTCTGGCTCAAGTAATTCGATAGCTGAAGCTAAATACATTTAGGGGTGCAGAGTGTGAAAACCTTTGTTCTGCAAGTCGTCATCAGATTTGCTGGTAGCGGCGATACTCCCCCATCCACACGCTGATGGTAATTCAATTGGTTTTTAATTCGATCAAGTGAACCCCTTGGACAAACACACAGAAGGGGGTGTCTGCGATGCTCAAACACTGCAGGAATGAATCACTTTTGATTGGATTATGGAATTAATCCCAAGAACAAGCGGCAAAATTCATCCATCGGAGATAAAAATAAAAAAAATATATGTATCTCTCTCATTACCGAAACTTCATCTTTATCCTCTTGGGGAATATGAATTATTTTCAATTTGAATCCTTTTTTTTAAGGACTTTTTTTAGATAATTTAATTGAAAACAATTTCTGGATGACAATGCTTTATTTCGATTTCATCTAAGAATAATCTTGGCTTACGGAATTTGCTGTTATCTGACTAACAACACATTTTAGGCTTAAGATTATTTACTTTTCCCTTTTTTTTTCAGCTGTGTGTGTGCGTGTGTGTGTTTTATTCGCTTCATCAACTAATAAATATTTGCCTAAATATGAAAGCTGTCTATTTTCCTTTGTAAGGTTATTTTGAACATTTTAGAAATACAAAACGTGCGATGATGAAAGTTTGCGCCTTTTTTGTAAAATGGTAAATAGTTGCTAACACATATTTCATCCATTGTTGGAGATACGAGCTGTGTTTGATGTTAGTTGAAAAAATAGACAAAATTTTGTTTTATTTTGTTTTTTTTGTTTTTTTTCTGTTGAAAATTTAACGCGATCTTCCGTGAAGCCCATCCGGAATTCGACAATTTCTACCCTACTTTTAGAGAAGTGAAATCGTAAAAATAAATGAAAATCTTTCATCTTTAATTTCTCACCATTAGAGACCCCACCGGATCGTATTTTCTAGTTCAAAGCATCTTTGACTTTCCGTAGTTCAAAGCTTCACTGCAGAAATCAAAAGTGAAATTGACGTTGCGTTTTACAAAAGCAGTTGATGTCATGGAATCTGATCCGTCTTCGTATTTGATTCAAAAGCATTGAAGTTGTAAATGGATTGAAACAGCGAGCATACTTCGTTTTGAAAAAAAGACGTTGTAAAAATTTACGTTTTTAATTATGTTTTAGATTGAATTTTTATTAACAGAAGGCGGCTTTTCTGCCATTTGATCAACATCTGATTTTAGCAGTTCTTTTAAAATAAATTTATTTAGTTTAGATACAGAATCAGTAGCAGTTCATAACCTGATCTCTCTTAAAAATGTCTTCCTCTCTTCCGTTTTACGTAATATCTTCATGTCAGATGGAAGAAATTTCGTAACCGTTCGTAAAAAAATAACTTACGATAACGAAATTACTTGGAAATTGGTTTTCTTTTTAAGTTTCCACCAGGAATTTAGAGAAAGTAAGTAAATAGCGAAGAGTTTAATGGATATTGGTGTGAACTAATTAAAAAATTGCATTCGTTTCTTCATGATGGATTAGCAATTGGAAGTCTTTCAAATGTGAAAAGAAATATCCTTTGTCAAAACTGATCAGTCGTTGATGAAATGTAACATTTTGCTTAACTAAAACGACGTTTAATCGAAGAACAAATGAACGCAATTGAATGTGTTAAAAAAAATCAGAATTTTTGTTTGAGTAATCGTTCAAGAACCTCGAAATTTCTCGGGGAAAATGATAGTAAGAATTCGCGGTTAAGGAACTTCGTATCGTAATTAAAGATAGGATTGGGAGATTTAATAGTTACTGAACTTTACAGATTACAGTGAAGATGTTTACACTACGTAAACTAAGCTTTTATTTTTATCTTCTAAAGATAAAACTCGAAACTCTGTTTAAAGCACTCGGTTGACTTTCATCCTCATCCATGTGACTCATTATTCTATACATTTCACTTCAGTTTTTTGCGCCGATTGACCAAAATGCAGTATTTTATATATTACAACATTTGTACAGAATTATACTCCGCCAATGTCAAGGTTCTCAGTAATTCGTGGGAACTGAAACGAAATCTCCCTACATTCTTTTCTGATACAGAAAAGAAATCCCTCGTGATAAAAAGAATCCTCTTGGTTCCAGAAGTGATTATTCTTTCGATTATTTAGGATCACAAGTTATTTATTTTTAAGTTTATTAACGCTTTTACAATAAAACATGAAGACTTCTATCTTATTAAGCTATCCACTATATTAAGAAAATCGTTTACAGAATCTTAGTGACATAGAAATAATGCAAGAACTCCATTGAACTTGGGTTTAACCGTATTAAGAAGTAAATCAACTTATTCACTTTAAAAAAGTCGATGAAACGTTTTGATGAGAAGCTCTCCCAGTTTCTACAAAAAGTGGATCGACTCCTATGGAATTTTAAGATTATAATGAATTTGTTCGTTGATGGAAATGGAATAGAGAAAAATATTCCTAATTGTTGATGTTCTTTTTGTGTAATTGTATTAAGTCATCCGTTTTCAGAGAGAGAAAACAAAAAAAGTCCAGTGAAATCCGATTGAAAGGTCTGATTGCAGCTAATTGGGCAAATGAATCGATTTGCTGCTACTTTGTTGCATCACGGTACAAATTTTCTCGTTTTGTTTCTGGAGGAATGACATTTGGAATCACCCACACCATTGCAGTTGGGTCATTTCAGAGGATTCGACAGATCGGTCGATTTCGGTGATGGATCTGGTGGAATTTGATTTTTGTGCGCATGCGGGAACGGCAATGCGGCGTCGGTCCACCGGATCAATACATTCTTATTGCTGTGCTCTCATTGGCTGCCATTGTGGCCTGTTCCTCCCCTACAAGAATCTCTGGAAAATGGAGCTTCATCTCTGTCTTACATTGGCTTTCTGTTCAGACAACCGACGCCATCTTGAAATGGCATCTCAAAGAGAAACAAAAGGCTTTTGATAATGTACTGCGCTGCATTTTCTTATAAACAGTGCTTTTCTATGTAAAGAAAAGACAGGGAGATAAACCTCAATCACATTCATAAATTTCAAGATATTAAATTTCAAGCTTTGAAGTTAAAAAAAGAAATATTAAAGATTTAACAACTCATTAGATAGATTAATTATTTTTTTATTAATTTCATTTGGTTGCTTACAGAATTTCTTTATACGCTTTCTTACGAATAGAAACCGTGTAGAATATTTATAATTGTTGTATTTATTCTTGATTAGAAACTTCTCCATTGTAAATAATCATTTCACAATTTTCTGTTCAAAAGGCAATGAATTTTACCTGTTCAAAAGCTTGTCTTTTTGAATTTTTTTGTTGTTGTTGTTATTTCGGTTTTGGAAACAGTTGAAGAATCATGGCTATCTACAGAAAATTGCTAAATTAATTTATTTATTTTTTGGAGAAATTGCTAATAAAAGCAATTTTATATAAGTATTCGAACTGAAACGTATACAAATATTTTGAAGTATTGTAATTTATACATTTTAGTTCGAATTTTGACATTATACCTTGTAATTTTTCCGATATATATAGCCATTTTTTTTATTTTCTGTAGGATGGATATAATTTTCAACTATACCCCCCCCCCCCCCCCCCCCCCCAAAAAAAAATATGTAATTCTCAATTAGCTGGAAAGAATTAGATCTCTTATTCGATTAATAGTAATATATTTTATATATACATATTTCAATAGCCGATTGGATACGCTTTATTATTATTATTATTATTATTATTATTATTATTATTATTAATTAGTAGAAATAGTAGGCCTATTAGTAGAATTTTAATGAACAATTGTGTAAGAAATTTAAGAGAAAAATCATTGTTGATAATCATACATTTTATTAGCTTCTTCTCTTAATTCCTTCAGGAATTTAATAATAATAATAATAATAATAATAATAATAAAATCTAATAAGATATTTTCTGAAGTTCGATGTTAAGATATGTTTTATTAAATTATTATTGATAATTCATAATTATAAATTTGTTATAATTTTATTGACCGATCAGTGGAATGCGATTAAATATTAGAATATTTATTCGGTAATTAAACTTGTTAATGGATAATGAATATAAAAAAAAGAGACAGAAACGAGAGTTAATTATGTAACTTATTTCGTGATTGAAAACAGTAAGTTTTAGATCAGCCGACATTCTGCCCAATTGCGTATTTTATGGGAGGACATTTAAACATATGAAACTCCCTCCCACGCTGAGACTCTCACTATGGGATTCATTTCTTATGCTTTGATATTATCAAATAAATAATCCGAACTTAAAAAAAAAAAAATACGTCAAATTTTATTGTTCTCACTGGACCATTGTCTTAACTTTTAAATTAAACATTTTGGGTTAGTAATTTATTTTGTTATGTTAACAGCATTAATTAGATTTTTATTAAAGAAAGGCAGTGACCTGAAAATTGACTTTTTATCAGTTTTCATTATAAACAAATTTCTAAATGTTTTCTTGTTTTTCAATTACTTTCGTTGATTCATTTATTTGAAAATCTTATGTATCGAAATTGCTTTCCTAAATATCCCTTGTTCTGAAATCTAAATCATTTCCTTTGAAGTGTTGTTATGTCTCAAATGGAAAAACAGGAAAAACCCTGTTTTAAAACAAAAAATCCTTTAAATATAGGAATTTATGTATCACAATCATAAATATATAGGGTAAAGGCACCAGTTGTGGATCGGCCTAACAGGAATAAGAATAAACTTGGTTTTCACCACGAGAAATAGCTAAATAATTTTCAGTTTTGCGTTTATTCCTTTATTAAGCTCTTTTATTAATTATTTTATAATTGACGTTGTATTACCTCATTTCGATAAAAAAATATATACTGCATTTTCAGTCTTCATTTGTATTGTGACGTTTGATCCACAATTGGACCCCACGAACCGCTGAATTTCCGCCAGAACAAAAAGCTGCAGAATTTCCCGCAAGCATGGCCAGAGGCAGAAAACACTATGTTTGATTTTTTCCCTGTTATATTAAACCTTGTACTATCATACATCCATTAATTCTAACATATGAATATGTTAGAATATGTAGTTATTCTAGAATAACTACAAATAACTTTCAGACTAACTCACCTTAATTTTCTTTTGAAATTCTGACAAATTATTTAACAAATTCACAGGATGGCTCCACTTGAAACTCCAAACAAACTATAATACCAAAACGAAGCTCATGAAGGGATCGGGATTCTACATATCTGAGCCATCTGTTGATAAGTGTGATAATTAAGACGGTAAACGACTTGATCCACAATTGATTCCTGATCCACAACTGGTTCCCTTACCCTAATTACAAATTTCACAGTATTAGTTTTTGAAGTCATTTTGTATTAAATTCGGTATAAGAATTACAGTCAATTGTAATTATTATCTCATCACGTTTTCGTCTCTTCTTCACTTAGCCTTTAGCGTTCGATTTTCACATCAGAGACATAAAATCACTTGTCTTCAAACCTTATATTTTAATAATTATTTCTGTTCCTGTTTGTAGAATACCAGAAGGCTAAGAATACAAAATACGAATCGTAGATATTTTTCCTACAGTGATACCCTAATTAAAGTTTGATTAAGCAATCTTAAGTTTGTTTTTCCTTATTGTTCTAGTTCATTCTTTGGAAATTGGTGACTTGTCTTTTTTCATCTGAGCTAATGGTTCTTAAATAAACTTATTTAAATTCTTTTTTGTTTTTTTAAGTAATATTCTACGAGTTTCTTTTTCTTTAAATCTTTTCTATTTCATTGCTTTTTATTTATTTTGATTTCCAAAAGATACAGCTTTAATATTTTTAGTTATTGGCTTAGTAGGTTGTTCTTTTAAAGTTTAAAATTTTATCGTTTACATAATAAAGGTAAGATGTCGGCAGTGCGTGTTAGTTTTTTTTCTAGTTTTTAATTATAAATTTACTTAAGCTTAAATCAAAAATAAAGTGAAGTTCAGGAATAAAATTAATAAAACGATTTACTTTTTTTGTAAATTACCTTTTTTTTTTTTTTTTAAGTAACAAAGTTAATGATAAATTCCTTTTTTAAAAAAAAATTCTGAACTTTTTGAACATTTTTGCAAAAACATTCTAATATTTTTAATTCATCTATTCGTACGAAACAGAAATGTTTTTCTTCCCAGTTATACCATTTTCCCTTTTGTAACTTTTTCTTAACAATCATAAAATTGAAAAAATACACAAAAATATTAAAAAGTCGATAAGGCATGACTAGTTTTGATTGCCTCTTTAACGGCAAATCTTTTTCAAATGCTAACATAAGAAAACAAAAAACAGACAGTGTAAGGAACCAACAACAACTTCATTAAAATTGTTTGAGTAAGCAACATGCAAAGGAGTGATTGTAGGTCAATCGCCATGATTGATAACAAATGACCATGGGTTAAAATATTTATGTGAATCATAATATCCCGCCACTTTATTAGATAATTTATTAATGTAAGGATTTTTTTTTTAAGATCTATATCTATTCTTGGAATTTTCTTAAGAAATCATTTTCTTCACAATCAATGTCTAAAGGATTAGTCATATTTAGCGTATGTCCAGTTTTGTAAACATGTGCAGCTGTGTAATAATTAAAATTGTCTTTTTTAACAGCGTTAATATATTCTTTAATACGAATTTTCAAAGGTCTTTTTGAGTGTCCAATGTACATGCATTCTTTTTTTTCCATAAACGCTATTAAAACTTTTTATTAAGTTTTTTTTGTTTTGCTTATAAAGCCTGACAATCTGCTTTGCTTTTAAATAAGTATAACCTATTAAAGAAAATGTTCCTTTAAATAATAATATTTCTTGTTCTTTATACTGAAACAAATAAAAGAAACATTGTATTTATACATACTTTCTATTGAAACATTGTCAGTTCAGATCTTGAATTCTTCATATTGTTTTTCCAAGTTAATTTTTTTTCTTGCATTCATGAAGAACTGCTTCAATATGTTTCTCCAACACTGTTATAAAAGCTTATAAGATATGTTGCAGCTCTTTCCTGACGATGATGCAGATCTTTTCTTTTCATTGAAGAGATTTGAAATTAAATGACGTTTAGTGGATAAGAAGCGGAGGAGAAATTGGTAATTCATTTTAAAGTAATTGAGTAGTAAAGGATTTAAAGGGATTGAGATAATTAATTTAGTTGGAAACTAATATTAAAGAAACCAGAAAATTTATTCAAAAGATAACGAGTGTTTGAAATATTTCTAAAGCGGCCCTCGACTGATTAACCAGAAATTATATTATATTGATTAAAAAAATACATCAGCATCACATTTTAGTCAAAGCTAATTTAAAACGAAAAATTAAAAATAAGAATCATTTCAGGAGGCCGTAGATTATACAATAGAGTCTGTGCTAGACCTTCTAGCTACCTTTTGCGAACTATAAATCCGGCATCTTCCATCTCACTATTAATATGAATGCAGGCCCGGATCTATAAACCGCGAAACCCCGCAATGCGGGGTGCCTAAAAGCCGAGATTGTTCTAACATGCCTGTTTCTATCCCAATTTTTCACTATGGGACGGCATTTACGGATTCTTGCAGGGGGGCCCAAAATTTGTAGATCCGGGCCTGTATGAATGGTACCTCTCTTATTCGTTCATATGCAATCAAAGTAATAATAATAATAAATAAAAACGCCTGTCTGACTATCCACTGGCGCCCGCAGCCTTTTGCTCGGGGCCTCACAAATGGACTGAGGTGATCCTGTGAAGTAATGATAATAAATAAAAAAAGAAACGAACTACAAACATGTAATATAGCAATTGATAAGGAAAATCAGAAAGTTTGAAATGATTTCGTTATACATTTAATGTAGAAACCTCATCATTCGGAACATATCAAATCACATCATCGGAAATCTATTTCCAGCGTTGTTGTTTTAAGTTATTGCCTTTAAACAGTTTGTACACAAGTAGTAGATAATTGTTTGATGAAAAACATAAACGGAACCGTATTTTCATCATTGTTACACAGTTTGTCTTCGCTAAGTGGACAATGATTAGTGTTTTTGAATAACCTTTTGTTTTTGTTTTTTCAGTAATGTCTTCTAATGATACAAACAAGAAACAAATTTCCGTTGTTTATTTTAAAAACGAACAAACATGAAAATAAACGCATTAAAAATAAATAAATAAATAAAGCGCCAGTTTCCAACTGGGAAATAAACAAAATAACTATGAGATGCATAAATATCGAATGGAAATCTTTAAGCTTTAAAATGTATTTTTCATGATCAAAATGATTTTGCTTTTGCTCTTCTTGGATATCGAATGCTATTAATCAAATTCTGAAGAAATACCTTGATCGGCAGTTTTCGCGAAGGCAGAACAAACAAGATTAGTAAGTACGTATGCGTTATAAAAGAAAACCTTCTATTTCACCAGTCATTGTAGAAGGCCGAAAACACATTTGATAGAAACGGCACTACTTGAAATATCTTACAACACATGCACGAAGTCCTTTACAAATTGGATTCTCTTAAGCTTTTTTTCTTCTTCTTCTTCCGAATTTGGCCAACTAGGGACCACGTAAAATAACCTCATGATTTTCTTCCTTCATTCATTCTCTTCCTCCAGTATTCTTTCATCCTTTCACTCTGTTGCTTTCGTCTTTCATCTGTCCAGATTCCTCCTGTTTTCCTTTTCTGCTTTGCTTGAAAACCAACAAAATTTTTAACTGTTGATCTGAGCATCCCCCTATTCTCCAATTTTTCCGCTGTTATTCCCATTTCTTCCATGTCGCTCTTTACCTCCTTAAACCAGGTTATATGTGTTTTGGGGTTTTTATCAAAGTAGTTAAAGAGTTGCTTTGACAATCTGTCATCATTCATTCTACTAAGGTGTCCGTAGAATGTTATTCTCCTCTTTCTCATTGTGTCCACAATCCTCTCTATTCTCTCGTATAGTTCTCTGTTACTTTTGAGTTTCCATCTTCCATTTTCATAGTTTGGACCAAGAATTTTTCGGATTACTTTTCTTTCCTTCTTCTCAAGTTCATTTAGCTGGGTGACCGTATTCATTGTTAGGCATTCAGATGAATACAGACTCTCGGGTTTAATCACCGTTTCATAATGTTTTAGTTTTGTATTTATGGAGATAGATTTTTTGTTATAGACATTTTTTGTTAATTGGAATGCAAGTTCCATCTTTCTCGTTCTTGCTAAGTTAGCTTCTTTATCTAATGCGTTTGATTGGATTATTTCTCCCAGGTATTTAAACTTGGTGACTTTCTTTATCTTACCATACTTTGTTTCTAAGTATTTGGGACCTTCTTTAACATTTGTCATATATTCTGTTTTCTCAAATGATATTAAGAGGCCAGTTTTTTCTGCTGTTTCTTTTAGAATATTTATCTGTTTTACTGCATCTTCGTAACTTTCTGCAAGGATTGCCAGATCATCCGCAAAAGCCAAACAATCAAATTCCAAACCGTCCTTTTTTCTTCCTATCCTAACTTTCTGTATACCTTCTATTTCCATTTTTTTTCTCCATTCTCTTATAACTTTTTCGAGTGTGCAATTAAAAAGCAATGGAGATAAACCATCACCCTGCCTCACTCCTGTCTTGATTTGAAACGGTTCTGAAATTTCTCCCATAAATTTAATTTTGGACCTAGTGTCTATTAGGGTTTGTTTTGTAATCGCTAGCGTTTTTTTGTCAGCTCCAAATTCTTCTAATGTATTGAACAACGTTTCCCTATCAATGGAATCATATGCCTTCTTGAAATCCACGAAGGTCAAATGAATTTTTTTGTTTCTTGTTTTTCTGTAGTTGATTATTAGTTTTAGATTCAAGATCTGGTCGGCGCATGATCTGCCTTTTCTGAATCCTGCTTGATACTCTCCTAGTTGTTGATCTAGTTGTTTTTCCAATCTGTTTTATAGTGTTTTAGATAATATTTTATATGTTACTGGAAGCAGTGAGATGCCTCTGTAATTGTTAAGCTTTTTTTATTATTATTATTCTCTTATCATTCAAACTGGAATGTTTGCGTTTATAGCATTACACAGAGACGAAATACCGTACTTATTAAAAAACAAAAAAAATCTTGAATAAATTTAACATCACCATTCTTAGCAGGGTTGTGCAATAACACTAAAATCTCCTTCAAACAGGCAAATATTTTATATTCTAAAGAATTTTGTCGCAGTAAGGGATCTAAATATGTTTAATCAAGGTTGGAATAGACCTGAAGCTATTGAGTATCTTCCACTAAAATCAGTTTTTGAATTTCCGATAATTCCAGTCACGTCAGTTGTTAACTTTTGTAACATAAAAAATTTACATCTGTATTTATTCTTTTTTGTTTTGTTTCTCTTTTATTAGGCAATAACTTCAGAGATAAGCTTTTTAATAGTCCCAGTAGTAGTAATAGTAATAATACTTTTTAATAATAAAAAACCACTTTAATGCAGTTCTTTTATGTCCTAACTGTAGATTTGCATATCTGAATGTTGATATTTAAGTTACAGAATTTAAAATTAAGCTTTAAAACTATATCAATCAGGAGAATTCTTGATTTCCATCCTGAGAAACTGGAATGCAAATGAATGCATCGGAAATCCTTATCGCGATTCAAAGCAAAACAGTTATGACTAAATATAAGGTGATAATTTCGTAGTAGAGCAGTGGTTGCTATTAGTTAAAAAAATCATAAGAAATAATAATTTAAGGTTTAGAACTAAAATGAAGTGACATGAATAAAAGTGATATTTAATCTCATACTCTCATTTATTTACACCCCTGTCTTTCTATACTTCCATGGAGCTCAAAGAATAAAAGAAATAACACTTCTTTGCTATGCTTAACGTAGCTTATTGTTAGTATCTCATTCGCTTCTAGAATTTTGTACGAGCCCAGCAAAGCCAGATTATGTACATAAATCTACATAACGACCACATTGTATTTACAGTTTTACAGTCTTATCATGGAATTAGTTTATTGTATGTTATGGAAAAGATATTATTTTGCTTTTTATACGAAATGAGAAATTTGATGTTCTTGGAGATACAAGGAAAATTGAATAAAATATAAAAACAAAATTTCAAGTAACTTTGCCAGCTTTTTCGGAATAATTTATTTTGGTTGCCATTTTTGAAGTTAGATTCGTTTGTATATTCTTAGTCCTTTCTTTAAAAATAATGTCTGTCTTTGATTGAGATACACGAAACTGTTTCTAGAATTTCCGATTAAATACTAAAAAGCTATGTTATGCATTTTTACCTAATAAATAATTTTTTCTTTATAATGTGAACTGGGTCGTCTGAAGGATGAACAGACAGATTAAGATGCTGTGAGAAAAAGACAAAATCTGTTTTCCCATCTGACAGCTAATAAGGGGGCAGGTTCAATTTTTTTGTAGGCCTAAATCAGCTTGAGTCTGTAGTAGATATTAACTTTTAAATCGAAATTACTGTTTCTACTCATAAATACCCTAGTTATTGGAAGAGAAAGAATTGTACTACGGCTGAAACAGCTGGAAGTTATTGTTTTGGAGAAGGGGGGGTTGCGTTACGAGAAGTTTAATATAATATGATGGTATACACTTGATTTATTGTAAATCTTCATTAGACTTTCAAAACCGGACAGTGTTGAGGATATTCAGACCTCCATCCACGTAGATAATAATAATTCAGACCCCCATTCCCATTCACTGATGGAAGCTTCCATCTCTTGGTTTAAATTTAAGAAATAAATGTCTTCTTGAAACCGTTTTCTAATGGGATTTTTCTCTTTTGTCTTTTTGAATTGTATTTGCCTCATTGTCGTAACGAGCTTCAATTTTGCAGCACCCCCAACTGGTGTTTTCTCGTTGCGAGGGTGGTTGTGGCCACAGTTTAATCAATCAGTTGCTAAATGGAAAGGTGTGTCTGCCATCTGACCCGCTCGCACATCATTTATCCCAAACACTGATTTGTCAAATAATGGTCTCGTCATCTAAATTAAAAAGCAAAAACTGCTTCAGAAATCTGAGTTAAAACTCTCCTATTTCATCTCGTGACACTGTAATTAAGAGAATCCTCTCGCAGACAATCAGAATTAAGTAATGTTTTCCTTTTGCCGTAATAATTACGTAATTAAAAAAAAAAAATACTGAACTACCAGGGAGTAAAAACTACATAAAATAATCATTTTTGTAAATTCTCAATTTGTTACTTCAAATTCTGCAACTGACTTTTATTTTTAGAAAGTTAAGCAAATAATTATTACTATTTACTTAGCTTAACATGATTTGATATTGAACCAAAAAAAAAAAGGAAACTTTTTTAACTTCAGATTTATTAAGGAATTCCAAATATTTACATATATTTATTAAATGCAGTCTTGTAATACTAGTTGACTCAAAATTTATCAATTTATCTGCTGGTTACGGGATTACCAAATGGGTAGATGTCCATTGTTTTATATTCTGATCATTAAAAACTATTTAGTTGAATTGAAGCTTAATAAAGGAAAGAAAGAACTCTTTCCAAAAATTTGCAATTAAATATGTTTTATATATAAATATAGGCCTATTTATTAATGGAGTTGTGAAGTTTTTAATAATACGATAAGAAGAAGTGACTTAAGGTAGAAATATGGAGTAAAATCTTATCTCTAAATTTGATTATTCATTATTTTAAATTCATTTTCATTATTTTTAAATGTAATAGTATGGTTATAAATAGTTAAAAAGCCGGAAAAATTCATGGTTTTATTTTATTTAATTTTTTTAAAAACCAGTTGCTGTTTATAAAAATAATTTAGTTAAAACTACTAATGTAATTTAAAATCATTAGTTTAAAAAAAGGATAATTCACAAACATCACGGAACATCAGAAAAAGATATGACTTACACATTGTTCCTTGTAAGCAGTAATATTCAGTTTTCGATTTCGGTGGTGCCTTCTAATTGTTATAAATAAACAAAAGCATTTTTTTTAATTGGTTTTTAAATATTTACCTAATTTATATTTAAATTTTCGATAATGATAATAGATTGTGCTCGTGTGTGTGTGTTTGTACAGATTACGTAAATTGGAGCATTTTTTCAATTCAAATATTAAACTCTTTCTACCCACATCATATTGTGAAGGGTATTCGAATACAGTTATATTTAAAAAAACATGTAGGAGGTCTGTTAGAATTTTGCTAATGACGAAATCGTTCATCTTTAATGCAGAATCAGTGTAATTTTCAGCATATAATGAAAATACACTCTGGATTTTCATTATAACATGCTGAGTTGAGTGATTGTTATTCTGATTTACCTGCGATTAGGTTAGGCAACATCGATAAATGTCAAAATTTCAACCTCGAAATTGTATTGGTTGATATTTTTATTTTATTTTTCTCTTTCCCATTGTCTGAAGTTGAGACATTAATCCACATTTAAAAAAAAAAAAGGGAAAAAAAAATCCTAACAAGTCTTCTAAGTATTGAAATTCAAAAGATATGTTCAGTCTCAGAATAGAAATTGACAAAATACCGTAGGCCTAACTGAAAATTAAACTTCGAATCTTTCCTCTACGGGTTTGTTAATAATATTCCAGCTTCTGCCTCTTAGCTGTTCTCTCTTTATTCGACTGAAGTTATATAGTATTATTGTTTTAAAATAACAGGAGAAAAATTGGCGATTTGTTTTTGTCACTAACGAAATAAAAACGAACTTAATTCCGAAAACATGTTATGTAAAATATTTCTATAGACACACTTTTCATCCAGTTGTATGAGCATTTCTAAATGTTCTGGTATCCAGATGCAGAGATAAATTATGTTAAGTCGTATTGTGTTTCTCGCGGATCATTTGCTCTACAGAATGTGTGATCGTTGGTGAAGCGCGTGCTTGTGCAGGTGCTTTCAACTCCAAGAATGTAAAACGAAACAGACGCTAAGAACTTGAGTTAATTATGACGTTGGCGCATGACTGGAATTGGTGCCCGAATCTGAGCGAAAAGAAGAAAGAAATGCCTTTTTTTTTTATGTGTGTTGAAGTGGATTTTTAAAATTCCTCTTAAATTAAGAACAGTACGTAATAAAACAGTTTCGAGTATTGTGATTATCTTTTACCTGAAGCAATAAAACCGTTGTTTGGTTGGTTTTCAATTAGCATACAGCCACCGGAAGTGGTGTTGCTTCCGCGTAGAGAGGATCGAGGCGCCCCCAATTATGATGCCGATGGCGGAGGAAAAATTGATTTGCGCCCTAATTTATTGGCCTGGGAATTGTGCAGCTCCCGCCTGGGAAGAAGAAGGGCCGTTGGTGCCCATTAAGTGTAGGGCCGCAGCTGGAAGCCGAAGCGACATTAATCTTTCAGGACAGACATCGTCATAATAACATTATGGAAGAAGGACACTGTTGAGGGGGTGGCTTTTAGATGCTCTCATTAAATGTGCATCCCGTCGCCAGGTGAGGAACTGATGAGGCAGCAGAACATAAAAAAAAGAGGAGGAAAATGGGGAGTAATCTGTTTGTTCTGTTCTAAATTATTGACGCCTAAATTTCATTATTGAGTTCCAAAGTTCCAATGAGTAGTCAAGAGTTCTTGAGAATTCATCTAAACAAAAGAGAGGGGTTGGGGAAAGAGGGCTAAAGGATTCCCAGAGTTGACTCCTTCTGATGGTGAAGGCGATAGCCTAAAGATCGTTTCATATTCGCGCTCGTATTTTCCCGCGGCGCCGACTGTAACCAATCCTTCGCGAGCAGCGATCCGCTCGCCGGGGTGCGTATTTTCTTGGCCGGTTGAGCCGCAGATTTATAGCGGCACTTTTTAGAGGCGAGCCGCGAGCCGGAACGAAGCGCGTTCAAGTGCTGCCGTCGCTCAACAGTCGGCTGCTCAGCACAAGCGTCTCCGTTGCCGCAGTGCGCGACCAACTGTGTCCTCTTCTGTCGGTGGGGGCGGGAGAGAGAGGAAAAAAAAAAAAAAGAGGTATATGCAAGTCTCCTGACGAACGAGATAAAAATAAAGTGCTCTTACTCCACGGGTCTCTTGAATCTTATCGGCAGAGCGAATGTTCTTCCTCTTGTAAGCCCTGATTAATTACATTCGTTTATTTTTGTTTCCGAGAGACCTGTTTATATAAGGCTCTAAAACATTAATGGGTTCTGGAAAACCATTGCAGTCAGTGTTTATAGGCGGTGTTTTGCGTGAGCAGAAGTCTTTGCGCAGCAAAACTGAATCTGTTCGGTAACTTGTTAAGAACTAAAGGACTTTGTTATTATGCACATTGTAACGACTGAAGATTATCAGCTGTACATTACACACAACTAAATAAAAAGCTGTTGAACCAGTTTCGTCTGAATAATGGATGATACAAGATATTCTTTTCTCTGCTTAATTCATATCAGTCACTGCCCTAACATCTGACAGATACACTGATGTCTTTTCAAAAGAAAAAATAAATAAATAAATAAAGCTTTTTTTACAGAAAAATGGACGATTTGTGGTTTTTACAATGTCGTTAAGTCGAGGAAATGGATTCACGTGCCTTAAAATACTTTAAATTTAAAATGTTTCTTCAGCTCTGACTTCTAAAATATATAATTTTGCATTGTAAAATTTTTTAACGAGTTTGCCTAAATTATCTGATTATGTAAAGTAATGTTTTATCATAAAATTAATTTTTAGTAATGTTTAAAAAGCAAACAACGACGATTATTTAGGTAAAGGACATATATTATTAAAAGTTTTCTTAAAGTATCTACACAGAAACAAAAATAGGCTCTGACCAAACCTAAATTAAAACTATATATCCTTATTTTTACATTGAATTTAAGAATTCGACGTTGTACAATCAATTTCGGCCTAATAGGAGCCTTCAACACATTAAGTAATGTTAATCATATCATTCCACAATATTTTCCTAATACGCGTTTTTACTAAGATGAGGAAAATATGAGAAGCTTAGAAATGTATTTCTAAAGTATACGATAATCTGATGAAAGCTAGGCTTATGCCTCCGTAAATAATCATTATTTAGATTTCTTATTCATGTGACTTACATACAGGGTGTTTCGGAAGTGGTAGACAAAGCGAAGAGATACGCGTTCCAAAGGTCATTTTGAGTCGAAAATTTTGTGTGACATTTTGTTGTACGGGCCGTAGTTTTAGAGTTAAGAAATGAATGCTTTGGGAATAGTCCCTAATCAAAGAAAGCACAGTTCTGGCCATTTTAAGGATTTTCTTTATTTATCATACCTGTTTTCAGTCATCACATTTGTTATCCGGATTGCTTTTTGTAATAAACATTTACAAAACACGTTTACTTACACGTCCTATCAATAATTTTCTTTGATTATGGATCATTCCCAAAGCATTCATTTCCTAACTCTAAAACTACGGCCCGTACAACAAAATGTCATAGAACATTTACGACTCAAAATGACCTTTGGAACCCGTACCCCTTCGCTTTGTCTACCATTTCCGAAACACCCTGTATATATCATTTCAACTGTCCGTTAGGTGTTCACAAAGTTTACTTCTATAACTGTAAGTTTCGGCTACAACTCTTAAATAATTCAATATCCATTAACTCTCACCTACTTAAATTCATGCTCTTCGGTTTATCAATTTTTTTTAATCTAATAAAAATCTTTAAAATTAAACTCCACAAATGTAATCTAAAACATTAAACATCTAAAATAGCCTCAGAAAGTTTCTTTTAAAAATCAAAGCCATCTTTAGTGCCTTTTATAGTGGCCCTATCTTTAGCCGTAAACTTATAGGCCTGTATGTTTAGGTTCCCGAACGAAAAAAAGATGGAAGAACTACACTTTCATTTGAAAGAAAGCATCGAGGTTTTCGAATGTTCCGCGCTGTGAAAATTAAAATTGGCATTTTAATTGGGTCTCCATATTCTGTTTTTCTTTTTTCTTCTTTTTTTTTTCTGAATGAAAGTTTTAAGACGTGTGACTGCCAGATCTGATGTTGGGATATTGTAAGAAAATAGCAAACCAGTTTAGCCAAAATACAGTAAATCTGAATATGTTGTGGAATAATTGTCGGAAAACAAATTGGCAGCCAATGGGAGCCCGTGTTTTATTAAAGCCCAAGCATTACCGCCCTGTTCGCACCTTCCTTCCCTAATCCCGCCTGCCTGTAACATATAACGGTATAATTGAAATTTTCAATGATTTTAGAGTTTTACATTTAGAGTTTTAGAGTACTGCTGATCGTATAGTCCTAAAAAATTGATCATATTGGATCTGTACAGGTTTATACTGCTAATTGTTTTTGAGTTATGATCTCCATAAATTTGTATATCACTTACATAGGTTTTTTGTTGAAAATAGCCTAAACGTGTTCAGAGAGATGTCTTTATTATAGAAAAGCTTTATTAAGATCTCGACAAATATATTAGTCAGCTGATAATGGATTTGTACTAAGTGATTAGTACAACCGTTGTTCATTCAAAGATTTTTCAAATTAAAAAAAAAAATGTATTTATATACGATATATTAAATATTAAAAAATATATTAAAAAAAAAAGACAGTAAAGAAATAAAAGGACCTCCTAGTGGCGTGTGTTTGGGTTGGCTGCAGTGATGTGTATTTCCTGTGTAAGTCATGGCGAGGAGCATGTTGTATTTTCTCTTCTGATTTATCTCGAAGGGTTGGTGGCGTTCCTGAAGACGTGGGTCCTCATGCTGCGACGGAAGCCAACCGTCACGGCCATTTAGCAACTGGCAAGACAAAAAAAAAAAAAATAATACTCCACGAAATAAATAGTACAGTCGCTAAATCCTACAGGTTTATCTTTGAACGGTATAAGAAGTTTCCTGTTTTATTGATTTCGTAGCCCAGGTCTTCACATATTCGAAAATGTTTTGAGGTAGTAGTCCCCAGAAGTCTTAGTTGACATCGAAAATGGAATTGTAAATTTCCGTACCAGATACTATACGAAACATGAAATTAAGATCAGCTGATGTTAATTAAATAGGAGTATGGTTTTATATTTGGCATTTTCTTTACTGATAAATTTAGTGTCCAATATTACGGAAATCGTGGTTCCATTACAGATTGAAGCTTCACCTTCGCTACAGATTGAATGTTTTAGTGATAATTGTGGGTTTATATTATTATTACGTGAAAAGAAATGCCTGTTGATAGCTAATTGTGTTTGATATTTGATATTTTGTATATATGTACTCCAATGTAAAAATTATGAATAGTCACTCTGTAAAGTAATTATTGTTAAAGATTATAGATAAATAATATATATAAGATCGTGGATGGAAAGAGATTGGTAACCAAAGATATGTTAAAATAAAAAGTTTAATTTTGGTTAAACGAACATCACTTTTAAAAACTTACTTATAACAAAATAATTCCATCTAATAACAGCAGTATTTCGCAGGATATGATTGTTGTTAAATGGAATTTTATTTTGTAATAAATAAGTTTTTATATTAATAACTATGAACTGTACTTATTACTTTTTCGGAAGAACATCCTTTTATTAAAAATTAGAGAAAGTTACAGTTGTTTTTTTTATTTTATTAGGAGACTGTCTTTCTGCAGTTATAGAAATTATAAAATTTATTAGAATGTTGTATTGATAATTGTGGGTTTATATTGTTATTACGTGAAAGAAATGCCTGTTGATAGGTAATTGTGTTGGATACATTGTTTAACCAGAAGTCGTGGGAATTTGATAAATTTATAAGCATATTCAAAGGAATTTATTTATATTTTTTTTTTCTACCTCAGATTTAATAATGAATTTACAGATAATCGTTGTTCTTTGCTTTCGTAAATTGTACGAAGTACTGAAGATTCCGTCTATCGCTGTATTCGAAACTGGCGCAAGAACTTTAATTAAATCTTTACCAAAACTTTTCTTAAATAGCTAAGCTTTTTAAAATTGGATGTAATAGGTGATGAAGTGTTTCAGTTCGATTTAATATTTGAGTTTCACTAAAAAGCCAATGAATTTTGATGCCTTTAACATTTGATTTTGAATAATTTCAAAAGTCTGTTTTTAAATATCGTTCTCGTTAAAAAATTGTGGACAGCCAACACACAAGACTAGTTAAAAAACACTACAGTTAAAAAGTCACTCATCAAAGCCTCGTATGGGAGGCGAAAGCGGTTGTGAACTTTTTTAATTATATATAATGTTTTTTAACTAGTCTTGTGTGTTGGCTCTCCGCAATTTTTTAATTAAGTATGCGCACACGTAAATTTGTATATTTTTTTATCGTTCTCATTTTGAACCATTTTCATCTGCGACAGTAAGCAGAAGATATTTTTTTTTTTTATATCCTTTTCTTTACAATCAATATAATTCGAGTATCTTGATCTCTGTTTTTACTCATATAAACACAGATTCAAGCCATTAAGTGAAATAGCCCTTTGTATGTTGTATGTTTACCAAACTTAATCAAGTTTCGATCGCACAAGTCGAATCCCTTTTTATGAAGTACAGAATGTTTCAGTGATTGGGGCTTCAGGTAAAATGACCCTCCAAATTCAATTATCAAACCAAAATTTCTTTAGTAGAATTAAGTATGAATTTGATTAGCAGATCATTGTTAGTTGTACACCATTTCAACCCTTATTAAACTCTAATGAAAGAGTAAGTACTCTTTAGAACTTTGTTACAGAAATAAGAACAGTAATCTCCATTGAAACTGTTAATTCTTTTTTTGATGTACATTTGTTGAAAATAGAAATTAAAAATAGGCCTGTTTTTCAAGTTGGTTTATCAGGAAGTAATAAAACAAAAAATGATTGACATACCAATTTTCGAATGCCGGAGCAATAATAGTTCGTAAAATAATGTCAAACTATATAAGTTATATATTGTTCTTTCATTTATATTGAAAGATTTTTTTTGTCCCATAACTCCTTATGTACTGGAGCGATTTTAACAAATATTAATAGAAATCTTGCATATAAGCATCTAGACTGTCTAGTACAGCTTTTAGACAGGTAGGATAAACAGTGCTTTGATGGCTATCTTGATCACAGGACGGAGGGACAATTGAAGGGCGGTTTTTGGTTGCTACTTTCTTATTGGTCGGATAGTTCCAGATTCAAAAGGAATCTTCCTTGTTTTAATTTACACCTCACTCTAAAATTTCAGATTTCTAGGATATTTGGTTTCTGAGTTATCGTGGTCACAGTCGGACGTGGTGCGTTTCCGTCTTTTTAAATTTAAGGTTCCAATCCCTGTTCTGTATCTCTTCGACTCCATCTTAAGGAGCGTTAGATCAAAACTACAGTACCCTGCGACAATATCTTCTATTTAGGTACAAAAATTCAGCAGAAGACAGTATTCTTCTAAATATGCAATTTTTATGACGGAGGGCCATTGTTACGATTAGGCTAGTCCGCGAGCATCAAAAGCACATCAATGTGATAAACAGTTTCACTTAAAGACTAAAGGGGGGGGGGGGAATCAATTAGTTAACGAATTGGTTCTTTAGATTTCCAGTTATTGACAGTGAGGTAATAAAAGGTATTTTAAATAAATTGTTTTCATCGCTTCAGAGAAATTTCCCCGCAGGATGTTACGAGAGATAAATGCTGTCAAGAAATTACGACAATGGCTTCCAATTCAATGCAATAAATCATTCAATTATTTTGCAATTTTAATTGATGTCATTTGAAGTTAATTGTCGTCCCACCCTTCAAAAAAAAAAAAAAAAAAAGAAAGTTTGTCTTATATGTCATCGTTATTTTCATTTAGCAAACAATAAAGGTTTTTAAAATTTATTTCTGCAGAGAAAAATATATCTTGTGGAATTGTCCAGCTGCTTAATAATTAATCTTCAACGGCATATTGAATGAACTTGTCACATTTCAGGACATATTAGCTGTTTTCCATAAATAAATGAAAGGGGGTGTTAATAATTTCCAGCTGAGATCATGATTTTTTTTTTTCCCCTTCATCCGTTTACGTTTCATTTTATTTTTATTTTTTTTTCCTTCTGGCTCTGAGGAAGTCTCCTATTTGGTGCCAAGAACATTTTTCGAAAGCACTTTAAATTCATGGAGTGCCATCATTTGTAATTGAAGAGGATATTGATCTTTCTTCCTTGCTTTTTCAATCACTTATTTCTTTCCCCTATTTTATTGGTTCTGTAAGGAATCATTATGAACTTATTCGTGACGTCAGTCTTCAGTGTCTTACAACTTCGTTTATTTTTATAAACAGTACATCATGACAACTTTAAGGAAAGGAAAAAGGAATGAATCTCATTTCTATTCTAAGTTAAAAAAAAAACAAAAAAAAAACAATAAGATGGAAATAGACTGCGAGGCACACGAGCGAAATTGCTTCATATGCGAATATCGTTGTGTTAAGATAAGTCCAAAATGAAGATGGGCTTCAAATTTTATTGTACGGGTTTGGATCGCTTGCTAACGCGCTTTCTGAGATGAATTTTACATTATCTTATATCATTCCTCTCAAGAATACATGCGATGTAGATTTTCTCAAGAGCTCGATGACATCTTAGGTCCTTGTACGTTGCTTAACAGTCATTGTACCGTCTCTGTAAGAAACTCAATCGAAGATTAATTCGTAAAGGAGGTCTTCCTCATTCTGTGATCTAATATTAGTAACTATTAGGCCATCCCCCGTGTACACGCGCTTGTTTTTATAAATCACATAGAATTTGGTTAAGTAAGAATATTATATTTAAAATATTGCAACGTTTCTGCAATTATAGTTATAATTGTCATTTTCGAATTACAAATAAATAGACGGATCGGAAATAAATAAACAATCTTGATATTCCAAAAAAAAAGGTTAAATGCATTTATTATTTTGGGGGGAAGGAAACATAAGTCAAAAAACAATATAAGTGAGTTGTAGTCCCAGTGGTCTAATGGATAAGACGTCTGACTTCGGATCAGAAGGTTGGAGGTTCGATTCCCATTCGCGGACGTTTCATTGTAAAAATTATTTCTATTTTCCATTCTCAAAGGAAATTGCGCCAGACAGACAGACAGACAGAGAAATAAAAGATTTTAGTAATATAGATTCACATTAATATATATAGTAATGCATATATATTCATATTTTTTATTTTCATCGTTTATTTCAATTAAGCAGCAAGTTTAAAGCGAATTCTAGATCTATTTTCATTACATCAGCAAAACTTATATTAAAAACATTAAGTAATAGAAATAGTTATTAAATTGTCATCAAACAGAGTAAATTTTATCAGACCAAAATTATTCGTCAACATCAGATCTACATAAGACCTCATTAATGAGTGACAAATGATAAGATATAACAATAAGATATAAGGTATAAAACAATACTCTAAATTAATTACCTATACTAATTTAGTATTTAATGTAATAGTGGTGTATCTTATTGTGTCGTTTTTGAATCCTTGTTATTAAGATTGTAGTATCCGACTGTAGATATCTTCAGTGAGTAAAACTTAGAAACATTTTCGACTTTTACTTAAGGCGATTCCTTTTCATTCGTGTATTTTTTGTTAACTTTAATTAGTATCATAAAGGACGTAGTCTTTTCATCTTGTTCTGAATGGAAATAGCTCAAAGATTTATCATTATTTATGTTATAGGACTCTTTTATGTCATTTCGTATCAAGCTAACCAATTTTTTTGCAGACGTTTGAGCCCTAAGCATAATTTTTTTTTTTAAACGTTGAATCGATTGATTCCTGGTTAAATGTCTGTATTATCTTTGTTCTTGATAAATCGTCCTTTTTTTGTATTTTCTTCTTGCCAATGTCCTTCTGAGGCAGTGATGGATGTTACCACTTGACGAGACAAAGTGGTCCATAAACATGTTCGCGTGCTGAGGTGGTTGTCCATTGATCTGTCTTCCCACATTCAAAAACAATGGAAGACGAGAACCAATGCAGCCGGTGCTCAATCACCAATGACTTCGCTCGTACATCATATCATTCATTCACTTTCAAATCCTACAATATGGGTTAAGTTTTTTTTTTTTTTTCCTCTTCCTCCTCACACATCTTAAGTCATAGTTTCTCAAGTAATGGTGTTTACAACGGAGAGGAAATAAATTATTAAAGTTTGCACCGCAGTGAATGAAGTTAATTAATTTTTGAATCTATTTAAAAAAATAAAATAAACCAACTAATGTAGATCGATAGTAATTTAGATCTTTAGGTTTACTGAGATTTGATAATGTCTTTTCTTAATAATATTGAAAATTTGTATTCTGTAAGCATTCCCTCAGATTTTGGTAATTACTATGAAATTTCAGTAGAATCTGCTTATGTTTGCATTAGTCGTGCTTTGATTTGATGCGTGACTACAATTAGTAGAAGTCAGGCAATAGATGGCGCCATCTCTCCGCTCACCGCCTGTTTCTGTCGAGCTCTTAAAAATTCTGTCGCTTTCTGCATTACATCAGACAAATGACCATATGGCAAAGGGAAGGATCGAATATTCTAGAAACTGTATTTTTTTTTTTTAGATAAAGAAGATTAGGTTTGTTTATTTTTTTTTTCCAACAAAAATCTCGAAACAATGTATAACAAAAGCGTAAAAATTTACGCTTTTTAAAAATTTAAAAATATTTTTAATTATAAATATGTTGCTAAGAAATAAGTTTTTATAGAGTTGTAATTAGATAAATTTCGAATTTCAGTTCACTTATCAATATCAGTAATAATAATAATAGCAATAACAAAAAGATTGATGTCGAGTTATATTTAATCATTTATTATATTATTATTAAGTAAAAGTTTCAAACCTTGGACTTCCCCAGCAAAGACAATATGGCGGGTCAAGGAACAAAGCACATTATTATTATTAATTATTATTATTATTATTATTATTATTTCCTAATTAATTATTTACTTCATTATAGTAAGCGATTTCTTTTTATTCTTAATTAGGAGAGAGAGAAGGTGTTAAATAGTAGAGAATAATTATAAAGTTCGCTTTCTTTCTTAGTTTTTTGGGTTTTTTTTTTTATCCATTTCTCTTCTCTCTCTCTGTTTTCTTTATTTTTTTTAGAGGGAAACTGTTTTTTTATAAATAAATAATTAAAATGTAGTCACAGTTACAGATATTATACTAAGAACAAGTAACTGATCTTTATAAATATTAAATATCTAATTTTCCACTTGAAATGTTGCCAATATTGAAAATATCGGTCGAAAGCTTTCATTTCAGTTGCATTGATGCAATGTCATGTTTTAGAAAAGGATTGAATCGTCTTTAATTGCAACTGTTTGTATTTTATCCTTATTATTGTGAGATTATTCGCTCTCTATAGTAGCAATTAAAGCAATGGAAATCTATAAAATAAGTATTAGTAGGAAAATAAATATCAATAAAAAATATTCTTATTAAAACAATTTAACGTGGGGCTACGAATACAAACAAATAATGAAGACCAATAACGCACTCTTTAAACATGAAAAAATTAAAAGAGTATTGACATGTTTCAGATACCCATTAAAACGTAATCTATCTTCAGAAATAATATCTTCAAAAATATTCTTCTTTTTTTATCAACATAACTTAGAATTATGCTATTCTTTTTTAGATGTCAAAACTTTTAATAAAAGGATCAACATTACAATAGTTAACTAAAAGAAAACAACAGGAAATTGAGAAAACGTAACAATGTAGTTCACTGCAACCTGTAATAAATTATAAGTTAGGATCTACGATGAATGTAAGCTTGTATCGGGGAGGGAAATAAAAAAAAATATTCAATGTAAACATGAAGAAAATACCGGACATAAACTAAATTTACTGCTGTTCTTCCTAAGACATTCTTTTTTTGCTTCGTTTAAGAAAAACATTATATGTCAATTTTCAGAAGAAATTGTATTCATTCCATTTTCCGAGCGTACACAAATAGTTCCATAAATTAAAAGTTTGGAACTTAAAAAATAAAATAAAAAAAGTATTTTAATGCTTGCATGATGGAAGACAAACTGCTCATTTAAAATTGAATACTCTGTACGAATCAAAATGCCTTCTATTGTAGACCTCCTTTAAGTACAACATCTAATAAGAAATATTTCTTCTAGTGGTTGATACTTTTGAGCAACAATTCTTAAACTCTAGGATGCGAACTATTCTGTTTTTTAGTGTTACCAGTTTTTTTTTTTTGGTAAAAGAAAAATTAAAAAAATAGCAGAAAAGAGAAAACTATTTTGTTTGATCAAAATATTTATTTATTTATATACAATATTTCAGATTTTTTTTTCCTCATGATTTTTTTAAGAATGTGGCTTTTGCAGAAATGGTTCATCGTCAATTGATATCCTTTGATGTTTAGAATTTTGATATGTTTCTGTAACTACAATTAATTATCATCTCTTTCTGAACATATTTGTTAATGACTACTGTTTTTTTGTTTTGTTTTTCCAGGTTCTTAAATATTGTGACCACATCCATGGCAAGTGGCATTTCTCGGAAGTGCGGGCCATTTTCTCTCGTCGTTATCTGTTGCAGAATGTGGCCATCGAGATCTTCTTGGCGTCACGAAGTAAGTTATAGTTCAGTTACTGTATCAGAAATAGTCAAATGAGGTTAATTAATTTGATAGGCATCGTCAAAAAAGAAGACGAAAACGGTGTTTTTATAGAGTATTGTATATAGGAAGGGAAGTTGAAAATAGTCACTTTACAATTGAAAAGTGATATAAGACAATAAAGGAGTCTAATTTCAGAGTGTAATTCCCCAAATACCTTCAGAGTCACTAAGTGGATCTTCTTGAAACGTAGTATGCATATTCGAGCACTAGAGAGCGATTTAACTATAAATTACATCTTTTTCAAATGGGAGGTTAATTGAGAAATTAGTAGGAGAAGGCGATAAAGAAATTCCCATTAGAGAAGCCTTGGAATCTTTCAGCTAATCCATTGCGGTGCTTTGATACGATTAAAACTAATCCACTTTAGACTACTTAAAAAAGATAATACGGATTTAATCCATTCTTTTCAAATAGTGGAAAATTCCTACTATTTGTATTAGATATTAGACTTCGAATATAAATGTAGGCTTATGTTTTCATGACCTCATTAAAAAGAAAATAAGTAAATAAATAAAGAAGAAATTTTAAGAAATAAGATTTTAAGGAAAGTGGACTTTGAGTTGTTGTTGTTGTTGTTTATTTTCTTTTTTATTTTGATTTTAACATTTAAAACTCGTTTATCCGGATCGCGTTAATTCGAAAATCTGGTTTATCCGAAACGATTTTAGCATATTTTAAAAATACATAAAAACATTTTCCCGTTGCAATAATCAATGTTTAATATTATGTAACTAACTCTTTTAATAACATTATTCAGTACAATTTATCAATATTGAAATGGTATCAAAAATAATTATAGCTATTGTATCTATAATACAACAGTACTGTAACTACATTTTAAAGATTATAAAATCGACATCAATAAATTATTAAAATTACTTAACTTGCAACTGAGGAATACATAAATATAACAGAATCTTAAAACATTCATGAAACAGTTCACTAGACGCCGTCGCACACAAAGGAAAAAGTTAATATTGCAGGTTAATGAATCCTTTCATTTAATTGTTTTATTATTAAAACCTAAAAGTGTTTTTCTGATAGTCAGATAATACAAGGTGGCCATAAAATAACTTTCCCTGTTTGGAGGCATCTGCAGCGAAAACTAATGAACGGAATGAAACCAAAATTCAGATATAGTCTATTGAGGGCATGGGGAGAACAATTCTGCAAAAAAAAAATAGTACCAAAAGTAGCCGATAGGAGAAAATTTGGCATTTGGCGGAACCAGTAAATTGGTGAATAATTACAATGAACGCACTCAAAAAGGATTATGGAACTTTATGAACATACAGTACAGTAATGAATGGAGTTTGACACTAACAGAAAACGTTCTGAAACAACACAACAATCTTTAAACAACAATCTTTAATCATCAATTGTTTGTTAACAATATGTTATCAACATTACCGACATTAATCAATCATTAGGGTCCTCTGAACCACCTGCAACATTTTCAATGTGCTGACCTTTCTTGTGTACAACATATTGCATCCGGTGTATGACGTTCTCTACTGCTGCGCGTAAAATGTCAGTCTGGATGTTTGTAACAGCCCGTCGTTTATCTTTCAACGAATGCAGGTTTGTAACGCCACCAGTATACACAATGGATTTCAGGTATCCTCACAACCAAAAGTCACATGGGTCCTGTCCGGGGAACGGGGCGGCCATTCCATCGGAAAATATTGACTGACAACCCTCTCATTTCCGAAATACTGGCGTAATAGGTTCTGTACTGCACGAACAATATGTGGTCGTGCTTCATCTTGCATATAACATGTCGAGTGTGAGCATTGTCTTTCTTGCAATTCAGGAATGACAAACGTTTGCAGTATTTGCAAATATCTCTCTCCATTAACAGGTAACAGGACCTGTAGGAGTTATAGTCTCAAAAAAGTATGGTCCTAATATGAACTCTGCCGTGAATCCACACCACACAGTTACTTTTGGAGAATGCAGTGGCACTTGATGAATCACTGAGGGACGTTCACTTGCCCAGATTCGGCAGTTTTGAGTGTTGACTGACCCATTCAGATAAAAATGAGCCTCATCTCCCCACAATATGTTCCAAGGCCAATCATTGTTGATATCCATTTGGGCAAGAAATGTTAGCGGGAAAGTCAGGCGCTAATCGTAATCTGTAGGTTTTAGTTCTTGCACACGAATGATCTTATACGGATAGAAAAGCAGCATTTTCCAGACATTCCCATAAGGCATATCGGTTTGGCGAGCTATTGCACGAGCGCTTGGACCACTACTAATCCCTGTGTCGTCGAACACTGCAGTGGCAACATCTGTTACTGTGTTGTCTGATACTGGTTTTCGTCCTCTGCCGGCTCTCACTCCTAGCGATCCAGTTTCCTCGAATTTATGAATCATAGCTCTCAGTGCTACAGCAGACATTGGACCTTTGCGTAGGTTATGAAGCCTTCGAAAGTCCCTAAGAGCCGCCGCTGCATTGCACTCTTTATAGTAAAACAGCTTTAGAAGTAACGCACATTGAGGTAAGGTAGGCCGCATATTGAGTACAACTCAACAGTCAGTCGACGAACTGCTTGACTGAACGTTCGCTCTTCCCTTTTTAAAAGGACTGAGTAGCGCTGCTATCACTTCTGCACTAGAAAATTTACATAATCTACGTTTAGAGTGACAGCAGCGCCGAATTTTCTCCTATCGGCGACTTTTGATACTATTTTTTTTTTTTTTTTTTGCAGAATTCTTCTCCCCATGCCCTCAATAGACTATATCTGAATTTTGGTTTCAATCCGTTCATTAGTTTTCGCTGCAGATGCTTCCAGGCAGGGAAAGTTATTTTATGGCCACCTTGAATTATAACAAAAATGCGCGACGGCGAATCGACAAGACGCAACAACCTGACGATTTCATTTTGTGGAATTGTAATTAGAATAATTATTAAAACTATAAAAACTGTGTTTTTTAATAGTTACTTCCATTTCTTTATTTTATTGCATCTAATTATCATCAACATGTACGAAATAAAAGATATTTATGTTTGAAATACCAATACAGTATTAATACTGGAATCCCGTATTGTTTTATAATAACGTAATATTTGTATTAAGAATTTGACTGGTATTGTTAATCATATCAATTGCATGTAATATATGTAGTCATTGTTGCGGATTGTCGATTACCTTTCTTTTGGCGTAAATTCTTTCGAAACGACTAATCGTAATATTCTTTGAAAGGCAGAACAGCATTTATTTTTAAAAATAGATATCAATCCCTCTATTTTGAATTATTTCGGCACGTTAAACTTCTTTTATTTATAAGCATTTATTTTTATCTAATATCAATTTATTCTCTTGTTTCTGCTGGCGAGAGAGCATGAGAATATTCATAAACAAAATCGGTTTCCATTTTTCCATTTCTAAGAGTTCCATTTTACTGTCTGATCTTATCCGAGATCAGATCTGAATTTTCGCATAACTGTTATACAATATTAGTAAAGCTTTCGAATTACGCTAAGCGGGTACTTAAAATAATCGTGTCATTGGAATCTCAAGGTTTTTGGTTGAAATTAAAAGATTGTTTCCCGTTCTTTCTTCATTCAAGAATTACTCATATTTTTAGTTGTTTGTTTTTCATCGTTTTTCGCCTAAGAATCTAACCCTTAATTAATGTAGGCTATTATTATAGTTAATTTCTTTCCCACTCCCTTCTTACCTATTCAAATTCCGCCCTCTTTAAAATTTGCTTTTTCGAATACTAATTCAGCTGCTAATGATTGTACTTCTGGAATGGTATTTGATGTTTCGTAAATCTTTTGAGTAAAGCTTCCATATCATCAAATGTAAAAAAAAAAAGGAAGGAAAAAAACCAGTTATTATATATTATAAAAGCGTTATTTTTTCTGTCATAAGACTTTACGTTTTTCCAATTTTGTGACCAAACTATAAGAGATAGATTGGTTATGTAAATGGATAAAATGTAGATCTTTTTCAGACAAACAAAATGCTACAAAAATCTTTCGAAAAAAGTTTTTGGTTTCCAAGATGGCGCCTTTTAAAGGGTCAAATTTTGACTTTTTCTCAATTTAAACGAAAAGTATAAAAGATAGAAGACAACATTAAATTGAGAAAATGTTGGTATTTGAAAGTTCTATCGAACGATGTATCACTTATTCACAAACGCTTCAGCGTTTGCAAGATACAGGCAAAAATGTGAGTTTTTGGTGTGTGACGCCGACCCGCAATACATCCGAGTTATTCGGAGAAGCCACAACAGGCTGGGAAGTTATATTATTCTCCGACGATCGCAACATTAATTTGCTAAATAAATAAAGTTTGTTTTTTCAATGCTATATATGCAAGGGTTCCGGAGCGAATCGACGATACCCGGCTATTATTATTATATATTATAAAAACGTTATTCTGTCTGTCATTCTGTAAGCAAAATTTTAAATTACAAATTAATAAAATGTTACTAAAATAGAGAATCTATTCATAAGAAATGAAAAGATATTAAACAACTGTCCAACTATACTGATTGGCGACGTAAATATAGATATTTTCAAAATGAATAAAAACAATGCAGTACAGAAATGCGTAAAACTTATGTGCAATAATGGTTTCAAAAATCATCTTTACGGAACAACAAGAAACAACTGTACAATTCATGGAAATACGAAAACAAATATAGATCATATTTTCATAAATAAACATTATATCAAAACACCAGGAATAATACGTAAAGAACGAATCGGATAAGAGTTGAAAATGAGAAAATAACAGATCCAAATATCATCTATAAAGAACTAATCAATGATGTTAAGAAAACAAAATTCATGAAAATCTACATATATAAAAAGAAAAGTCCTGACTCACTCACTGACTGACTCATCAACGCTCACCCTAAACCCTTGGACCTAGAAAGCTGAAATTTTGCACAGAGGTTTCCTTTATAATGTAGACAATGAATAAGGCCGGATTTTTCGAAATTCTTAGGGGATAGGGAATAATCTTGCAAACTGACGATGAACTGAACGGCGGCAACCCGCAATACACCTGAGTTAAGTGGAGAAGGCCACAACGGGCTGGGAAGTCGTATGTTCTCCAATTCTCAATATTAATTTGCGAAATAAATAAAGTTTTTTTTTTAATGTTATAGATGCAAGGGTTCCGGAGCGAAGCGACGGTACCCGGCTCGTTAAATATATTACTTTCCTCCAAGTTACTTTTTGTTTTGAAAACCCTGTTATTTTGAGTAGTATTGGAATAGAAACCTAGATTTAAACTTTTATTGAATTAGGTTCTTAAGTATTTATAGTTTAATATTCAGCCAGTCTTTACAAAAAAAGAAAAAAGAATCAATTCAGAAAGTAACTTTTGAAAGTAACTTTTGCAAAAGAGAAAGATAAAATTATCGTTAGATAATAATAGTAATAGAGGATGAACAAGCTCAATTGTTTAGTAGATCATTTATAGCAAAATTATCTTATTTTATTTTTTAGAAAAAAAAAATGAAAAATATACTTCAGTTATATTCTTACTTCAAAGGATCTACTTTTCTTAACATCACTGATTATTTTCCAAAAGAGATTGTAATAATATTAGTCTCTAGAAAATTATGAATCAGTTTTTATTAGAATATCTATTTATTTGCTTTTTAGTCGTTTGCTTTCTTAAAATAATCCCCCCCCCCCAAAAGAAAAAAGCCATATAAGTGATTTTTGATATTCATGGGCTTACATTCGGAATGAATTATTCCTTTTATTGACGATATCTTTGTTCTCCTTCCTTTTTTGTTATTATTGTTTATTATTTCAGTTGAATTTCCTTGAAAAAAAGAGTTTGCTTCTGTTTTGATGAAATAGGCATTAAAATAAGCCCTCAGCCTAAAAAGTCAATTGAATGGGAGCTTTTAGGATAACTTGAAAAGATATTGAATCCTCTTTTATCTTAAAATCGTGTTTCTGTAAGGATTCAATATGTGTTTAACAACTAGATCAATCGTAGAACTAAAAAACACACAAATATTTAAAAAAAAAAAAGTCATGCCTTTTAATTTTTTTTAATATTTGTATGTGTTTCTTAGTTGTAATATTGATCGTATTTCTAATTCACTCGTTGCTCTCAAGTCTATTATTTCTTCTTTTCTATTTCCATTTTCATATCTTCTGAGTCGTTTCCTAGTGATACTTGTATTTTTTTTGTACGAATATATAGCTGTAGGCTATTTGTAAAGGCTAGTGTGAATACTTGCAAATATTTAATAAGTATTTTATTTAATTTATTAACTATTATTATTTTTTAAATTATTAATTATTATTATTTTTAATTTATTAATTATTATTTGTTAATTTATGAATTATTATTTTTTTAATTTATTAATTATGATTTTTTAAAATTTATTTGTCCCAAGAAATCTTATGAAATCAAAAGTTTGCTTCCACTTGTCTTTTATTATCGGGAGAATTCAGGTTGAGTTGAAAAACATGTTAGAACAAAGATATCGAAAATACTATGTATTAAGCAATTTTATTTCGTACTCTATTTTCATCATTTTACTTTTTTATATTGATTATTAAATGCTGTGTTGGATCACACAAGAAACCCATGTTTCGAACGAAATTCTATTGCTCAAATCTAAAACAAAACAAACACATGTTAAATTACATGTGTTTGTTTTGTTTTTTCCTTCGTTTAAGGAAACTTTTTTACTGACTGACTCTCAGTTAAAACTCCCTCTCCATTTTTTATTTCCCAAGCGAAAAAAAAAAAAAAATGTTCACATAAATAAGTAATCTATAAAAATTTTATAATTACGTATTAAAATATGATATTATGACAAGCATTTGTGTGTTTGCTTGGAATCGTTACATGAATACTAATATATTTTTTGTAGACATGAAAATTGGAATATTTTGCTAAAGATGATAAAATAAAATTCATCACGTCTTTCATCATCACGATAACTATGTATTGTTTTGCAAGAGAAACTTTACATGTTTTATTGATGGGATGAAGGACTTTTTAGCCTAATGTTTGCTGGACAACAATCACAGGAATATTCTAGAGGATATAATTCTCATCTTTAGTTACCAGGAACGAAGCCTGCCGTTAAAGAATTGCTAACAACCAGGACCGTATCGAAGCAAAATGGCACCCCTGGCAACAAACAGTTTCTGCACCCTAAGCATCTACTTATCATTTTCAAAACACCATTATAATTATTAATAATTTCAGTAAACATGCTATTAATGGAATTTTCATCAAAATAATATGCAAATAATCGATAAATTTTGAGAGAAAAGATCGGCTTAATATTAATAACACCAGCCGTTTTGCGCCCCTGGCGGCCGCCCAGTTCGCCAGCCCTGCTAACAACAGTTTCTGTTAGTCACTTATCCAGATACAAATAAAAGAAATAGATTATTAAAAAATAATTCCACTTCCATTTAGAAATTTTATTGTCGTTTCATTATTATTTCCATTGACGTTGTTGTCAAATTTCACCGATTATCATCCCTGTTTTTAGTTTACTTTTAGAGACTTTAAAAATCAATCAATAGGTGTGTGTGTGTTCCCTTTATAACTTTTGAACCGCATGATGGATCTTCATGAAACTTGGTATGCATATAATGGGACTTAAGGTGAATCTAACTTCTATATTGAAAATCTTTTTCCAGTTGGTCCTTGAAGAGAAATTTGCGCGATAAGACAACAAAACATAAAAATTTCCAAAGAAACTCATTAGAACCTAAAGAATGAACTTCAAGCGATTTTTTTTTTTTTCAGAAAATAGAAAATTGTGCTGTTTTCAGAAGATGTTACAAATTGGAAACAAATGTTTTTGTTATTTTTATGACTTTATATAAATACTTTTTTCCCCCTCTTTTTAAAATAATAAAGAAATTTTAAGGAAAGTAATTTTTTTCATGACCTTTTTGTTTTTCGTTTTAATTCACATATAGGCCTACAAGATGGCGTCCAAATCTTTTGTTTACCAACGATTTATGAAGTGACTCTTTGTTAATTGTAGAAGTTTTAGAAATTTAAAGTTGTTTAGAAAGAAGGCTCAAGTGGCGATAGTTCAGAAGAAAGAAACCAGTCAGAATTTATATGAAGTAAATTAATTAAACATTAATAAACCCTTTAAACATTTAATTTACAGAACAGACATTAAAAATAACAATAATAAAATAACGATTCTGTTTCTCAGGTTTCTTTAAAATTAAATTGCTTGGTATTTTAAAATATTTTACAGAAAAGAAAATAACGTAAAAAAAAAAAGATTACTCAAAATAAAGTAGAATTAAACTACACTAATCGTAAGTTTAGTTTAAGCTTAATATTAGTTTAGTTAATCGTAAGTTTAATCATTGGTTAGGGATACTATTAATTTCTAAAAATATATTGCCTTTATACTTTATTTTCTATTAATTACTGTTTAATGAATGGGTTTTTTTTCTTTCTGTTTTGTAGTTAACTCATTGGAGTAAATTACATAGAGTGATGATGCACACGCTTTGCTAATATCAGACTTCTATTCTGTATAAATAGCGTTTTGGCCAAATGAATAGGTTTGAAGAGCCCCGCCCAAGTGACATGACATCCATTTGATAATCAAGTAGATTAGCCAATTAATCCGCACCGGAACTTCACCGAGAAAATAATGACATTAAATTCGTTGATTAAATACAAACCCCTACCGGAATAATTAAATTGAAAGCTTAAAAGCCCTTCGGGTTATTCTTATTTATTTGGATTAATTGGACATCCCGAATGTTACCTGACTCGTTAACACGCTGATATGCTGTTCTTTTATAAGAAAAATTGTTGATTCAATTATTTTGTTACGATTTACGAAATGTTATAACGTTTGTTAGCTAGTTTAATGGGGATTAGGAGATTAAGGATTAATTTCACTTGATTACTCGAGTGTCTGCGTTTAAAAGATAAGATACAAGTTTATTGGTTTGTCGAAGAAGTAAAAGCAATTATTCCAATTACAGACGGGAGTAAGAAAATTTGAGTTACAAATGAATAGAGTTTAAAGTGAACCTATTTTTACAGAACTACAAAATGATTAAATTGAATATATGGGAGTTAACTTAAAAAAACCCATTTGAACCCAGATACCGGTTTTTATGAAGGTTTCAATATTTAAAATATGGTTAATTGTTTATGAAATTTTATTTTATTTTTCTTTGGCCACAAAGGAGTTTTCTCTCAGTCATGGTCCGTTTTTGAAATTACCAATATGTTTTGTTATAATCTACATGTACATTAATATTAACTGATATGTGAGAAATATCTGTGCTTTCCCACTCAAAATACAAGCACTTGAAGAGATTTTGAAATGGTCATGGTAAAGAACAAGACTGAAACATTATCTGTGTTTCGTAGTAAGCTGAAATTGTTGATCAGTAATCTGCTAGAGTAAATATCCTGCAATTTATAAATAAAAGTAATCGTTGAAGTTAAATAAAATAAATTAAACTTAGAAATATCTCTGCTGTATTCCCACAAAGTTCTAACTAACAATATAAAAACTTATTGTGATTTCCAATGTATTTACGCTACATATTAGTTAACTACATCAGATATTATAATTACTCGTTTGATAGGAAAAAAAAAAAAGTGATATTCTAACTCCAATTAAACATGTCCATCGGTCTGTCTGTGATCACCATAACTCGAAAACTATAAATTCCAGAAAGCTCAAACTTTCGGATAGACAAGAAATTTTCGTTTAAAAATCGGACCAGTAGATTTAGGAGCTGCTAGCCAGAAACATCAGTGATGATCAGTCTGTCACTTTATAATGTCCTCTTTATCACGTGGATATTCGAAATTTGCTAACACTGTCTTGTCTGTTTTCACTTCATTGATTGCCGTCATTTACAAATATTTTCTTTTTATTTATATTAACAAAAATAATTTGGTTTTTAAAAAATTTGACTGCCTTTTTGTATCTTATTCATCAATGATATGCAATTTAAATAGGATAAAAATAAAACCTTTAGGCTATGCATGCGTAAGTGATTTATTCTTTACAATTAAATCTATCATAATGATATATTTATTATAAGCAAAATAATTAAATTGGGCAACAACTCAGGCGTTTCCAATTAATTACCTTATAATCAATCTTGGAAAAAATAAGTTTTTGTTTATAAAATTGCTGCCAAATTGACTTTTTTTTTTTTTTTTTTTCAAAACGCTTTATGTAATATTTTCTTTTATAAATCATTAATTGTTTATTTTGATAATAATAAGTAAGTTTTTTCATATTGTAATATGTACTTCAATTTCACAATTTAGGCTATTTCATCATAATATAGTAAAAAAAATAAATAATAATAGTACATATTAATAAATACATAGTTGAACTGCCATTTAAGTTACATTTATCTAATTAAAATTTATGAATTTATTTATTTTTATTATTTCTATTTAAAGAAAATATTTTAAATTTAAATACTAACACAATATAAATAAAGCAAAAATAAATGGGTCTAACGTGCTGACAAATCTACTGGAAATGACTGCAAGGCCCAACACAAGAATAAACAAAAACAAATGCCTTTTCCGATTCATTTTTATGAGGAGGACTAGGGAACAGCTGTTTCACCATTCTGCTGGATCATCATTGATATTATTTCATTTACATTGTGTTTGTATAATCAAGTACTAATTAAAGATAAGTAACTAAAAAGTATATGAATTTTGAAAAACTTGAAACTATCAATAATATCCTTTAATTAATTAATTTAATGATAAGACATGAAGTTTATTAATATTGTGATAGAAAAGACAATAAAAAAAAGACATTATAAATTATTCTACAATGGCTTGATTTATTGACATGAAGATACATTGCAAATGTTAAATATGGTTTTGTATTTTATAATTTCATCATGTTTTGGTCTCCTTTTTTTTTTTTTGAAGTAGCATTTGCTTTAAAAAAAAGAGCAGAACTGTTTCGTCAAGGATTACTAACCATCGCAAACAGCCATTAATAAAATTGTGTAACTGTACTTATATGATTTACCGTTATTGATGTGCTTTCATGATGTAATGTTATCGCTTTAGAACAATCTCGAAGCGAACAAGAGCTGCTCACATTTCGTATTATGGGGGTGGGGGGTTGGCCACTTCCTTTCCCTCAACCCTAGGATCTGTTTAACTGCACTGGAGTCTGTCTGTCTGGGGGAGGAGGGAGGACAGAAATTCTTACGTCTCTGTGGACCCCAGTTGCAAAGATAAAGTTTTGGAAACTTTTCAGAAAGAAACCTTCCTTCAGCTACAAACAAACAAACAAAAAACACAGAGTTTTGTATGAAAATCTGACTATAAGTAGTGTACTTGGCTTTAGATCCGCTCTTACAGAAGTAAGAACAAAGATTGATGAATTTAAGACAAGTTGCAGTTGGTATTTGCCTTTAATAAAACTGGTTTATTGTTGTTTTTTCTTTTTCCCAATATTTTGTTTACTATTGTTATGTTAATGATATGTAAATCCTTTTTTTTTTTTTTTTTATTAGCTTTATACAAACGATTGATTAATAACTTGTAACCGCTGGAATAACTCGTTGCGGTACAGCAGCATTTTCCATTTGATGGCTCGCGAAGATGTTCAGGGAATTCGCGGGGAAAATACTACAAAGGCTCCTTTTTTTTTAATTACAGTATCAACTAAATTTTGTTTTTCCTTTTTGTCAGATGGATTGGGATTCGCGCTAAAATAAAATGTCGGACAGGGTTTGTGGGTAGAAGGTTACGAACCGCTGCTTTTATAGTATGCATTAAATTCATTGTTTTATTGTTTTTCAATTTACAAATGAAGGTTTGGGATGATTCAGTTTATTTTCACAGGTTATTAGATTACAGCATTAGATTAATTAACCACTGCTTATAAAAATTAACTTTGCAGAAAGTTATCGAGGAATGTAAAACACGAATTCATTATTTTTCCCAACGCTGCTTATAGTCAGATAGTTTTAAATTAACAAACAAGTAAAAATGATTAAAGTCGAAAGCTATAAACGATTAAATTTTCCATTTTTTTATTATTATTAATATTATATTTGTGATTTATTTGTCTCTTCAGTGATTCTTTTCTGTGAAATATTTGAGTAAACAAGTTTTATGTATTTCATATGTTTAGGTGAAAGCCAACTGCATCTTGTCTGCCATAGGGAAAGTAAGACATTTTTTAAACTATTCTAATTGCCTCCTTCGCTTCAGACAACTTCTTCACTCAGAGATATTTTTTTTCTTAACTTCTTCCAATTGCACCCAGCACAGTCCACTTGACTTTGAACTGCTTCATCTACTCTCCTTAACAACCAGTTCGTTAAATAACCATTTCCACCAATTTGCGACTTCAAATATCTCCTTTATTTCATTGACTCTGTTTTCAGTCGTACTTAGCTTCCACTGCTTATTCATTTGCATGAGAGCTCATAATTGAAATTTTTAATGTTTTCACAGAATGTTATCGTTGAGGCATGTTTAACAATGAGTCATGAAACTTAGATTAACATTCAGTAATACATTTATTTGTTTCCCTTGAGTAGTATTAAAAGTTACACTAACTATTTTTCAGTTACACTGGTTTGAGATTCGAGTCTGGAATGGAGTCTTTCAAATTCATAATCACAGCCACGTTCCAACTTGCTGCTCTATAATTAGCGAAATTTCTCAATTTTTTTTTTTTTTTGTTATTTTTTTTTTTTGCAATTTATTTAATTATTAAGTAGTTAATTTTGTTTCAACAATATAAATATTAGCATATTGAATTTGAAATTTGATATAAACTTGATATAAAAGTTTTATGTAATATTTGATATATGGTGTAACAAACCATTAGTTAAAACTATTGATATAATAACAGTACTTTACAAAGACATAAAGATTTGAAAACCTATTTTACTGATCCACACGTATAGGTTACAGAATGTGTTGTAGTCATTGCAATGTACAGTACATTTTCTTTATATTTTTTTTAACATTTTACAACGAATGTTATAGGATTGTCCACACATCTCCATAATCTTCATCTTTTCACTGATTCTTATTCTATCATCCAATAGGAGATTCATTCTTCGTCAAGAAATATTAAAAACAAAATTACAAAGTTAAAACCTAATCGCAACCAGTAGCTTCACTATAAAAACAGAAGAGAAAATAGATATTCGGTTAAACAAATTTATTCAGAAAGGACAGGAATGTTGTTTTGACGGATAAAGGTTATCCAATTGCTGTCTTGCCAAAATAACAAGTTGTTTGTCAGAACTTCGTCTTCCATTTCATCAAATAACGCAGTTTGTTGTCTTAGTATTTTTCTCAAGTTAGTTTTACAAGCATAGTTAAGATTCTAAAAACATTAATTTGATAATTGAAAATGGAGTTATTAGCTTTGAGGTGTTTTCTGTTTAAAATATGACTTGTTCGTACAACTGTAACACATGATAATTTACGAAGATCATAAAAACGTCACGTGTAATTAAATGATAACTGAAAAGTGAAGTTAGTATTGAAATGTAGAAAAATTTTATGATGATAATGAATAATTTTTTATTTATCCATTACGACTGTTTTTCTAATAAATAACAATTGATATTTCTGAATTGAAACATTTGAAGGAAATATTATATTCGAATTACTAAATTGCTAATTTAATTAAGTAATTTGTTAATGAGAGTAAATAAAATAAATAAACACAGTTATTACTCATGTTTTTTTTTTGCCCTTTTTAACTGCGTCACATTTATTAATTTTGTTTTTATGAATTAACGACGTTGTCTTCGAATTACTAATATTCCGTTTTCGATGCGATATTTTCTTTCTAAAAAAAATCTCGTAAAAAAAATGAATTAAAAATATATATAAAATATAAAAAATAATTTAAACTAAATTAGGCAAAAAAATTCTTTGATTAATACTAATCAGTTAATGCAAAATGTCGAATTCTGTTTTTGAAATCTAATAAAATAAGCAGAGAAATAGATTAGTTTAGCTACAAAGCTCTTCTAAAGGGAATCACAAAGTTACGGTCCTGATTCAAGCAATTCAGGCGACTGCAAACCTTGTATTTCTTTTATATATTTCTTTTTCCAATGCACCTAAAATTCTGAAAATTTAAAAATGAACTTGTGAAGCAACTGGGGTTTCTATTTTCTTGTTTTTAATTTTCAAACTGTTCTACAATTAATTAAATTAAAATTCAAAAACAGTCCAGTTTTTGGATGTTTACGGGGTATTACTCGGTATTTTCAACTCAAAAAAAATTTGACAAAAACCTGAAATAATAAAAAAAAATTCTAAATTAATGTTTTGTATATATAATATTTATTATTAGTGCAACAGTTAATTTTTAAAAAAGTAATTAACACAATTTGTATTTTTTTTTTAAATTAAAAGTTGCACTAATAATAAATATTTTAAATACAAAACATTATTTTGCGAACTTTTTATCATTTCAGGTTTTTGGCAAATTTTTTTGAGTTTGAAAATACCCAGTAAACACCCAAAAACTTGATTGTTTTTGAATTTTAAGTTAATTAATTGTAGAATAGTTTGAAAATTAAAAACAAGAAAATAGAAATCTTAGATGCTTCTCAAGTTCATATTTAAATTTTCAGGATTTTAGGTGCATTGGAAAAAGAAATATATAAAAGAAATTAAAGATTTGCAGTCGCCTGCATTACCTTGAGTCAGAACCTTAAGTTTGCATTTATTTTTTAAAAAGTTAATGAAGAAATATCTATATTCTTATGCATGTGCTTAAAATCGTTTCTCAAATTTATTTAGTGAGCACTTGTAAAACACCATCAATGGACCACTTGAGGTTTACGCCCCTATCGACGTCACGTATGACGTGTATCCCACATGCGGCGAGAGCTAATGGGATAAACAAATATATAACTTTGTTTGAATTACTTAAAAAATCATCGATATTTGATATTTCAAGACGATGGTTCAATACTGTGCAGATCCAGTACTGTAATAATTCTGTAAAAACGCTTGGAATATCCTTCTTTAATATAATATTTCTTCTGTATCTAAACCGGTTAAAACAAAGCACGTGGCTTTGTTTATCCCACATGCGAAGCAGTAGCGTGGTGGGATATTTTGTAACTACGAAGCTCCGCCTATCCTCAAATGATCCATTAAATTATATCCTTCTTTGAAAATATATTGCTGTCGCCTTCTTCAATAGGCGATAATCAACTCTAAAACCAATCTGAAAATTTTGGAAGGCTTACAATCGTTGCATCCAAATCAAATCGTTTAGATCAGCCTCCATATCTAATAGGGTTAAAATGAAGCACATGGCTTTGTTTATCCCACATGCGAAGCAGTAGCGTGGTGGGATATTTTGGAACTACGAAGCCCCGCCTATCCTCAAGTGGTCCATTCTTTTGATTTTGCTCTGTTGTAGATTTGAAGTAACGAAGTCATCAGGAACAAATGGGAAAAATTTAAAAATTCTGTTGAAACTTCTTTATGACTACTGGTACTTAAATGAAACCTCATAAAATAAAAAGTTATTAAGAAGAAAAGAAATGACTGAAAGGGCTACAGCGTTCAATTCAACAGCCATTTTTTTACATAATATTTATCAATATTTTTAAAAGTCGTGTCCACTTATCCTCCACACAAGTACAGGGTGCTTATGATTAAAGTTGCGATTTCAAAAGATATCTTACTAATTCTAAGATAACACGACTTCAAAAGATAACACGTCTTAGTAATTTGCATGCCTCCACAACAGATGGTATTCCTCGTAGCTGCAGTAGTGGCGCTACGAAGTTTTCTGTAGCGGGAAGGTGGTTAAGGATATGACGTCACTGTAGTGGCGTAGTCTGTAGCTACGAGGAACAGTTTGTATGCGCTTTGAATTTCACCAATAAATGCATGTTTCGGTTTAAATATTGAATTATCTTCTCAGCAATTACAAAATAAGCAAAATTAATAAACTTGTATTATTGTCTCAAAAAAAGGAATTGATTACAATTAAAAAAAAAAGAACACCTGTATAAAAAATAATTAAAGTTAGTTATTTTCCGTTTTAATGACGGATTTTTTTTAAGTGTATCAAGTTTATTTTTTCATTGCGAGAAAAACATAGAAAATTCGTTTCTTTTAATCTTTAAAATCAATAAATGCATATTTATAATTTTAATTAGTAATTATAATTAAGAAAGTAAATTGAAATATCTTTGTCATATACGTTTTCGTTTGATTTTAGAAGAAATCGTCGGTTATTGCTAAGTCGCTGTTTACATGTCCGCCATTTCATTTCTGTAGTGCTACAGGCGCTCCACCTCGAAATACTCTAGTCACTGTAGCGGCTACTCTCGATTACAGGAGCGTACTACGGTATATGAGGAACACGGAAGTAGTGCACTACAATCTATGAGGAACACCTTTTCGCGAGCAGGAATACCACTCAGCAATGTGAGCCCTGACAGCGCCACCTATCGACACATTTTGGAACTATTTTTTTCCTTCGCCAAACAAAATTCCATTACCTCACGATTGTTCTGGTAAAATATCAATTAAATCTGACCGGTAGTTTTAAAGTTAGAACGTTTTGAAATCGCAACTTTAATTATAAGCACCCTGTACATTATCTTAAAGAAATAAGAGTGAAGTAATATTACTTTTCTATTTATTTTCAACTCTTTAAGAATTAAAATATGTTTTAAAGTTAAAATGGATTAAACAAATTGAAATAAATTAAATAATTAAACATATTCACTCGTTAATAAAGAATTAGAATAAAAAAATTCCTTGTTAATATTTCATTCTATGTTAATTTTTCGAAATATTTTGTTAGTAAATTTGTTTTATTTAATTATTTCACCTTAATAATATAATTAGGTAATTTACAAAACATTAATTACTGCATAATAATTAATATTTACGAAAAGATTAAAGAAACTTGTATGGTCAACGCCGATTTATGAGTATGAAGTATTTCTTTTTTTTGGGAAAGATATTTTTAATTTAATTCATAAATTCATGCTTAAATCTAAGTTTTTCTTTTTAGTTATAAAAAACTAAGCTTTAGTAATTAAAAATCATTAATAATTTCAAAACTGTTTGTATATATTTTATTTAATTTCAAAATATATTATTAATCTCATTTTATTCTTTTCGTAGAATCCATTTTAACGAAAGCATGTGAGTTCAATGAAGGGTAATTTATCGAAGATTTCTTTCTCTTTATCTTCTTTTATCGCCAACGGTCAACTTTGGACCATGAGCTATCCCTACCCGACAACGTCAGGGTGAAGCTAGTAAATTGAAGAAGGGGGGACGAGATTCACATCATTTTTATTTAATTTATTTTTATTTTTATTTCTTTATTTATAAAACACCAAAAAAAATAAATAATTCAATAATAAATTCAACATTCAAATTATTAAATTTCA
>JAFIDM010006943.1:54487904-54501276 GCA_023159025.1 Thereuonema tuberculata | reverse complement strand
GTAATTGTTCCCCATTCTTGTGACCCTGAAGACATAACTACGTCACTTAAGCAATTACGTTACGGAAACATAACGGAAGACGTAGTAGTGCGTATAGCCCTTTAAGGTAGTTAAAAAACTCGCAGCTTCTTGTAATTTAAAAAGTGAAGATGAACTGAATAGGCTAGGTATATTCATATGCCATAAAGATCTTATTCTCTACATCCATTTACACATCTTAAGATTATTGTTACGTAACCAACAGTTTTATTAGCTTATGGTAATAATATTAATGATAGGTATTTATATAAAGTAAAGAAGCATTGTTGATGAAAATGAATAGATCACAAAAGCTGACTATGTCTTTTTGTTAACCACAAAACTTAGCAGCAAGTATGAAATAACTGAAGGCCTGTATTATCCGTTGATCAGCATATAGTTCACATTAATAAATTTAGAAGTTCTTTAGGTGTTACAAAAGAAGCACAAAACAACAACATAGTACCGATAGAATTTGAATAAAATTCATGTTCCTCACACTTATATTGGAAATTTCCAGTGAAAATGTTCTAAGTTGTATTACATCATCTTGTTTTAAATAGATTAATTTTTAAATTCAGTAGGCTGTGCTATTTGATATGATACCTCAAATATTTCTTATAAAGAAACTGCGCTTTTAACAATTAAATAGATATTTTCTTAACGGACAATATCCCATTCAACGAAACTTAGAAAATTGGATATTAGAATAATTAAAGCCGAGTATAGAAAATGTGGCAGAAAAAAAAATAAAAATAAATCATTTTTATTACTATTTATTTATCAGATGGTGTTGAACAGAATCCCATAAATTGAAGATTGATGATTTGTTTTTTCGTTAGTCATGTTTCTAATAGGATTACATTATTAATTATGATAAAGAATAGAAAGATCGAATAGAAATGCTTTTTACTCGGAAAGAAGAAAATTAATTTGATAGAAAAACTAATAAATGGAAATTAATTTCCTTAGATAAGATTTTCTACTAAACCTAATTGTACTTTTTGGAAATTTTATGCAAAATTGGTGATTGCATTTGGCTCAGATAGTACAAATGTTAAGAATTAGATGGAAGATAAACAACAACAAAAAAAAACATTTAAATTTTCTGAGCATATAAAATAATTATTAACCTGTACTGAGTGAATAAAACATCTAAAAAAGGCCTGCATTTTATTAAAAAAAAATCATTTAAATAAAAACTTTAGAAATTAATGAAACATAAATAATAAGACTGTTCACTCAAGTAAATAACTAACATACAATTTTATATATATTTTTATTTTATTTTTTATTTTTTTAGATTATTGTCTTTGGTTTTTATTAAATAAATTAGTTCCTGATTAGTCATTTATTAAGATTTTTCTGATCTAAAAAAAGCCAGAAACTGCATTAAGGATAGTAATTACAACTTCTTTTAATGAACATTTATAATATACTCGCCTATTATAAGTGTTTATTAAAAGAAATTGTAATTAGTATCCTTAATGCAATTTTTGGAACTAGACTGAATGTAATCTAAAACAACAAAAAAGAAGGAAAAAAAATAAAATCTGACAAATATTATACATTGTTTTTATAAATAAATAAAACTCGACATTTCTTTAAATATGATAGATGTCATATTATAATAGTGTAATTATGATACAGAAAAAGAGGAAAAAGTAATTATCCAACATTAAAAAGCTCCTGCTTTCGTATGGTATTTAAAAAATTATAATTTAATCATACTTTACAGAAAATAGTATTTTTTTTTTTTTTACGTTATCTGTAAAATTCTAGTGATTGTAAAAGAACTTCATTAATTAAATTAATGACACCACTTAAGTTCAATGTAAACTTGAGAAATAGGTTTCGAAGTCTGAATTGTGTTGTTCTGAAAATAGGATAAATTAATGGCAGTGTATCTGTCATTTCCTTAACTGTTGATGGTTATCTGTGTCTGACCTTTGGTGGAACGCATCCCAGTTTACTTGGCGTTCAGTTGAGCCTGACGAGGTTTCTGGCGTCGAAGGTAGCCGACTCCCCTCGGCCTGAGTCCGGCACTGTTCAATATCATGCGCCGGCTAATTAAGGGGATCGCCAGATTGAATATCCCAGCAGTCTGGGCGCTTTAGGGGAACGGGCTGTTATCTCGGTCGGGTCCTTCTCTTCCACTCCCCGAGTTTCAGATAATTCGGAAACAGGATCTGAAGAGAAAGAATAAGAAGAACAAAAAACCAAGGAAAGAAAGCCATTCACCATGTCTTGTTGGCGTTGTTCCTTTTCGGAGAATTTATGGAAGAAATTAAGTTAGAGGAATAGTATTTCTTAACTCTCCAAAAATATTTGTTGCTTTTCCTCAGCTTGGAATTACTCTTTGAAAGAATGCCTTGTTATGCCGTCAATAAAAAAAAAAAACTTTTAAAAATTAATTTTAAGAAAACATCTCCCCTTTTTATTAATACAGAATGTGTTTATTAACTCTTGTACGTAATGACACCATCTCCTATCCAGTCTACAGTTATCTTATAATTTCATATCTAATTAAGTGTTCATCATCATCACAGTTCTTTGATGCATCTCCTCGAAAACCTGTCCTCTTCTAACTAAATGACTGAAGATAAAGCACTATACGAAGACGTCTGTTGAAATTCCTTATAAAACGAATTAGCTAGGATTTTTAAGTTAATTGGTATGTAGTGTCATCATTTGCTACTGGTTTCTTGATTTTTTGTGTAAGATTCAAATTTAGCCTGTAATATTAACCTCTTAAAATCCTATTAAATATTTCCTAAGTTAATTATTTTTAAGATTTATCTCACGATATAGAGCAATTAAAAAGGTGGGCGTTCTTTATATTTGTAATGCAGCAATACTTTCAAACAGGATTACGAACTGTTCTTTACATTACAGAAACTATCACTATCTGATTTGAAGTGACTATAGGTTTGTTAATTACTGGCCGATTTACAAAAAGGTTTTATTCTTTTGTTCTAGGGTCCGTTAGAAAAATTTTCGAGTAGCAAGACGACAGTGACTGCTTCGGTGAGTGATTGATAAAGCAGCGGACAAAATGTCGTTGCAGGATCGCGCCAAGATAACTTCAAGTTTCGAAGTTGGAAATCGGTCGTCCTTGTGCAGTGATGATGGCGAGGTGTTTACGGTAAACATGGTACATTTCATCCCAACACAATTCTGCATCTTTTTAGTCCTCTCTCACCACTGGCCTGGCGTGTTGATTTACCAGGACTGCGCAAGAACATTTCCCTGACTGCCGCTACATCTCTCCGGGGTCAGCACAGTCGACGGTCGTCCTCTTCTTCCCGCGTCTGCAACCGACCCAGTTGTCATCAATTTCATGTGGCAATTTCGAATCGTGTTGGATGAAGTGTACCATGTTTACCGTAAACAACTCGCCACCATCACTGCACAAGGACGACAGATTTCCACACTTCAAAACGCTAAGCTATCTTTGGGCGATCCTGCAACGACAGTTCTATTTTATCAACCACTCACCGTAGACGTCACTGCCGTCGTCGTCTTCCTACTCGAAAATTTTCTAACGGACCCTAGAACAAAAAAATAAAATCTTTTTGTAAATCGGTCAGTAATTAACAAATCTACAGTCATTTCAAATCAGATAGTGACTTTTCGCCCACCCTGTACATTTGAAATTCTCCGAAAATAATGTACCTTCTTTTTACATTTAATAATAGCTAGGATTGGCCGTTTTCGAATTCTACATGAATTTGTAGTTATCATCGATTTAAGTTAATAAATTTCTGTAATGGTGTGTAGTAAATTGTTAATTCGGCGAGCATTCCCAAACTATGCTTGAAATAAAAAAGAAAGAAAGAATCATCAGTTCTTATATTAATGACAATGTATATGCAAAACGTAAATGCAATTTTTAAGTTTGGCCTTCCAGATGAATTAACTGTGTACCATCTGTTGTATGAAATTTACCTCTGGCAATATATTTTGTAAGGGAAATACGTGCATAATGTAATGTTTTTAAAAAAGAATAAAAGGTGGATCTTTCATAACGCAGTGATCAGTCCATAAATCTGATGGTGACAAACCCATATTTCAGACTTCAACTTGACAACCAAGTAAATAAATGTCATATACAAGCGTCTGCTGGGAGAGATGGCCAGTGTGCGTCTAGTGTAAACAGCCACAGACGTTTATTCCAACTGCACTGAGGCTGAACGCTGCGTTCCCAAATTCTGCAGAGTAAGAACAGGGACCAGTCTGTGAAAAAAAAAGAGAGAGAATTATTAGTGTCATTTTGCATCGAAGAGAGGGATGGAGATTAGGAGTTAGTTGTGTTTCTCGCGTTACTCTTTTTAAAGCAGAACAACGCTCTACAAACAACCCGTTTTATCAGACGAGGTCTAGCGTTTACTAAAAGACGCCTTTTTTTTTTCTTCTTCTTTTTCTTATCTTCTTATAAAAGAACATTATTTCTTTCCCATTCACCGTTTTTTCTTCATGAAATTGAACTCTCTCTGATTAATCTGCTAAGCCAGAGGATGTTTATTCTTTGATTCTAATAAACTCAGCTGGTTTTAGTGTGTTATTTGTTTACTTTAATCAAAACAAAATTTAAATATCTCATCATGTAATTAAGAACTATAGAAGTCTGCTGCAATATATTTATAACTATCCGCATTTTTAGTTAGCTTTCTCTCTCATCAAAAATACTTACATCCGTTTTAATTTTAAATAAAATTATCAACTAACAATAAATCTATTTCAGTTTCTACTTTTCGTTTATGGTTCCGCTTGTGTTTATGCGTCTTCCGGTTTAATTTTATAAGTTTTTTCTGGCCAGCTGCAATCATTCATTAGTAGTAATCCTTTCTGGATATATTTTATATACATAATGAAGCAGAACAACGAAATGATAAAATAGAAACCAAAACAGAATTGCGCCATAGCTCAACACTACATAATTCGCTGTAAAGGCCTACTCTGTATATATATCTCAGGTTAGCATTATCTTAGGTGATTCAGAATGCGGTATCTCAGTATTCTGGAGCAAATGAAGGAAGATGTGAAAATTTAAAAGTAAACCAAGACCATAAATTGAAAGAAAATATTTTTATTGCAGTATATATACAAAAGAAATGACAAAATATTAAATGTTTCTAATCGCCTGTGTCCTACGAGATTCGGGAAGAATGCATATTAAAATTGGGATTCTTATTGGAAGGGTGACATCATTTGTATATTTATGCATATTCTTTTCCATGCATAAATATATTATTTATTTATTTATTTAAATCGCTGGGTTCAAGAAAGACTTCTTCCCGTAAGCACTTCCCCTGGCATTAAATTAAACACATTAAACTATTAATATCACCTAACCCTTAGCCTCTAAAAATATAATTCGCAAGAAGAAATAATTTATCTCTTAATTAAATCAGCAGTTGAAAGAAAAAAACGAAAAACTTAAATGTACTGCGGACGCATTTTACGTAAGGAATGTATTTTTAAAAATCTCGCCTCAGTCGAGCGTAATTTTGCCAGTGAAATATTGTAGTTGGGAGATGAGTTCTGCTAGTGCATAACATTAGTTTATAAGATTTCTACAAGCATTTTAAGATATATGTATTGTAAAACATAAGTGTAATAAATAAATAAACTATTAAATAATTTTCTATAAATGATTCACAATTCTATTAATTACATTACCTTATTTAATCTCATATACCTTTTGTTTCCAAGTAAATTGTTTTTCAGAGCTAACATTACATTTCATCAACACTTGGATCGTACTATTATGTTATATAATAAGAAACACATAATAAGCTTATAATTATTTGTTATTATGTAATTATACTTTATGGTATGAAGAAATTGAAAGTTGAAATAACAGCGCAATTATTACCAAAATCAGCCGCTTTAATTCGGATACATGTGAATAACATCGTGCTTAATCTAGGGTTATCGTATTTTTAACCACAGAAACGAAACAGCTCTAATACGATGCATTTTTGTTTTTTAAAATGCAGGAGAAAATACCAGGGTGAAATTAGAGAGTGAAAGATAGAAAGTACGAGAAAAAAAAATGAATAAAGTGCAAGAAATTCAAGGCTTTATTTTTAGTTTTTGCTGTTCATCGGGAACTATCACTCATAATATTTTAGTTAATACTTGGGATGTAATAGCTGAAACTTTACATGAAATATTTTCTTTTTAATAATTAAAATTTTAATTTAAATTTAATTTTTAATTTTTAATTTAATTTTTATTTTTCTTTTTAATCTCTTAATTCGGAACTTCATGGATTTCTATTTATTAGCTTGACGCTGCCAAATGTTAAGAGTGTAATTATCTCGCCTCCAGTTTTATATTTTTCGATTCTAATTTTTAAAGTTTTTCTATGAAATTTTCGAATTTCTTAGGATTCTCATTGTTTTAAAATTGGCATAAAAAGTAGGTTTTATTAATCTTGATGTAGATAGTTTTCCAAATTTGCGTAAAATAGACCATTCTCTACATTAAATTCATACATAATTTTGAATTTCTTCCTTTCAATAAAATCCAGCAAAAAAGATCGATCCAAACACTTTAAGTTCACATTGCACTGTTATCCTGATAGTTTCCTGTTCTATATTAATAATATCCCTTATACATTAAAATACTAAGAGCCTTCAAAAGATAAACAGCTGTGGAGGAAACAAGTGAGTAATCCATGACAAATATTGACGTAATATCAAAAGCAATACTATTTTTCAAGTTCGGTCAAAGCATTTAGCGGAAAACCATGTGTCCTGAAATTACGTGAAGTAAGCGGAATATCTCTGTTATTTCCTTAGCAAGCAAGCATTTCAACATATTTACATATTATATGAAAGGATTGGGATCGAAATGTAGTCTCCAACATCGGACTAAATTCCTTCTTTTGCTCTTGTTAGACAGAAATATTTTAAGTTTAATGTCTTTAAGAGTTCAAGTATTACTGTACTTTGCAGAGCCTAACAAAGTTACCAGACAAAACAAAACAATAGTTAGGAACAATTTGAAGTCAGGAAAAACTCAGAAATCAATATCAATATTTTGCTTGATTATTATTAAAGCTTTGAACCTATATGTTACTCTGTAGTTCTGTTAAGCAGACTGTCTCCCGATGTATCACCTAATATTGAAAAATAATTACAGTAGAAGAGAAGTTAATGAATCAGAAAGTTACAGAAAGTAATTGTAATTGTACGGAATCGAAGCTTTAGCAACCATTTAAGACCGGAAACCCGCATTGTCAGAACTTAAACCCACTTGCCAAAGGTCATAAAACCGAATCATTTGACATAACTATTTCGTCTTTCTCCTCCCATACTTTCTCGTTGATTTGTTTATTCTTTATTTTGTTTATCTTTTTTTACTCTTTATTTATTTTTTTCTAAAATTGACTTTAAGAAAGCTCTTCGACATTTCTTTAATATTGATACTAAATGCGGTGCTGTTCATGATCTGTGGATATCATTCTTCCTTCACTGTTCATGATAAGTTCCGGTTGTGGCATTTTGCTAAAAATGCCTTCCAGAGACATTAATAAAGTTTTTCACTGACCCTCTGTTAATAAAGTTTTTCACTGACCCTCAAAAATGCTGAGACACTGACCCGGCAACTGGCGTAGCTGGCGAGTCGTGAGAAGTGGTCGTACACTGCCATATGAGACAAACGAGAAATGTGCTTGCATTTATACATCAATATGGAGAAACGAAGAGCATGAAATAAAAATTAAAGAAATGCTTCAATTAATAATCACATTTAATAAACTTAATCTGGTGGCAGAGGTGCAGTATTGTAAAATCAGAGGTTTGCCTCCAAGTTTGGAGGTTTTTGGATGCTGAGAGAAGGAAAAGTGATAATGTTGGAAGTGAGAGGGAAATGTAGAGATTTAGAATTTGTAATTAAAAGGTTTTCAGATTGTATTAAAACATTTTTTTATGCATAGATTACATTCGATACCGGTAGTATAGTAATTTACTAAAAAATGGGAAGCGATTTTGATTAAATAATGAACTCTGGTGTGTATTGGCGAGTAAGTTTTCTTTTATTCGGATAATAAATACGGATGCTTTAAGTTGTGTTTTAGAAAGTTTACTTGCCGATAGAAGGATTTCAGATTTTCGAGTTGATTGCCTCAATCCACCAAAAATACTACTTTTGTTAATAGTAGTTCAGCGATACAACGCTATTTAGACTGCTAGTTACATTTGTAACGTCTATATAAATAATAGTTCCCTTCAATATAACAATAAAGCACTTTAAGAAACCTATCGGGCTTTTGAACCCTCTCGAAATCTTTAGTTACATAAAAATTTTGGGAAGGTCGAAATAGGCTCTTGAGATAAAAAAAAAAGCAAGCAATATTTAATTTTAATTTTGATAATTTTTTTAATGTTGTTAGTAAATTTAAGCCAGACGAATTAGGCTACATTTCAGTTTTTGAGAGGTCACTGAAAAAAAAAAAAAAAACATTTTGAAAGTTGGTTACGTAACAGAACAATAGTAATTAAGTCAGAATTAATACTGTTTTTATTTCAATAAAATTATATTTATATTGTTGTCTATTTAACAGTTGTAATTAGATATAGTTAATAATTGTTGGCGAACCACTAGTTAGCCAACTCACAATGAAGATTATTAACTCTGAATTAAATACAGGTGTTTAAAAACAAAAAAAAAACTATTTACAGTCCTGGTACAATTTTATTATTATATTTTGAGTTATTTTAATAACATAACGATTATAAATATTTTATAACATAGCTATTATAAATGTTTTATTTTATAATTGTTTCAGAAGAGCGTCGATGATGTCTCCTCGGCAGCTGTTTCGGGCGTCCAACATGACACAGAAATGGCAGAGACGAGAGATTTCAAATTTCGAATATCTGATGTTCCTGAACACGATTGCAGGTAGGCTTCCGTTTAGTAAATTTTTTTTTATTATTACTTGAATAGGAACTTTATAGCACAATCTCTGATCCTTATTGGAAAGAGGAAAATGTATTAGACCCGTCTGTATTTTTTTTATTGTTTCACTATTTGATGTCGTGTCAGCAGTGATCGTATTCTACCTCACAAATGAAACCAAGCTCAAGCTAATGATTGTATAAGAAGGAACTCTTCAATCGTCCAAAAAACCCTGTGTATAAAGGTCTATCTATATACACAGAATCCTTATTATACTGATTTAAGACAATAAAAATATGAAAAATTTTATCGCTCAACCTTCATTTAAATTGCAAATTCTTTGAAACGTTCTTTGGATGTTAAATTTTTGTAATTCATAGAAAAATAAATTTAATATTATGAAGTAATCCCTTTTTCTCTATTACCTATATTACTATGCGCAAATAAAACAACATTTTTTTTCTTATAGAGCCACAACATCGGTACTGGGATTTTTTTTAATAACAAAATACCATGTTCCTAATAAAATACCCGCATAATACGTTATTTGTATGCATACAGTATGTCTACTATACCAAAACTTGAAAAACATAAATACTTCATGGGTTTTTTTCTTTCTTCCTTTCTATTTGATTAACGATTGCCTGTTTAGTAACGAAGATGTTTTGTTTATATCATTTTTTTCCCCTTCTCTTTCGTTTACATTTCCATGAATTCTAATGCTTCAGTTGTAACTATAATAGTTCCCCATTTTTTAATATATATTTAAACGCTACATTCCTTTATTTTAACTTCCAAATCTTTTTTTACAATATCTTACAGTGACTTGATGGTAAAAGCCGATTTGGTTTTATTTATTATTAGGATCCATATATTTTTTTTTTTAATTTTCAGTTTTATACTTTAATTTCAAATAAACTTATGATCTTTTCGTTCATGAATGTGATCACGAAATCTACAATTTTGGATAGACTTTAAGAGCCTCCTTCGCGATCTCATCAATGACATTGTTTTTGTAAATTAACTTTTCACAATTGCTTTGTATTTAAATTTGTTATAATTTAAGGTTTCCCTTAAGGAGGGGGAAAACGGATCATAAAGTCGACGATCACTTTAGCATTTTGACTTATCGTTAAGAAATTTGACTCTTTTCTTTCTTAAGACGCCTGAGATTATGAGTTCTTTTTCCGATGACGCCACAAAATCCAGCATCGATGAGCGGAAGGAGCTTTTAAGGGGGACGACGTAAGTAAAAAAAAAATCTGAAAATCTGAAAATACTGATTTAGATCTTAAATAACAGATCTGAATATTGCGGTAATTGAAAAAAAAAAAAAAGAAGAAAAGTGTATAGTAAATATTTATCTAATAAAAGTATCGCTTACCATATATCAGACGTGGGCTCTTCGTTGGGTTAATTGCGGCTCCCAATATGTCTTGATAAAAATTTAGGTATCTTCTTTCCCCATTATACTTGTATTTTCGCGAGTTTTCCTTTCTATTTTCTTATATATGTATTTTTTTGTACTTTATATAGCAATTACGATGTGTGTAGAAATGTAATTAAATTTGAATTTGTGTATTTAATGCTATGGAACGTGACTATGGTGTGGCTCTTTATATATATGAAAATCCAGAATGTGGCTCTCGATGACCTCATGTATGTCCATACTTGCCATATATCATCAGAATGTCCCATATTTCGTTTTCAAACGTTTTCTATTGTAAAGTATATTATTAAACATCTTCCACGACACCAGAAATAAATGTTAAAACACTACATTTTAAACCCACATAGTGTTTTAACATTTATTTCTGGTGTCATGGAAGATGTTTAATAATATCATCAGAATGGTTGAAGAAACGAGGAAATACTCTCACCTTGAAATAGAGACTTACAAATAGAAACCGTAGAAATTCTATGGTTAGAAATCTAGTTCTCCTAATCCCAATTAAGTGACAAGTCAGGTTAAAAAAGATCTATTAATCATATTTAAGTGAAAAGAAATGACTTAATTACAGCAATTACTTCGATCCGAACGGTTTCAACCGTTTTCTAGTTGTAGGAGGACGCAATAACAGGGATCCAGGAGGCATCAATTTTTTCCGAAGTTTTTTTATTAAAATTATTTTTAGCAAAAACCCAACATGCTCCTGCACGCCTACACATCAGGACTTTTAATTGGATACCACATTTACCCCCTGTATCTCATATGGTTCCCGAGAATAAGGGCTTAAGGGCGTTTCACATGGATCCGAAAATCGGACAGTCGGATCAACGATTCGGACGAATTCTCTTTCTCATGGCCACGAAACTCTCTCCGACGTCGTCTTTACGACATGTAACATTCAAATCGTTCGTATAGACGACGTTTTGTGGTCATGGGAAAGAGAATACGTCCTATTCGTGGATCCGACCGTGGATCCATGTGAAACGCCCTTTAAAGACTTCTTCCTTTTATTATAGGTTGGTAAGTTAAGTAAACTCAAAATTATTGATCTCAAACTCGTTTCTTTCCAAGAGAAAGATATCTCAGGCAGCACCAAGATTAGCGAACCATTCAAAAACACTACATAATAATAATTAAGTTCTAATAAGTTGTAAAAAACATTATTTTGCTATATATCATAACTTCTTTCTGGAAAAAAAATCAATCCATTTTTTTTTTTAATTCTTTTATTAAAAATTATAGAGAAGAAAAAAAGCTAAATACGAGGCATAGTCTATTCATGAAATTTACTTTCAAGACCGTTCAATAAGTCTCTTCATCCAGTTTCTTTACTTTCTGCAAGAAATCATTAAATTTAAAGTCTTAATTACATGAATAGTTTTAATTCCTTTTCTGTGCTTTTGCGAATGAAGTGGATTTTAGTATATTCATTTAAATGAGTGAAATGAAAATACCTTAATTTGGTCAACGAGCGTCAATCGGGTTTTAGTGTCAAATTAGAATGAGACGCTGTTGTTAAACGGTGTGATTTATAGTTGAAAGGGAATCCCAGGTGGTCGCAGTCATCAGTTTAACCAGAGTGTCAGCAGCCAAGATATATGTTTGTTATAGGTAGACACATATTTCGTGAAATAAAAGTCATAAAGTGTTAATATTACTTCCACCTCATAAATGTTGCATGATGTAGTGCACGGTGAACCCACATAAATACTACGTGTGTACAAGCCTCTAAGCGAAATTCTCCGAGCAGACCACACAGGCAAATCAACCCCACGATATTAGATGAGGAAAAACAAAAAAATAATTAGTAGAATTCGTATGCAATCGAACAGAGTCCGAAATTTTGAATAGTATTTTTAAGTCTTGGAAAACGTCTTTAAAAAAAAAAAAAAAAGCAAGCTTAGTAAAAAAAAAAATTAGAAAGGTTTCATCTTTAGACGAAACGGAACGTTAATAAATTGCTTATGATTTTTTGCTCTTCAAGATAAATAGTAGAGGATTCTACTGACGTTATGAAGTATTTCTAGAGATGGCATCAACAGCAACGAAATTCCTCTCTAAAAATATAACGAATATGGACTGGGCTTTCAATTATGTTGTACGTATGTGTAAAATTCGGATGAAATTTACTGAATTATTGATTTTCTTAATCCATAAAATAGCCGGATTTTTTTTTCATAAAAATTGTGAATTTCATTTACGAATTATTTCTATTTCAAAAATAATCTCATTTAACTTTTAAACAAATCCTGTTTCTAAGGAGATCTTATATAGCCTGAAACAATTAAGAATCTATGTCCAGGGGTGCTTAAAATTTCGGGGTATAACTGTTTCACTGTATCACCACCAGACAGCCCTTAAGAGCTGGAGAAACTCCGGAGCTGAACTGTTTTCAGTGGGGAGAAGTTATGAATATATAGAGCACTGAAATTCTTCAATGTCATACATCTCGTAAAGTTGATAGTTTTATTCATTGATAGAATTAAAACTGTTATGATCTTCCGTTGCCTAGGACGCTGTAAGAGAACGAGAGAAATTGTAAGTGGTCAGTGAAACACGAGAGAAGACAGAAACAGTCCTTACGATCGCCAAGTCTGTCTGTCAGAACTGCTCGGATATAATCCTTCAACTTCGCATTTAAAAAAAAAAAAATCATTTTTCAATTTGTCCCCATGAGTTAAGAACTTGCATGGAATTATTTTGTTGCGGCTGATACACAGTGGTCGAAGCTACCAAATTATTAATTTCTGTAAAGTGTCGTAAATTTTAAATAAATCAATTTAATCAGGGTAGTTAAATTTGCAGATATTTTATGTGAATTGACAATTATTTGCATCGTAAAACGTGTGAGATTGATTTTTATGTTTTACAGCTGACAGGAAATGACTATCAGCAGGTGTTTCATGAAACTGTTTTACGATTCTTTTTTTTTTCTTTAATCCGATGTGAATATTTTACAATTCTGTCATTCAAGAACGATTGCAGTAAAAA
>JAFIDM010006943.1:54432037-54461536 GCA_023159025.1 Thereuonema tuberculata | reverse complement strand
ACATAAACAAAGGCTTAGCCATTTAATACTGGCACTTTTTCATTCATGTTATTGTCAAATGATAGGTTGTTCATTCTTCCTTGGAAAGTTGCGTAATTTTTCTCAGATAATTCAGTTTAGATTTACAGCAAATTTTTAATTTCTTTGATTTAAAATCTTTTATTTCAGAATTCCCATATAAGTTTATGTTGGTGCTTCATCATAGTAATTTAGGCATTGATCGAGAAGAAACATTTCTTGGGATATTTTAATATTGTATTATAGTATTATTAGGAAGGGGAATGCATTTGAAAATAACAGCAAGTGATAAAAAGTGTTTAGTGATTGTTGTCTTGCTGAGATTTGTGTATTATTCACATTAATCACACCAAAGCAGCAATAAATGTCTCTTCATTTCCTGCCATCATGTTCTGCTTACTTTTTTTTAATTTTATTTGTATTGTTCTCAAGCCCTTGGGATATGTTTGAGACACTGAAAGACTATCATCATACACCTCTACTTCGGAATTAATGTGCTGTTTCAATAAAATTGTTCAATCTCTAATTAAACTTTTAGTAAATATTTTTTGCTACTTCCTTAACTAGATTGATTTAATGTAGTTCAGATTTAATCTAAGAGCAATGTAAAAAAAATGTTAATTAAAGATATTCTTGATTTAATACTTTAGGCTACTAAGTTATGTTTATATGGTTTACATGCTCGTCTTTGTATATGACAGATGTCCATTGTTGGAGAATAGCTATTTTAAAGTGAACATTAAAATTTCACTTTCCAACACACATTAGTGATTGGGTTGGGGAAAAAAAATAGCACAGGAATAGCAATGTATATTCAGGTAGTGGTGTTGGAAGCGAAATAAAAATTTTATTCTCAAAGAATTATAGTAAAATGCATTATTTTTAATCAATTTTTTATGTCGTAAAGCAATGACTTTAGTATAGTTTAGTTTTAGAATATTTTGATAGCCAGGATGGTATTTCAGTTGTGGGTGACTACGAATTGCAGGTAAAATTAGCAACGATTACGATATGAGTTCTAAAGTAAGTATCCATTTGAATATTTACAGTGAATTATAATACTTATTTTTGCATATACTGCTTTATTTTATTAAAATAGAAAGCACATAAATAAACATATTTAAATAGGAAATCTTTTTAAAACTGATAATGATTTCATTTATGCTATAAAACATTGATCTTATCAGTTCAGACTTATTTAAATGTCATTTTGCTTGTTTTGTTTTAGTACAAACTATTACACGGCTTATATTACTTTTTTGTTGTTAATCCTTTGGCTGTTAAAAGTTAAAAATTAAAGATTCTGATGGTAAACTGTTGTGACTCTCAACTGTAAGAATCAGGAAAATGGAAGACAAAATTATAAAGCAAACTAGAGAAATGCTTCAAATATTTCACTATCAAGCTTGAATTTTTTTTCTTTTGTTTTCCAAATTTATTGATTCTTAAACTGAAAATCGTATATAATATATCTGAGCTTCAAAGATGCAAATCAGTGAATAGAGTGAGTTCCAAGTTAATTACAGAAAAGAATTTGTTGTTTGTAAATGCCATATTCTCAGCGGACTCCAAGCTATCACCATATCTGGGCTTACGTTATCTTTCAAGGAATAGTCATCTTTCTTCACAAATTAAAAAATTAATTAATTTTAACTTGCCAATTAAAAAAAAAGAAAGTTGAGAACTTTATAATGTAACAAAGAATCAGAATTTGTTAATTGGGTATTGGACAGAAAGGCTTCAAATATTAGACCAAATGAGACACATTGAAGACCTCATCCAGTATAATAGAATTCTAAAGGAAATAGATCTGTTTGCAAAACAGTGAGAAAAATCTGTTTATCAAACTAAATTGCCAACTTTCATAATGTGTTATAGTAATAGAAACAACTTCAAGGAGAAGAACAGCAGTAATACAATGAAATTAAGAAAGAAACATACAAGATCAAAGACAGCATTTCTTAACTTTATGTAATAAGAAACAGAAAACAGCACAAATAAATGAAGCCCAAGGCATCTAAACATTTGGCTATACAGCTGTTCCAGCTTAGCTTTGTGGTCAAGTGGCAGCCTTCCAAGAGATAGATAGATGTTTGAAACATGGGTTCGAATCCCAGCATAGCATGGATGTAACTTTCTTCTTCTGTGTTTCATCCGATTCTGCTGGTGTAAAGCTAGTTTCCCTGGCTTTTAATTCAGGGTGCTGGTATAGTCACTAATCTTCTCATTTCACAGTTTATTATTATTTTTAAGATACAGACTACTTGTAATTTTTTAAATTTAATAGTTATTCTCATACATCAAAATTGGTTACTATTTTAAAAAAAAAAAAAAAAGATTAGATACAATGTATTGTCATTGTTAAAAACAAACACCAAAATTATTTTTTCAATTGATAATCATTTTCAGCCAACTAAAACATGTAGCTGATTCATATGCCCATAGTGATTTAAATTGTCGGAATAATCATCAATTGAAAAAAAAAATGGTTAATTACAGTGATTGTTCATTTGATTTCATCCACAATTTCTGATTGATTTTTTTTCCTTCATTCATTCACTGATTTGGTGTTTTGTCTTAATATACATATACATAGTTTTCAGCATTTAATGGGGAAAAGTTATATATGCCTTTTGTTTTATTAGTTTGTATTTTTTTCTTACAAATTTCTTACAGACACCAATGATGTTTGCCACCATTCCAGAGGATATCTGTATGATCATGAAGTTCTTATCCAACTCTCCAATTTGCCACATCTCAGCCAATACTTACCCTCAATTGCCAATGCCGTCAGTTGTTACAATCACTTGCAATCAGAACTTTGCAGTGAATCGTTGGAATCCCAATTTCACAGGTAAGTTCTTCTTTCTTTCTTTCTTTCTTTCTTTCTTTTCTTAACTTCTTTTATATAAAAGTAGAGCCAAAGTTTTTTGTTGTTTTTATTTTCTTTTCATTTTTTATATGTGAATTGTCATAAGTCAATTATAACTATAAGTTAAGAAATACAGTGAAATTTGATTTATAACCTTCCTCATTTAGCCACAGTTTCAGATGTACTGAGGGCTATGCCATCTCCCCAAAAAAGATTCAAATTATTTGGAATTCTTCCTGTAATAACATGTTTATAAACTTCATCTCCTGCGATCGGCATTATAATTGAATTTTACTGTATCTAAAATCATCTATCTATTTTTAACAGTTTTCAAAAACTTGCTGAAATTAGTTAAGAATTTGTGAACATAAATGATATGTTAAGAAAAAAAAACAACAACTTGATATTCTATTTTTTCTATTCATTATTTTTAAATCATTATTATGTTTGAAAACAAAGAATTCAATATTACGTTTAATCTGGATTTTGATAAAATTAATACAGGAACTGTTCAGTCACCAAGTTTTGCTGAGACTGCTCAGTCACCACAGCCTCAGCTCCCTCTGGCAATGGATCCACTTTTAAGTGAGTAAACATCGACTAAATTTACTTGTGAGATTAAAATAAATATATTTTGTTTTTCTCGCCTTTTCAGGAAAACATTTTATGTTTAATTCTTTTTCACCATCTAAATGGTTTCATTATTTTTCTTTTCTTTTTCATTTACTTGATTTAGCCATGAATTCTGGACAGCAGCGTCGCCACCTAGGGGATAATTTCAGCCAAAGAATCAAAATAAGATCAAACTGTTTCGTGACCACTGTCGACAGCAAATTCATAATTGCTTGTGGATTTTGGGATAATAGTTTTCGCATTTTTTCAACTGAAATAGGTAAAACATTAAAAAAAAAATCATTTCTTCTTAAATTTGTTTCTCTATTTTGGAACAGAAATAACAAATAATTTTTCTTATTTATTCTCTGTACACTGTAATTATAATTCAAAAACAAATATTTCCATTTTACATTGGTTGAAAGCAGAAATTCTTGGATGATTCTGAAAAATTTGACTTTAATTTCTTAGAAGTTGTGCTATACTTCTAAGGAATAATCCAAAACATGGTGCTTTTGCATTAAAAAGAATAAAATTATAATGATAGCCATTTGCTTTTGTTCATTGGAGCAGAACTGTTTGGGACCCTGACTCCACTGCATCAACTTGACTTGTTCTTTTGAGGAACATAATAATGACATCAAGTTTCATTTCCAGAGACTAAATGGATCTGCACCTTTGACTTTACTAAACTTGTATTTATTTCTGTTACATTGATCTGATAAATAAATATTATTCTCAATATTCTTTATAATATGAGCATATTGCTCTGTAGATGTGTGGAGTGACAGATCTGTATACAGATTAATTAACTCATTTATTGACAAAAATTTAAATGAGCTGATGATGACCTAAGCAGTTCTAGCTCGTGGAAACTGTCCTATCTGATCCCATTTTATAAGTATTTTTTTAAATTTTTAACAAAACGTTTTTAAATCAAAAACAGATAATTTATTATTTCAAATGTGTGATCATGATTTTTTTAAAGATCGTCAATTTAAATGTTTCTGTGAATACCCTCATATGTTAAATTGTTTCTCAGCCCTTAAATTTACACTTGCACAAATGGAGAGGATTTGAATCGATTGCACCACTCCCAGTTTTGTTTGTCCACTTCTTTTCTTTTGTCTAACTTGACCATTTGCATGGTTTCTTTTAACCAATAACTGGCATGCAATTACCGAATTAACTATGGATCAATATTAAGCCCCATTCCTTATGTAACAAATTATTCAATTATGAATGTATGTAGTTAAGCATTCTTCTTTTGAAAAAAAAGAAAAAAGATAAAAATATTGATTTGTTTTGCTTTGTTTTTTTAAATGTACAAAATCAGAATTTAAAAGTTAATATTTTTAATTTAAAAAAAGAAGTAGGAAATGCCTTTAAATACTACCTAAGTATCTATATCTGAAATACAACCTTGCTAATTATTTATACTAAGACAAGCTTTTATATTTCAATTTATGGATTTGAAATTTTATGAAAAGAAATTCATTTACCTAAATTTAATTTGTCTTTGATTTAAAATGTGTAATCTGTATCCCAAATATGCACACACATAATACATCACAAGTGTGTATCACGTTAAATGTATCATGTTATTTAAGACTTTGAATCCCTACATACAGAAATCCTGTATTTTTGTTATATTTTGGATAATATTGGAGTAGTTTTATGTTAGATTTTTTTATTTAAAATCATCTTGAAGGTTTTTTTAATTGTCCTTTGCTTCTCTTTTTCTGTAGCAAAAATCGTGCAGATTGTGTTTGGCCATTATGGTGTTGTGACTTGTTTGGCGCGTTCTGAATGCAATATTACGTCTGACTGTTATGTTGCATCAGGATCTGAAGACTGCACTGTATTGTTATGGCACTGGAATGCCAAGACACAGACCATCACAGGTGAAGGAGACATTCCTACTCCCAGAGCCACACTCACTGGCCATGAACAGGAGGTCACCTGCGTTGTTGTGTCAGCCGAGCTGGGACTCGTCGTCAGTGGATCCAAATGTAAGTTAAATATAAGTGTAGTATTATCAAAAACAAAATTAAAATTAAAGTTTATAAAAACCCACCGAAATAAAGATTTAGTATTTTAAAAATCTAAGACATTATAGAAAGGGTTTAGCTGAGATTATACAAAGTTAGTGAGATCCATGCCTCCACTTTTAATTATAACATTAAAACTATATTGTCAAGCTCTAAAGCTCAAATTTTTTTTATTTATTTATTTATTTATTTATTTCTAAATTTAAAATTACAGTCCTGCTAGGTTTTCAAAATGAAATCCTGTGATGCAGGTGCTGAAAGTATAAATAATTTATATTTGTAATTTAAAAAGTATTAATCATATAAAATCATATAAAAATTATATAATTACGCAATTATACAAATTATACTTAAATTAGATTCGATTATATAATTATATAAAAATCAATATATCACAGAAATACAAAAAGAAAATCAAATACAAAAAGAAAATTATTATAAATATCATTCATTACAATAAAATTTAAGGTTGCCAAATTATTTTTTACTTATTATTCTAATTACAATTTCTTTCTTTAAATGTTTATACTATATAACATTAAAAATTTCTAAATCTAATTGTGAAATGAATACATTAATTGAAATTATGTTGGAAGTAATAAATCATGTCAGTTCATAGTTTACCTGTCTGTTTATGATGTTAATTTTATGAAATTGGTTTTTACAGATGGCCCTGTTCTGGTCCACACAACTGGTGGTGACCTTTTGCGCACCTTGGAAGCTCCTGATACCTTTGGATCCCCTGAAATGTGTGCAATGTCTCGAGAAGGTCTCATTATTGTCAATTATGATCGAGGAAACATTTGTTCTTTTACTTTAAATGGAAAACGATTACGACATGAATCCCACAATGACAATATTCAGGTGATTTCGATTGATTATATTTTTGCTGCAGCGTAAAGGTTGCTTCTTTGTTTCATTTTTCAAATTTAAATTGCAAGTATGTTTATTTTGTTTGTTAGCTTTCTTACAATTGCAATAAATACTGGTATTATTAATGCAATATTATTGTCATTCCTAAATGGCAAATATTCACAGAAAAACAAATGACACATAAATAATGTCAGAAATATTATTAGATATTGTAACATTTTCCTAATTTATTCAACATTTCCATTTATTTGTTGTAGTGCCTGTGCCTGAGTCGTGATGGAGAATATATGATGACAGGAGGTGATAAGGGCATTGTGGAAGTATGGAGGACCTTCAACCTTGCTTTGTTGTATGCCTTTCCAGTGTGTGACAGTAGTATAAGGTCTCTTGCCCTTTCCCATGATCAGAAGTAAGTTATTTTCATTGTTTATTTTTAGAATAAGATATTGGTTATTTAATTACGTCAATGGATATATTCAATCAGTAATGAAAATGATGTATCTTAGTAGTTTTTATATATATTTTTGTTCTTATGCTGTTGTTAAAAAAAAAACAACAACAACATTGAAACAACTGGCCACAGCATTAATGTATCCCTACCAAACACCTTAGCCTCCATCCATTATTTTTCTACTGGCTGATATAGATATACGTAAATAATGATGACCCCTTTGTAGGCATTATAATCTCTTTAAGAGTGTTGGAGGTAACGCTCCCAGCAAATAAAGCCATTGGGAGTCCAAGTAACTACTTTGACGCTTGTCTGCTTTTATCCAGCATTAGCAAAATGAATTAAATATAGATACACATTTGAGAATTGCTGATGCATCATGGAACACATTCTGCCATTATGGTTTTAAACCCTAATATAAGTATTGAACACATAAAATTCTGAAAATCAGCTGTCTCTTCAACAATTCATTAAGGCCTCATTTGGAACCACAATTTGTTAAAGTTTCATTTTTTAATCATTACTCAGCTCAAAAAAGAATGTAACTGCTGCAACTTATAGGATACACTAGTAAAATAGTGGACACAATAAATGTTTTTGATAGTAATTAAAATGGTATTATTGTTGTAGATAGTTACAAATGCAACAAGAGGGCAGATTCCCTGATAATATATGAATGAAAATATTATCATTTGAAATTGTAAATTGAAAAATTGCCAGAAAAATGTTCTAAAATGTTAATTGCCAGCAACAATGTAATAATTACAATTAAAATTTTGCAAGTAAATAGTAGCTTGGAAAGAAAAATATGGAGCAAAATTTGAATCAGATTCCTTGTTCATTTATTTTTCTAGAACAAAGTTTTTAATTATGTCCTTTATTCTTTTCATGGAAACTCAGTTGTTTGGTTTATGGTGCTACCATTTTTACAATGACATGTCTTCTACAGGGTATCTGACAAGTCTCGCATCATAGGCGATATCATTTGTTTGTCAACAACAATTAAAACAAAATTATGATATCGCCTATGATGCGGGACTTGTTGGACATTAATTGTTGTTTTAATTAGTTTAATTAAATTAAATTTGTTTAATTTAATTTGTTTGTTGTTGACAAACAAATGATATCTCCTATGATGCGGGACTTGTCGGACACCCTGTAGAATATTTCAAACTGATTTTCATTCATAGACAACAGCATTTCTTCTTATTGCTGAAAATAATTCTAAGTTTCTTAATAAATTTTGAAAACATGCCCAGTATGTGAGTTTTATTTTATAACAATTAATACAGCTCAATTATACAGAAGAAGTCACCAGTGGATTAAATGATGATATACAAGTATTATCCTAAACTCAGTAGCTAGTGTTTCAGCTCAGTTTAGAGCAGCTTATGACTTGTCATAAGTTATTATTATTATTTCGAGAAAGCTTCAAACCATGGGGTTCCCCAGCTAAGACAATATGGCAGGTCAAGGACCAAAGCACAAATTGCCAAGTGTAAAAAAAAAAAAAAAAAGTTTGGAAGAATAGTTAGGGATGTGGGGTTGTGTCCATAATTTCCTAAATATGCGTGTTGTGTTGAGTACCACAGCCTTCTGGAGTTGTGCATAAGTGTTTTTGTGAAGTCCTAGTGTGCTGAGACTGTGGTGCAATGTGTGAGGCACCAGACCAGTGGTAGACAGAACGATGGGTACAACAAGTACTCGATCCTGCCTCCACTGCTTCTGGAGCTCATGTACTAGATCAGTGTATTTACTGATCTTGTCTGCGTGAGTTATCTGCATGTTCTTGCTGATAGGCACTGCAATATCAATGAGATAAGTCTGTTTGTTGACCTTATCAATAAGTGTGATGTCAGGTCTGTTGTGATGTATGGTTTTGTCTGTGTGAATGGGGTGGTCCCAGTACAGTTTATATGAGTGTGACTCGAATACACTTTGTGGTATGTACTTGTAGTATGGAACCGTGTTCTTCATAAGTGAATGTTTGTGTGCTAGTTGTTGATGAATGATCGACACTACCTGATTGTGTCGGTGGAGGTAGTCTGTTTGAGAGAGAAGGGGACAGTCTGATATTACGTGGTCAATCGTCTCATGTGTAGTGTGACACTTCCTGCATTTGTCGTCATGTGTGCATCGTGTAGAATGTGTTTCTTGTAGTTGCGTGTGGAGATGACTATTATTATTATTATTATCATTAGGGATGGACGGGATTGGATGTTTAGGTCGGGACGGGACGGGATTTTTTTTTTTCCCTCCCAAAAATCGGGACTGGATCGGGACGGGATCAGTAAATGGGAAATAGTTGTTCGGGTTTTGAAACTTGATATGGATGACAATAATAATAACAAACAAAACATTTTATACTTTTTATTGCAAAACTTTTTACCATGTATCTTCATTTTTACCATGTCGATCGCTAACGCCATGACGAAAACACTTTGTTGTTGATGTAATATTGGGAGGTAGAAGGAAAATAAATAATCCAGAGTATTTCTCAATGATTTATTGTAGTCTTCAGTTGCCAGGATTAATAATCCCAGCATTATTAAGCCTTTTGTTGAATTTAAATAAATCGCGAAATCCCGTCCCGAAGAAATCCCGAAGTAAAGCAAATCCCGCCCGATAAATGGGATTATAATTTCCCGAAAATTTCTTGAGATATCGGGTCCCGTCCATCCCTAATTATTATGTTAAATCTTGTACATTTAACCTTTCATATTTATTGCCAGCAGTTGCATTCTTGCTTTCATAATCAAGAATATTCATTGGACTACTAATTTTTACTAATTAAATTAACATTTTTCTCTTAATTTCATTTTATTTTTCTCAAACTTCTTTGCTTTGTTTTTTCAGGTTCCTGCTGGCAGGACTGTCAACCGGCTCAATTGTTGTTTTTTACATTGATTTTAATCGATGGCATCATGAATTTCAACAAAGATACTGAAGAACTTAAATAATGATCAGGTTTTGTAAATAATTCCTAACAACTGTACGCTGTTGAAAATAGTTGTTGTTGAGGACAAACTGGCTTTTCCTTTTTTAATTTCAGATTCATTGTTAATTTCATTAAAAATCAGAAAAGTATTATTATCATGTTTATGTAAAGGTGTTGGTATTTTTTTCTCCTATAAAACATACTTTGCTTTTTTGTATAATTATAAAAAAAAAATAGTACTTAAGTTAAATTTCCTAAATATTACTGCTTTTCTTTGTTTTATTGTAATAATGATGGAGATGTATGTAGAGGAGGTTTAATCAGTTCAACAATACATGGAAAGCTGTGGAAGCAAAGGCACCCATTGCCTTTCTTACCTTCAATCTATTGCAAATAAAATTCAGAATAATTTACCGAAATTCAACTCAAATTGCCATAAGGAAAAAAAAAAATAGAATTTCTTATCTTTGAACCAACTGAAAGACATTCCCAGTCATAATCCACCACTGGACGTGGTTTTTCACACCAGTGACTATTATTAACTTTAGTCAAAACTAAAAGTCTAGTCAGTACTACTGTTTCTTTCGAATATGTTTAAACAAGATATTTATACTCAATTGTAGGGAATATTTTGTAGATGTGGGGTTCTGTAGCAGTATTAGGACGTTCTATACATGTACTAGTGCTAAGTCATTAGGGGTTGGACGATACATCACGAAAGGGTATCTCAGTTGGTTGAATGCAAGGATAGATAAACTGCTAGTCATATTAATTTAAAAAGGCTTTTCATAATATAAAATATTTTGCCAAACGAGAAATTAGTTATATTTTTATTCTGAAAAAGGTAATCTTAAAATTCAATCTTTATACAAAGGAATCTGACCAAAATTAATTAGGATTATTAATTGTAGATCCATCCAGAATTTTGGAACATCTGTCTAGTTAAAAAAAAAAAAATAGTGCTAATTTCGTGTTTTAATTTTTGCCATAATAGCATCTGAAGCATTTTTATAGTTTCTCTATTTATTACAGGAAATTTCCTTCTTTTTTGTTTTTCCCATTATTTTATTTTTAATGAAGGGGTTCAGCAATAAGACAGTAGTTTAGACATTTTTTTCTACACCCAACATTGAGTCTTCATTTTATTTGTGCCATGTAATTTCACCATCATTCGCCAACATTCATCATAGGCTTGATGTGTTAGCACATCGAAAAACATTTTGATAAATCAGTGTAACCTTCCTGCATTTGTAAGGGGATTTCACCTATTAATGTGTTGAGGGCAGGTCCCATTAGAGTTATATAAGGATGGATAGGATGAATAACAAACTTAGTTATTACAACTAATTAACTGAAATTGTTGTCAAATCGGGCAGCTTATGGTGTGTACTTACTATTTATGTTGAAGTCCATGCAGGGTTGTACATAAACTATATTAACAACTCACTGCTTCTAATCTAATGTTATTTGTTGTCAGTGAGGCTAGTTATTTTTTGGGGTTTTGAATTATGTTTTCTATGATTGATGAACAATAGTGTTCATTACATTCCAGCAGAGGCCAGCCAGGCAAGCACCTACTCGACACTTAATAGTTTAGAGTTATCTTATGATTCCCTCTACACTTATGTATATAACTGTAATTATTACAGCTTTTTAAAAGTTGACACAACATTCCAGTTTTATTCCATTTTAATTAGCTCATAACTCAGTGATGATGTCCGTTATTGAAAGTAATTATTTACATTTTTATATTTAGTTAGAAAATAAAGAGCAAGAACTGTATTTTTTTCCTTATTTAATAGTATATTAGCTTATCAAGTAACGCAAATGCAAATATATTAAAATTTGAAAATATCAAAATTCATTAATATTTAATAAATCTGTATTAAAAATTGAGAAAGCTCTATCCTATTCTACATTTATTTTAAAGTATATATAAGTTATATATGTATATATTATATATGTACATATGTATAATATCTAATGATGGAAGATTATCAGATATATTTAAATTAATTGGTTCAAAGATTTTCCTTTTATTTATTTAAGAAAAACAAGAAAGAGATTTGGCTTGCTTTTTCTTTCTTTATCCTCAAGTAGTTATAATATATTAGCTATTTTAAAAGCTTTAAAAAGAATATCAGTGATGATAATTCTTTTAGGTGGCATTGCTTTTTCACATTATGTGACAGAAGCTATGTTATCAATGAAAAAGTGCAATGAATTAGTTAAATGAGGATTGTGAGCAAGCCAATTAAAATTTATTATAAAAGTTATCTATTAAATGCTTTCTTGAATCTAAGCATTAGATAAAAATTAAAGAATTCTTATTTACTCCATAGCCTTCTCTCGATTATACCTTAAAGGATTAATGAAACGAATTACAATGTTTAAACCTAGGATTATGAATAAAGAAAAGAAATCGCTCAATACCAATAACACTTGATCTTAATGAAGGAACATATTCATTTTTTTACATTTAAAGCATGAACGTTTTGTTTTACAGTAGGGCTTCAAATGAATTTAATTAATGATAACTTAATTTTTAATTCCTTTTTTGAAATTATAGAAACCCTTATTGAAATGAATTTGATTTTTAAAATACTAACATTTTAAACAAAGGTATTTTAACAGGTTTTTTTTTTTTTTTCTTTTCTTTTTTTTATATATGTTTTCGTTAAATTCCACAATAAACAAAGCAGCACAGTTCTAATACACAATGTATTTGTTAGCAATTTGTCATCTCTTTCCATTTTACATTATGCCATTCTTTTGCTATTAGTTTTAACCTGAATTTATAATAATGCTATTGCTTTAAAAAATTCACGATTTAAATTGATTTCTAAATTAAGGCAAATTTCAGATTAATTTAAACGGTTCACACATCATTATGAAATCTTGCACAGAGATTGTTTATGGATGTCTAAATGTGCCCACATTAATGGTGTATGAAAGATTAATGTATTTTTCTTTTATTTATATTATTGTGACTATTAATAGTGCATATGATGAAAACATGATGACAATCGTTGTATAAAAGTTCATATACATTAAAATTTGTATATATTGCAGTCATTGATGTTGTTCTTTTGTAGTTTCTCTGAATATAAATTGTTTTGTTGTAAGAACTCTGGGGAACAGGAGTTTGTCATCAGTACTAGTGATTATCTGAATTTCTTGCAGAATGACCTTAGAATTTTTAATGCAGTAGCAGTATTGAATGCATTTATACATTCTGAAACAAAATTTCCTGTTTTTGTCCATTTGATGGCATTAATTCCAGTATATGTTTTGTTTGTTTATTTTATATTTTGTTTTATCAAGTTTTATTAAATTCTGTTAAAAACTTCATTTTCCAAGTAGGTAATTTATTCCATTTTTTTTTTCCTGTTTTTGAAGGAGAATACAAATGTTATAATTATTGCACTGTCGAGTAGGTTTAAATGCAAGCAACTAAAGTAATGCAGCAGAATAGGATTCATTTAACTGAAACTGTTGTTTAAAAATGTGTAATTTTGATTGATTATCTTGGTGATAAATAAAAGTAATTCAGAGATGATTTTATTTGTGTGAAATTACTTCCATAACATGAATTCATTTTATTATGAGTATCTATTCAACACACAATTCATTTGGTGAGGAGCAGTTTTTAATTGCTTTGGAGTTTCCTAGGAAATTTGATTGGGAAAATTTACAAACTTTCATGGGTGAATGTAATTGGCTTTGTTCAGTACTAATAAACAAAATGTCTTGCTGGAATCTTACCAATCAAACTTCAAAGGAAATTCTGTACCAAGATATATAGTCCTTCACAGATGATGTCTTCAACAGTTACTTCAATTCATGGGTGCCTGCATGTATAGGCAGTTGGGGGGGGGGGGGCTTTTGCCCCACCCTGGAATTTTCAATTTCAATGTAATTCATGATTTTTTTTCCCTCTTAAGAGTTACGGTACCAAAAGAAAGAAAAAAAATTGTAAATTTTGCTTTAACTTACTACATACATAAGTGTACTTAAATTTACTTTGTATAATTTCATAATAGAAAATACAATTTTTACATTTTTTTTTACATTAGCCCATACCCTCCAACTTCTACGGAGTATCCGTAGTTTGTACGGAAAATAAGTAAGTACTACGAAATTACGGGAAAGCAGGGAAAAGCTACGGATTCAGAGATTTTCATCCTTTTTTTTTTTTTTTTTTTTTTTTGAGGAAAAAAAGAAATTAAGACGGAAAAAAAATTGCATCATGCAAGAGTCTTCACAGAATTAACGATTTCCTATCTAAAGAGTAGAGAACAGAATGCTGTTTGTTATTTTGTAGTTCTGTGATGGACTGAGCGCTTGCGGCCAATTATCCCTCTTGTGTGACTTCGGAATCTTTTTTCAGTTGATATACGTTAACAGCGCTTTTGACCAACACACCTATTGAATTGATTCGTCCGTTTAGGGGGAAGAGAGTCACGTGATTTGTTGTGGACTCGCCTGTCCACCTGAGAGTGGTGGTCACATGGTTCCATAGATTAAATAAGAATCTTATTTAATCAATGCATGGTTTGTGCTTGCGCGAACTGATTGCACGTGCGGAGAAACAAAGTACACGCTAGTGTATTGTTTATTTCTCTTTCGTAAATTTGTTGGAAGCTGCGTATGCCTATATCATGGATCGGTTTTTAAAACGCAGTAATAAGGATATAGATGTAGATCCACTTAGAAAGAAAAAAAAAACAATCAAAAATTTCGAGAGGAGTATGGAAAGCTTTTCCCTTGTCGTCTACCAGGAAAGGATGGATATGCTCGTTGCATGGTGTGTTGCACGGAAATTTCCGTCGCTCATGGCGGTCGAGATGACTGAAGACGTCTTGTGTCGTGTACTAAGCATGTGGAGCTTGAAAAACATCAGTCAAGACAAGTTTCTGTTCAATCGTTTTTCACTAAATCTTTAGAAAATAACGTTATTAAAGCAGAAACTTATTTTGTCCGTTTTTTGATTGAACATAATCCACCACCAATTTCGGCTGCGGATCAAGCAGGTCCATTATTTTCAAAAATGTTTCCCGATTTTGATATTGCAAAGAAGTTTAGCTGTGGTCACACCAAAGCTAATGCTGATATGAGCAAAGAAAAAAGTATCAATAAATTCAATAAATATTGCTTTAAGAAATGTTAATATGTATTGCTACAGGGTATGTGCTTAAAGACTATATATTTATATATATGTGTGTGTGTGTATTGTCGCACGTTCTGTGTAAATGCATGTTGTTGCATGAGTACTACTAAGGGGTCGTCCATTAATTACGTGAGATCAAAAGGGGAGGGGGGGGTCTGGCAAAATCTCATCAGGGGGGAGGAGGGTGTCAACATATCAAAATCTCACTTTTACCTTGGGTGTTTTTTTTTTTTTTTTTTTGGTAGTTAAAGCAAGATTTCCGTTTTTTTTTTTTTTATTGTTAAAGCAAAATTTCCGTTTTTTTTTTTGGTTGTTAAAATTTTTAAAATCTCACATGGGGGGGGGGGTCCAAATTTTTTAAATTTTTTAACGTAATTAATGGACGGCCCCTAATGAGATGATTTCCACTACGGATAGGAGGATGACCAATGTTGGAGGGTATGCATTGCTAATATATTTTGTCCCCTCCTGGGAAAAATTCTGTGGGCACCCACATTTTAAATAGTTAATGATTCTACAAATATTTCCGTTTTATTTTTTACTTTATTTTTTAACCAATTCAGATATTAGCACTGACATTTCAAATTTACCAATATCTTAAAATACTTTTTACTTTAATCATTTCAGATTCATTTGATTTGCTCACTTTTGATAGCAAAATATATCTAGACAATTTGTGTTACTCAAATATGCCAAAGTTCCAACAATAATTCTAAACTGCAAGTGTTCCTTTGGATCCAGATATTTCTCATTATTTAAGCCAAAACTGAATCATTTTTTTCTCTTCCAAAAAGATAAAATGTCTGATTATCAAATATATTTTTGTCAAATCTCCTTTTAAAAAATTTTGATTTATAAATATTTGGAGAACTTATAAAAACAGAGATAATAAATGGAAAAATGGCAAAGAAAAAAGTAGCATACTAGTTCTAGTAAGAAGGAAAGAAACTGACATTAATAGAAGTAGAAGTTTACATGCACATAGTTCACTAAACACAGCATAGGAATTTAAATGGAAGAAAAATAAAAGTTATGTCATCAATGTGATTTTAATACATAACTCATAGGTTATAATAACTAATGTTTGTAAATAACATTCTTCAAATGGTGATCCTGAACAGCAATACAAGAATAAAACAGTTTCATAATATTAGTATGTTTACATATATTAAAGAAAAGGACCATACACACAATAAAATATATTAAAACAATTCATGACATTTTTTTAAAAACAGTTTCATGATTGATTCTGCAAATTTCATCCGTTATGTATACTGCTTCAGAGCATCATTTGACCTTGGGTTATTGAGAGAGAGAAATCCCAGAGGAAAAAGTTGTTGCTTTAAGTTGGCTAATCTTGATGAACAGTTTTGATATAGAATGTCCATTGTTTGTCTTGCAGTATTGTAAGTGGCACCATCCTACAGAAATCACAATGAAAGTTATTATCATTGTATTTACTGCTGATCTAAGTAATGTATAATTTCTAATGAATATATCCATGCAGACGATCTACTTGTTCATTGTCAGTTCACATTGTTAGTTTGCCTGTATTCTGTCAGTCCTGTACATTACCATTCCCAACTGCTACACAAAACAGATGATATGTTCTGAAAGAGCATTTTGAACTTCGTTAACACATTAATTTGCTTTCCGAACTGCAATGATGATGCAGTTGTTTTTGAAGTAAAGCTCAACAACTGTGACTGCTGTTGAATTGTCTTCAGCAAATCTTGGTGCCGAGAAAATAATAATTACATATTCTAGAATCAAGAGAAAAGTGATTAGACCTCAGTAATATTTATGGACTCTGTGCTCTATCTAAATATTTTCTTAAACAATATTTTTTTTAAAGGATCTGTTTTGACTTAATTTTGCACAATTCTACAAATAATTCTGTGAAAAATTTTGATTTAGTATAAGTCTGTAATTCTCCTATCATTGGATGGGCTATAAAGTATGCAGTAGTGCAAGGTATGTCTCAATAAAATTTGTAAGTAATCATCCATTAAGCTTCCCTCTCCCAAAATAAAATTAAGAAAGAAAAGAAAATACTTTCTAAAGAAATTAAAAAACTCATAAGTGGATGAAAAATCTTTTTGCCGAGTTTTGAATAGTGAATCAGTGTTGAAAAATTGAAGAAAACAAATGAAACAAAAAGATAGGGTCTAAGGTTTGAAATGTTGTGTAAATTTTCACTCCTTATACCATGTAATATTGTCTCACCTTTCTTAATATTATAAATATAGATAGGTGTCAACTTTTGAATATTCAAGAGCCCATAAGTTGGTAAAAGAAAATAAGAACCTAAATTTAAAGATTTGTTCATTCATTTACTTTTGATAGTTTTATGCCCATAGCTTTCACTGCGGATCCTTTTTTTTTAACAAAATCAGTAGGATTGTGCTTGTACACATACCTTTAAAATTTCAGCTTTTTAGGAAATAGTTTCTTGTTAACATGATCTCAAACAGATGGACAAACATGTAAAATTTCATTTAAGCCGTTTTTGTTCTTAAAAAAATTTTCGTGGATGATTTAGGTGCTTAAAAGGAAGATCCTATTTCCTTTCTTGAAATGAAACCAGAAGATAAGGATGTAGGGGTCAGAACATTGTCGAGATAAGTGAATTAGCAGCTTAGTTTTGGTTTTTTGTTTCTTTAATAGCTTTTTATGGGAAATTACCATCCAGGTATCCAAAAGGTGTCAGCCAACTATATCTTGTTTTCTAGAATGGAATCTTAACAATCTGTATTTTCAACCGTAGTTTCTATTAATCTACTGTAGTAGTTCCATTTTTGCAATAGATGCAGAATGTTTGTTAATTTGTGCGATGATTTTGAGAAAAATGATGCAGTGCAAAAAGTCATGAAAAATATTTTTCATTTTTTTAAAATGCTCTACAGATTGTCTTACAACTAAAGTTTAAAAGATACTCAATAAATCTCCCAAATGCATTTGCATCCTTGTATTGTCAAGTAGCACATCTGAGGATGTGACTGTTACAATTCTTCTAAGTCCTGGTGCGAATCAGTCCAGAAAACACTTACAAAAACTCTTAGCATTATACATGCTGGGAGTCTGGTTTCTGGTGGGGGTCAGTGACTGCCATTGGCATATGGGGGGGGTTTAAACTGCCCTTTCCTCCCCTCTCCCACTACATCCAAAAATAGAAGAAATGTAGCATTTGGGACCTGTCTTTTTGGTTAGAAAGCTCATTGATCTGTCTGTAAACCCCACTCTCTTCCATACAGGAAACGGCATGAGTTTTTTTTTGGTTAAGGTTGAATGAACAACATTGACCATCACAACCCCCCCCCCCATTCCAAAATCTGAATATACGCTTATGGTGACTGCTATCGGCACACTACAAGCAACTTGACAAATACTTAGAGACTAATTGCCTGGCTGAATCTACTTGTTTAGATATGAAAAAAAAAAAAAGACATCTTGAACTAAAGCTAAAATTCACTATAAAAAGTCAACAAGCAATTAATTCATTTCCAGCTTTGATTCCAAAAGGATTTTTTTGTTAAACAAAAGTATTTTTATAAATAATTTTATTCTTCTTATTGATTTTTGAATGGAAGCGTTGCTTGTAATACATGGAGGATTCACAATTAGTACAAATAAATTATAAATATAGGAAAGATAATTTAAAGATGATTGGCAGGTGTCTGCTTCATTTCACCATCTCAAATATTATTCAGGATTTGGGGCTTTATCAAGTTCAACTCAGTTTTTCTGTACTTACATAGAATATGCATATTTACTATCATTTGAAACCAAACAAGAATATATATCAGTTTAGAGATTTTAAAAATTTTAGGTTCGAGTTTTCAAGAGTATCTACATATCCACAAAGACAAAGATCTAAGTATCTGTAATAAAATGCCAAAGATTCCTCCACTACAGGTTTATTATTATTATTTAAAAAAACTGTTACCTCATTATTATTAAAAATACTGTTACCTCATCGAATATGTGATGTGATAGATTGTAAAAAATCTCGGAAACTGAAAGTTTCTCTTTTCTACTAGAAGTAAAATGACTGCTATGATGCAATGAAATAAAAATCACGAATACATTACATACATTGTCTGCAAAACATCTGAAAATAGTTTTTACCGAAATTAAAAATGATGCATTTTGACAACTTGATTATACACTGTCCGGTCACTTTATTAGGTACACCCCTGCTATGTGCACAAATGCTGTGTCTCACAACAACTCTTCAAGCCAGTGGGGCAGTGTCATAGTGTGGGGGATGTTTTCCTGGCACACATTGGGTCCATTGATACCTCTGGAGGCACATCAGGATGCTAGTGTACCTAAACATCGTAGCTGACCAAGTGCAACCGTACATGTTAACAATTTTATCCTCATGCAGATGGCTACTTTCAGCAGAATAATGTGCCGGTGCACAAAACCCGCATCATTATGGGATGGTTTGAGGAACATGCCAATGACTTTTCCTTGCTGCAGTGGCCCGCTCAGTCCCTGGATCTTAGCCTGATTGAAAATTTGTGGGATGAGCTGGAACGGGCTGTTAGCTCCAGACTTACACCTCCATCAAATCTTCAGAAACTGCGTGACACACTCATGTCTGCATGGTACAAAATACCTCAGCAATGTTTTCAGCATCTTGTGGAATCCATGCCTCGACTAATTCAGGCTGTTTTGACGTCTAAGGGAGGTCCAACAAGCTACTAGGTAGGTGTACCTAATAAAGTGGCCGGACAGTGTATTTTAGTTGGGTCATTTGATAATTGCACATCTATTATGGAATGATCCAACTGAAATATAATCTTAAGAGAAACTTTTTTCTTAGGTATTCAAAATCCCAAATCCAACTTAACAAATGCAGTAATACCCTGTATAATTTGGTTAATTGATTCAGAAAAACTCCCACTCTGATCAAAATCCTATTATAATGTCTTACCAGTTATCAATTATTGGCCTCCACAAATGATCAGAAATGAAAAATATCTTATACATATCTGTGATCCATCAAAGATTTTCTTTTTTTAAAAGTCACTTTTGTCATACATGATGAAGTAACTATTCCATGTACTTATATTTTCATTTTGATTTTAATAACAGTTCCTACCAAATATTTATCCCTTTATCTTATGCTATTTTTACAAATGATGAACAATCTTTTTGAAGTTTTATAATTTCAAGTTTTTGTTCTACTGTTAATCTAAGTTTGTTTGTCCACTATCTTCATGGCACTTTCTTTTTTCCAGACATAATTAATTATGGAAAGTAATAACTTGTAAATATAAGCTGCAAGACAGCATAGACACAACTGGAAATGGCACTGTCATGCAAGGACAACTCTGTTGCACTTCTGTCATAGTTCTGTAAGTCGATCACAGATCAGTAGCAGATAGTGGATTTTTTTCAAATAGGAAGAGGATGAGGATATTCTACATTTAGAATATGGCAACTGTTACCGTTGAAAGTGTTAACCTTGATAAGAATTAGATGTTTGCTACTTTCGTGGATTGCTGTATGATATCGTCGACATCTGGCAAAAGGGCCGACAGACCATTTTCAGGAGAAGCAAAAAACATATCTATTGCGTTGGCGAAAAAGTTCGTTCGTTTTTTTCCGTACGTTGGCTCTAGTAGCGCTTACATGTCTTTAACGTCATTCGACACCATTTTGTTAGATTGTATTGTGACAGCTGTTATATCAGAGTGCATTTAAAACAAAAACTGATCAAAATTGGTGAATTTTGTGTCGTCAATTTAATATTGAAGATGGAAGACAATAAGACCGAAGACCGCATGTTTCTTTGATGACCAGGCAAAAACTGTTTCAGCTTGGCTGGGAAGTTCTGATTCATCCACCGTATTCACCAGACATTGCACCTTCGGATTTCCATTGATTTCGGTCTTTTACAAAATTCTTTTAATGGGAAAAAATCAATTCCTGGAAGACTCCAATTGCACCTGGAACATTTTTTTGCTCAAAAAGATGAAGCGTTTTGGGAAGATGGAATTATGAAGTTGTCTGAAAGATGGCAGAAGGTAATGGAACAAAGCGTTAAGGACGTTGTTCAATAAAATTATTGGTGAAAATGAAAAATGTGTCTTTTATTTTTACTTAAAAAAACGAACGAACTTTTTCGCCAACCCACTATTTTGCTGATATAAATCAGCAACAGAATCAATTTTGAAAACAATGATGTAAACACAGATTATCAATTTTTGCTTGCAAAGCAAACTTTATTATTTAAATATATGTTTATCTTATCCAGTACGGACCTATTAATTGGAAGTTACTAATACTTTATATAATAATAAGATAGCCTCCTCATCAATAAATTGATGTAAATAGGAATAGTCAGACTACATCAACGAAGTGTCAATATCAGGCAGCTGCTTCAAATCCAAAGTGGTGAATAGGTGAAAGATGTTTAAGATTGTGACGAATAAGGATTATGATGAGGAAGGTAGTACCAATAATAACATGAAGACCATGGAAACCCAATGCTATAAAAATGTAGATCCATAAGCAGGCTAAAACTTAGCAATATTCATGCAAATTCGAAAATCTTTCAGGATTGGTCAGTTAAACTTCACTATGACTAGCTGACCCGAGAGGGCAAGACTTCAAGCAATTGGCTCCATCCCCCAATAGCGGACCAAAGAGGGACATCCAACCTTGCGTAACCTGACGCTGGGAATCTGGCATTTGGACCTTTTATTGCTTTGACCCGTTTTTGGTATCCACCAACCCTATATACATACTTGTAAATAAAATGTAAATAAATATGTGTATATTATGCCGAAACGCCGATTGTAGACTCCACTCTTTTTTCAACCACACATCATTGGTGCCAAAGACCCGCCGACTCACGGACCCATCATGCTGAACCCCACCAATAAACTATGACCCTCTCTGCCCACTAGCTTCAAGCCGTTGCCACTGCCCAAACACCAGCAACAAGAATTTGCCCCGCCCTACGATACCGAGAACCCACACCTTTCTTTGGTGCCTCAAGTGACTCTTGCCTGGCTCCGGAACTTTGAACATGTAGCCCACTTCAACGTGGACAGACGACAACAAATTGGTGAACCTGACCTTCATCCTAATGGACACCACCCGTCATTGGTTCAATAATGAAGAATCCACCATCTCCATCTGGGCCTCCTTTATCACTAAGTTCAGCAACACATTCATGAAACCCCATCACATTACCCCATCAAGTCACCAAGTTCAGCTACACATTCATGAAACCCCATCACATCACCACAGAGGCCGAGTGAATACTCTCCACCTGTGTACAGCTACCTAAGAGTCCTGTGAGTTGTATATCCAGGATGTGATTCACTTCCTGAAAGGTGTAGCCACTAAAGTACATACACGGATTGGCCCTCCGTGTGTCATCCGTCAGTGAATTAATCGCAGAATGCCATCGATTGCAGATGAGCCTGCTGCATCACACCAGATCCTTTCCCTGACCTCCAGCCAACCATGGCAACCCTCGGCTCACAACAACTGCCAGCCCCACCAACCACTTGCAAAGCTTGATCGCCGCCTTAACTGTCATTGTTCAGAGTATCACACCTTTGTGACTAAGAAACAGCCGAACAACAGCCCTCGAACAACCATCATGCCCAGCTGAGAACATGAACAATGCAACGACGGTCTGACGAGTGGCGTACAAGCGACAGCCACTCCCTCACTGCAATCGTACTGGCCACGTCCAACGTTATTGCCGGAAGCCTCAGTCAAAACCATGGTTACCACCATCACCCAACCGTCAACCCTATCCCCGCCATTACGGTCCTCCCTATCACCTATCCCGCACCAGCCCAACGAAGGAGATAACAAGATTCAAACTCACTTCGACAATAGGTCAGCCATAACTCTTCTGGACACGGGATCATCAGTCATCATTATCACAGAAGCTTTCTACCGATCTCTACGAAAAACTGTGATCCCATTTACGGCCTCACATCTCTCAATAGCGAACGGGCAACCTCTTCCTATCATAGTCATCGCAACCGCTGGTATAGGAGTAGAAAAATCAGCACTTCCATTTCATTTCCTTGTCGTACAACAATGCACGCACGACATCATCCTGGGATGGAACTTCCTATGGCATTACGTTGCCTGCACTGACTGTGCAGCTGCTATAGTAACCCTTGCAGATATGGGAGAAGACCACCACATCTCTCTCGTCAACGCCACTAACATGAACCACCGCAAAGGCCACCGTTATCCCCTTAAGTCCCACCGTTGCCATAGCAGTCGTCCTGCCCCTTGATTTTACAGGGCCATCATTACTCCAGCCGATATCCGACCTACCTACCTGCACTTACTTGACTTTCCCAGCCTTAATCAACCTCCCAGCAATCTCTCTCTTCCTATGGGTAACAAACACCTCTCGAGCCCTTAGTTTCCCAGTACAAAGCTCAACATTCGAGCCCATCCAAATGCATAGGATAACAGTCCTTGTTGACAAGCAGACCCCATCGTCTACCCCGCTACATGGTTTAAAGAACGAACATTGCATTAAATGGTCAACCCTAACCTCCCACCGAGGGAAGCCCGCACTCTGCTCCACCTACTACAAAGATTCGCCGCTTACAGATGAACTTGCATATGAGGCCACATCGAAGCGCCTCACAACCCATCAGATTGATACAGGTGAGAGCTGCCCTCTGCGCCAAAAGCCTATACTGGGTCTCCCGTAAGACATGCACGGCCATTGAAGAGGAATCCCAAAACATGCTGAGAAAAGGAGTGATACAGCCGTCTCAAAGCCCATGGAGCTCACCCGTCATGCTCATCCGAAAAAAAGACGGATCCTGGCGCTTCTGCGTTGACTATAGCTGCCTCAACACAGCTTAAAAAGAGATGTTTACCCTTTACCAGGAATTGATGATTCTCTTGATACCCTGCGCAGCTCCATCTTGTTTTCCTCCCTCGACCTGAAAACCGGGTACTGGCAAGTACACTTCGCACCTGAAGACCAAGAGAAAATGGCCTTCTCGACACCAGACGGCCTGAACAAATTTAATATGATGCCATACGGTCTTTGCAACACTCCAGCCAATCCTCGAGCACCTGATGGACAACCTTCTCCTCAGATGGCCAATCTACGTTATCTGGATGACATTGTCAACTTTGGCCGCACGTTCGATGGACATCAGCAGCTCCTCACAGCCGTCTTGAGTGTCTCTTCGTTAGCTCACTTAATGCTCCTTGGCCACCCAAGCCATCAAGATCTTAGGACACATAGTGACACCTGAAAACATCGACCCTGACCCCGACAAAACAGACACCGTCCACAACTTCCCCACCCTGAAGACGAACGAAGAAGTTCTTTTCTCACTTTTCATGGCCTTTGCCCTTACCATTGCCGTTTTATCCCGAATATTGCACGCTCATCCACCCACCATAATCAAGAACAATGACTTCCACTGGCAGACGAGGAGTAGGCCGCCTTTGATACCTGTGCTTGATCACTTCCAGGAGGATGCACACATCAAAATCCACACTGATGCCATTGGGGCAGTCCTCATTCAGAGCCAAGGAATCCAGCAGAAAGTGATCACCTACACCAACCATACCCTTTCCAAAGCCAAGGGGAACTACACCACAACTCATCGGGAATGCCTCGCTGTAGTTTGGGCCACATACAAGTTCCGACCTTATATCTATGGCCGCTGCCAATCGAGAATCACTGGACTATGGAACCATATGACGATACCATCTTCGCCCCTGCAAGACCGGACCACATCCTCCCGACTGGACCGACAGCACTTTCCCCCTCCCCTGCGCTGCTCACAGAGGAACATATTTCGGCCCTACGTTACCTGACACTTGAGTCGATGAGGATGTTGAGCCTTGAAGGGGGAACTGTAATGCAAAGTCGAAAACCTTCCCGGATTGGTCAGTTAAACTTCACAGTGACTGGGTGATCTGAGACTTCACGCGAATGGCTTCCTCTTCCAATGGCGTCTCGAAGAGGGACCTCCGGCCTCGCATGAGTCCATGCTGGGAATCTCTCCTTTGGACTTTTTATTGCTTTGATTCGTTTTGTTATCCAACAACCCTCTATACATACTTGAAATAAATATGTGTATTTTATGCCGAAATGCCAATTGTACACTCCACTCTTTTTTCGACCACACATCATTGGTGCCAAAGACCTGCCGACTCACGGACCCATTATGCTGAACCCCACCAATAACTGTGACCCTCTCTGCCCACTAGCTGACTAGTTTCAAGCCGTTGCCACTTCCCAAACACCAGCAACAAGAATTTCCCCCGCCCTATGATACCGAGAACCCACACCTTTCTTTGGTGCCTCAAGTGACTCTTGCCTGGCTCCGGAACTTTGAACATGTAGCCCACTTCAACGTGTGGACAGACAAACAAATTGGTGAACCTGACCTTCACCCTAATGGACACCACCCGTCATTGGTTCAATAATGAAGAATCCACCATCTCCACCTGGGCCTCCTTTGTCACAAAGTTCAGTGTGTTTTAATAATAATAATAAAAAAGGATGTACATTAACGATAGGAAAAATAACAAAAAGTTAGGAAAAGAATAAAAAAAATGTTAGGAAAACAAGAAAAAAAAAATCCACGCTGATATTGAGGAAAAAAAAAAGATTAAGAGAAGAAGAAAGAAAAAAAAACAGTAGATATACGGATTCAAACCGACATCATTCAGCATAAGAGTCCGAGAACTTACCGATCACGCTATAGCTGAAAACTGAAATTAGATGGTTGCATTTCTAACATTTAAGCTAATAGTGGAAATTGAATGAAAACAATTTCAAATATCTCGAACTCAAGGAGGTGGGAATGAGGGGGAAGGCACAGCTACCAATAACTACCGATTTTGGTCGCTATCACATCAGCTACCGAATGAGTCGCTAAAAATGATATATTGGTCCCTTTTGCTAGATGGCGACAATATGTTGTTATTCTTGTTCTTTAGATGTTATGTTTTTCTTTCCTGTTGGTGAGGAATTAAAATGTTTTCTAATTTCTAATCTGAGCAACCATGATTTTTATTCAACAGATTATGAGACTTTAGAACTTATGTTTTCTCTCTCATAACGATCTGAAATGGAGGTTAACATCAACATAAATCTAGAAGGTCAAGTAAATTTGATTAGATTGAAAGGCCGAGGTTTTAATTCTACCAAAGGAATAACAGGCATAATTGACGGTACTTTTAAAAACCAGAACCTTTAGGAGCTGGAGTAGTATCTGCTGAACTAAAAGATAAGTATGATAAAGAACTATTAAAATTTAATAAGGCAGATGTGTGTGTTATTCTGATAATTCGTACAGCATTAACTTCAGATGTGCGTGCTTTGGTATGTATTTGTCCAGAAAACTCTTAAGGCAATCTGGAATGAACCATGTAACCGAACCATGAGAACTGAAAAACTTTGTTGTGTAAATTGAATCAGGATTTTTATAAAACAGGCATCAACGGAATCACTGATGGCTTTCGTACCTAAAATTCGTACTCTTTGGGCTGATGTACAACAAGAATTTCAGAATGAGCTGAATGTAATATTACCTGAAGTTTTTTTGATTAATACAATCTTATCCAAATTATCATCAGAGTTTGCTGACTTCCATACAGCTAATGGGAAGGTACAGCTAAAGACGAACATGCCATTGAGGAACTCATTATTAGATTAGAATTACGTCATGCAAGGATAAAATGTTATGGACAAAACAAAGATGCTAATAACTCAAAGTCAGTTTTACTACTGGTACATAAAACAGCTGAGAATTTGGAAACTGTTGTAAAAAAATAAAGGAAATAATAATCGGAAACGGCGTTTCCGGAAAAAGAACGAATCGTTGAAGAAGGATTACACTAATCAAGGTCATTCATTCAAAGGATGATGTTATCGAAGTAACAAAGCTGATCATGAAGGGAAGGGATATGCAGATTTCTGTGACAATAAAGAAAAAGTTTCTAAAATATAGTACATTTATATGCAAATAAGGATGGATGTATTAAAGATGATTGTTCTACTGACCATATAACGAATTCGAATAAATTTTTCAAGACATATAAGGTATTTCCCGTGACCTTAGGAGGTGAAAGTGTGGCATTGTATGCTTATGGCAGGGGCGATACAGACCTTCAAGATCGGGTTAAAGACAAGTTAAAATAGTTGACATTTACTAATGTACTCTACGTTCCTGGTATTTGTAAGAAATTGTTTTTTCATCGATTAAAACAATGGAGAGTGTAAGTCATACAGGGAATACTAAGACGATGACTGCAATTTTTTATCAAGGAAATGCAAATAAATCCATTATGGAAGCTAAATTAACAATGGGGTTTTTAGAACTTCCAATTTGTCAGGTTAACTTGTAAGTCAAATGCTTTTGTTCCTACATTACAGAAAACGGAAGAGAAAAAAACTGCATGATGTCAAAAGTGCCTGAAATTTTAAAAATATGGGCATCATAACAGGAAGTATGTTGAACAGTACCTTAGACAAAAAGGTATTCCAATTACAAAGGAATAGTTTTTCTTCAGTGAGGCATCTTATTTGGAAAGAAAATGCAACGTACATTTAAATCAAGATCAGTAAAAGTTACTAGCATTGGAGAGATAATTCATGCTGATTTATGTGAACCTGAAATAACATCAGTTGGAAAAGATGATTTCTCAAGGTTTGGAAGTGTATTCTTCTTAAAGGAGCAGTCCGACATCATCGAAGTTATACGAACTTCTACACAGGAGACAGAAAGAGAAAATATTATTGTAAAAGAATTGTTAACAGATAGCGATTGTGAATTTGATAATCAGGGAATAATATAAGCTAAATAATAAGTGCTGAATAGAAAATGAATTCGTTTGTGCATTATTTAGGCCATATAATCACATCGGCAAAATGGAGCTGCTGAGCATGAAAATTAGATTCTTATTGAAAAGCTCGCAGAATGTTAAAATGGGATAATTTGCCAAAATCTTTTCGGACTGAAACTGTATCTCCCACTTGACTAGAACAGATGGGACAACAAGCAAATCGTCACATAAAGTGTGATATAATCAAGTTTCTTCTATCAAACACTTACATGCTTTCGGAGCGACAAGTTATGTGCACGTTCCTGATCAACATTGAAGTAAAATGGATCCGAAATCCATTAAAGGTATATTGGTAGTTTTTTGTGATGGATGGATACAGAATCTACTTTCCTACAAAACTCGATATAGTTAGATCAACCAACGTTACATTAAAGAGTTGACAAAAAACAAAGACGAAAGAAAAGTAATGTCACAAAATACAAAATCGACTTCAACTGTAATACTGAAGTTCATTGATAATACAATAAAGATTCAACTGACAACATTTTTGTTGGAGACAATACATTAAATCAAAGGATTATTGATGATAATGAACAAGAGAGAACACATCAAAAAGACTTAACGACGTAGCTGATAACCAATGTCAACGAAATTTACGTCCAAGAAATTCCATAAAAGCTCCTATTACTATAATGAATATGCTAACATGATTATTTATGTGAACAAAATAGAGCCTGTGACCAGGACCCCCACATCAAATTCCGGGCCCAGGTACCAAATGCAATAACGGGCCCTCCCCCCCCCCCCCCCCATGTTATGAACAAAATCTTAATTTGTTAGCCAAAAATATCGCGAAAATACCGCACGTTTTCATACTTCTACAGTATAAACATGGTAGACACAGTTATTACCATTATTTTTAGAGCAAATTAACATTATCATGAATAAAATAATTAATTGTGAACAATCAAACAAAAAAAAAAAAGATAAATGAATTCTGACAAAGATAATTACAAACCGCTACCAATTTTGTCACGAAATGTCCAGCAGTGATACAAGATCAGAAAATTAAATTCAATATTTTCTCCTAATGCATTTCCTAAAAGTAGAATGAAATATGCTGCGGCATGCTGGGGCCATTACAGTAATGTCTGAATATACAGTACAAAAAAAATGTACACTAGTACTAGTAAAATTAAATCTTTAACCATCAAAGTACATAGAAAATACGCACAAAGCCAAAAGTAAACAAACTTTTATATTACTGTTGACTATTCGAAGTGTTTCTTACACTGATTTCTTTTCGTTGTTCTAAAAAAATATAAATATATACCAAGTATGGGCATACATGAGGTCATCGAGAGCCATATTCTGGATTTTCATATGTATAAAGAGCCACACTATAGTCACGTTCCATAGTATTAAATACACAAATTCAAATTTAATTACATTTCTACACACATCGTAACTGCTATATAAAGTATAAAAAATACACATAGGAAGAAAATAAAAAATGAAAAAGAAAACAAATATTAAATTTTCGACTAATTATTTTGTATTTTTTTTTTAATTCTGTATTTTTATCAAGAGATATTGAGAGCCGCACTTAACCCAACGAAGAGCATTTGCCCACGTGTTACAGTTGCGCCACAGAGCGTCGACAATTGGAACTAAATTGTTGTTCTGCCCAGT
>JAFIDM010006943.1:54348043-54429559 GCA_023159025.1 Thereuonema tuberculata | reverse complement strand
TCAAAGCCGTAGAAGTCAAGCCAATTGCGGGGAAGATTGGGAAACACAGTACGCAGACGAGAAGGCTTCGAAGAAGATAATCGAAGCCATAGAAGCCACCAGGACCGGCCCGAACATAGAAGCCACCAGGACCGGCCCAAACATAGAAGCCACCAGGACCGGCCCAAAACATAGAAGCCACCAGGACCGGCCCAAAACATAGAAACCACCAGTACCGGCCCGAACGTAGAAGCCACCAGGACCGTCCCGATTGGAGAAGCCACCAGGACCGTCCCGATTGGAGAAGCCACCAGGACCGGCCCGAATTGAGAAGCCTTCAGGATCGGCCCGAACCAAGAAGCCACTTGGACAGTCCCGAGCGAGTCACCAAATTGAAATTATTGACCTGTAAATTTCGTAATTTATTTTTACTGAATAAATTCTCTGATTTGTTTTAAAATCTTGCTCTTGTCGCATTCAATCCCCCACTGCCACCGAACCAGCCCAAAAGTTCGGTAGCAATATTTGTAATTAATGTAAGTTGCTGTTATGTCAGTTTTTTTTATGTTGTAACTGAAAATAAATGGGTCAATAATAATGGGATTTAAATAATGAGATGAACAAACATTGTGTATATATTAACAGTGTTTGATAACGAGGGCTTTTCTCATTATCAAATAATGAAAAAACCCACACCACCCCTCACCGTAGCGTTGGATTATTTGGACAACTTTTATCTTGACTTTTGTCTTGCACTGTTGATATATGTGCCTTTTTCTGCCAGTATTCAATTTTTTTTTTACGTACCCCTGAATATCTTTCCCCCTACCCCCCGGGTAAGCGTACCACAGGTTGGGAACCACTGCTGTACAGTATGTATTATAAAAAAGTAATTTGTTTTATTCCAGATGTTTTTACTTAAAATAGCTAAATTAGCATTCCTTAATAGAAGGATACTAATTTGTTAATTATCATCAAAATATGCTTTTTCTGTTATTATTTGTAAATTTTAATTTAACTTAAATAATTGAAGTACTTGATCTGTACTTGAGTATTTTTATTTCATTTGACATATCTTATTTACCTTGAAAACTGTTATATTTCCAGAGATGACCATGGCTTCAGTCCTTTGCATTGGGCGGCCAAAGAAGGTCGTGCCAATATTGTTGAATTACTGATCTATAGAGGATCTCGTGTCAATGCAACCAATATGGGAGATGATACTGCTTTGCATTTGGCAGCAGCACATGGACACAGAGATATTGTTCACATGGTGAGTGAAGTAGAAAATCAGCCTTTGATTGTATCTTTTGAAATCCAGTTACACAAACATTATTACGATTTTTATTAATCTAAGAAATGGGACACCGTAGCACAAAACCTAATAAAACATTCTTCAGTTGCTTTCCATTATCCAACAAATGAATTTAGTAAAACCTATCTAAAATAGAACTCATAAAATCAATCCTGTAATTGGTTTTACTTATTTACATAAGATAAAAAAACTTTATTTCTTATATAAACCACATCTGAGACAGTAACAAAATTCTGATTAAAAAACAAACTAAAACTATATATTGTAAATTTTTAGCTTGATTTTAAAGTTCTGAAATAAGTTTTTTAACATAGTTTTGACATAGCTTTTTTAAAGTTTTCTAGCCAAAAAGCAATAGACGATTATAATCTTTAGTAAAGTTAACGAAACAAAAATTGGTTTTTCTCTTAATTGTTTCAGTGATTTTGAGGAAAAAGGAATTAAATTAAAAAAAACATACACACTGGGGATTTGCTTAATAAGAAACTTGTAAGACTCATGTTTTCTTTCAATTTTTTTTTCGTACATCTATTTCATGTGCCATTTGCAATTCCTACTGCATACAATATCCTTTATATAGCTTTTGAAGTCCATGCTTTATCTATTGGCTGTACAATGCTTACGTACTCTACACAAATATTATTTATGTTATTTACAGATATTTATCTTTATCCAAATATCTGAACAAACGACTCCCACAATGCTCTTATTTTAATTTTGTACAATTTCATCTTTACTTTTAATTGGAGGAAAAGAAGTAAGCTATATTGTATTCACATATTTTTTAGTTCATTTCACAAAAACTTTTCTGTAAAATTTAATTTTTGAATAATAATTTGTTTTCTCCAATTAGCATTTGTGCAAAAATTCTTCTTCTTCTTCTTATAAGGATGTAGATATTCTTTAGTATATTTTGTAGTTCCTATAATTTTTAAAAATTATATTATAAACACAATCAGAATTTGATTACCAATACTACTATTTGTTATTTAACCAAGTGGAATAAAGTATTAGTAGTATGTGGCGTAATTAATATAAGAATATTTTGTTAGTTTATTCACCAAAGGTAATTAATGTTTCATGTTTGTAGGTGCTTTTAAAATTTTGAAAGTTCTAAAAAGCATTTTTAGTAATCAGTAATATATTTTCGTATCCCTGATTAAATTACTATCATTTTAACTATACATAAGTAAAATGACTTATCTTTTCAACTTAATTTATTTGGAATATTATAAAATTCACCAATAACATAAAATGTAGTATACAGAATTCAGAAATGATTTACAATTTCTTCTCACCTACCTGCCTCTTATCAAATAATGCACATTGAATAGTAATAAAAGAAGTTTATAGTTTACTTAATGATGAAAATCTTTGAGTTAACAAAATAATAAAAATTCAGCAATAAAGATAGTTTTGGCCGTGTCGACATGGTCGTGCGGTCTCAGGTGTAGGTCTGCCGTGCGGCCTGTGTGCCGGTACCCGGGTTCAAATCCCGGTTGAGAGCATGGATGTTTCATCTTTCTTCTTCTGTGTTTCGTCCGTTTCTCCCCTGGGACTTACTATCTCAGGATTATTTCTGGACGGGATGTGAATCTTGTCCCCCTTCTGCAATTTCCTAGCCTCATCCTGACGTCAGGTAGGGCTAGCCCGTGGTCCATAGTTGGCCAAAGTCGATGAAAGGAAGGAAAGATAGTTTTGTAGTTATATTGATTTGAGTTTTAATCAAAATCTGTGTAATGCATATGGCATTGTTTCATATTAACAATAGATTCTAATAGTATTTCCAAATATCCTATTTGGAAAAGCATAACAGTTAATAATAGGAATGATACAGCATTCCCTATTTTGGAAAATCTGTTGACTTTTCATAAATAACAAATCTCTTGATCTTCAACTTAAAATTGATCAAATGGAATTAGCAACCTTGATCTAAATATTTAAAAATAAATTGATAGTGGTTTTGTCAATTTTCTTTCTTTTTTATCTGGGAATTCTGATACCATCTTTCAATCTCTTAATATTGGTTTTGAGATATCTGATGTAAAACACTAAATGAATAAGAGATATTGGCATAAATGTCACTTAAAAGGTTCTATGGCTTCAGATATACAAGATAACATCTTCAAGTCAGTCTTAAGGAGACAGTGCATGATGACAGTTTTAATCACCAATGTAATCGACAAAATCTAATGTAATTTTTGTTAAGTTTAGAGAAAGGAAAGATGGCAGTATACCTTTGAAACTCCCCTCCTCCTTTTTTGTTATGTTTTATTATTTTGTTTTATATATAAATTATTTTGTTTTCTATAAATTGATTTTATTATTAAAAAATATTAACAATTAAAATTTTTCTTTTCATTTTAAGTATAATATATGGTTTTATTTCTAAATTTCTATTATATTTAAATTGTAGGGATTTCCCCCTCTATTTTTATTATCATTAAATTGTTTTTATTTAAAAAACGTCAGAACAAATGTGGAGCCCGCAAAAGTTAAAACAAACAATAAAAACTCGCCGAAAGGACAAATAGTGAGAAAATTCATGTGTTGCTACACGCGGCCTCTATGAATTTTTTTAGCGCATAAAAATAAGAAAGCGCAGATTATGTACTGATGACTGCTCCTGACTGATGATCGTCATATTAGCGTGAAACAGCTGTACCAGGATGTCATTTTGTATACAACTTGGTCTCGCCCATTATTATTATTGTTTTTATTTACTTTGTTAGTAAATATTATCATTGAAAAGCTAAAGAAAAAAATGTTTCTTTAAATGTCAATAAAATGTCAATAAAAAAATGTGTTTTTGATGTAAAAAAAAAAAAAGTATCTTTTAAAAGTTAGTCCACAGTTGCTGTGCTATTAATACTATGTTAATATCATTTACATTTTTTTTTGTTAAATAAAAAAGTTATTTTTCCAGATAAATTCACTGTTTTTAATATTTTTACTTTTTATTCTTAGCTGCTGAGGAATAAAGCTGACATCAATTTTGTTAATGAACATGGAAATACTCCTCTCCATTATGCATGCTTTTGGGGTTATGAAGCTATTGCAGAAGTAAGAATTTTGAATTGTCACGTTCTTAGTTTATTTCTTAAGTTCCTGTTTTATTTATGTATTTTTTATAAAACTTTTTGATAGTAAAAGAAAGCTAGTAATGTTGTAGTTTAAAAGTAAGAAAAAAAAAGTAGATAATTGAAAAGTAATGGTTATAAAACTTAATATTGAAAATAAAATGCTGCTAAAGGTATGAAAACAAGTTCAATTGATATTGAATATTGAAGTTTAAAATGTTTATTTTATTTTAAATGTAAGCAATTGGTTTATAAATATCTGTTTTTCATTGTTCTAGTTTTTACATTGACAGATTTTTTATTTTATTTTCAATCAGCTTTTTTTTTTTTTTTTTTCAAATTGGTATTGAAATAATGTTTTAAAATAAGTTCGTTTCCAACACTCTAGTTCTTAAAGTATTTTACCAATAATTAGTTTGTTTCAGAATAAGTATATAAGATTATGATCATAATGTAAAATATGAAATCTAACATCTACATTAAAGTAGTTTTGGATCTAAGAATTTAGTAATCTTTGACAGATTTATATTTTCTTTATTTATTTGATATACTATTTATAAGATCCATCAGTTTCTAAGGAATTTTTCTTGATCCAATTTTAAAGCATTTTTTTTTTTTTTTGTTTAACAAAGCAATTTGTATAAATCATTACTGAATTAGTTCTTATTTTTTACATTTGTTAAGTCAAATTCAAATTTAGGATAGCAATTCTGAAAATACAAACAAGACATCAAAGATTACCAAAAAAAAAGAAGCAACAAATACATCAAAATTAATTTCTATTCAGTAATTTGAAATTAATGTATTTTTACTTTGTGTTGTTTTCTTACTCTTTGATTTGCTTGTTCTCTATGTAATTTGATTTATTTTTATCATTTATCTGTATTACATTTCTCTTTTTCTAAATCTACATTACGTAACTAATGCAGTTCTGTTAATTTGGTAGGATCTTGTGAATCACGGTGCTTTGGTGTCCATTTCCAATAAATATGGAGAAATGCCGTTGGATAAATGCAAAGGACACATGGCTTCCAGATTACATGGTAAGTTATCAAAAACTACTATTGATACTTGAAGATTTTTGTTGAGCTCCTTTAATCTACAAAATTTGGTAGTAAAAAGATATCAATCACATATTATTTATCTTGTTATCAAATTGTTATCTTAGCTACTTGTTATGGTATCTCTAACCACCGATTGTTTGAGCATTCATTCACTGGCCAACTTGAGTTCATGAGCTACTCTTTTCCAACTATATGCCAACAGAAAGTCACTGAGCTTCCATTACACTATTTGCATCCATACTCAGGAAAAAAAATACTTCTGAATTGCTGTTCTGCATTGGATTTCAAACTCATTTCTAGAGTGGAATTGCCAACTCTAGTGTCAATCACAAAATTTTATAATTTACAAAGCCTCACTATTCCACTTGAACATTTTGTCCTCTGATTGGCTGGTTTATCATGTTAAAATGACTGTATAAATGCCAATAAATTTTGGTAGGTAACTTATTTACAATCCAACTTAAAAGTTAGACCCATTTAATTTGATCTTTCACCCTTCTGATTCTTTGAAAATGATCCCCGATATCCTTCACTAGAACAGCTAGATGGATTTTTATTTTTTATTTTAATTTTTTAATATTGTAAGAAGCTTATTCGTGGACCAACTTAAAATATGAACATAATTATTGTGGTTCCCTCTTCCCAACTGTCCACAAAATTGATCTCTCAACACTGCATACTCAGTCTCCACAATACAATAATAAAATGATAGATGAACTAATTTTTATTATAGCCATCTATCACAGATCTGTTATTGATATTTACTTTAACGTAATAACGTCGCTTACTATGCATTAGAATAAAAGTTTTAAAATACACATGTCCTCCTCCTGTGATCAAGGCAATTCAAAAACTGTACATCCTAGGAAGCTGAAATTTGTGACAAGACATTAAAATTACACCATATCTTTTAGCATGGTGTTTTATAATTAATATTGCGTTGGATAAGATGAAGTAAACAGTGCTTGATCATTGAACAGGAGGATAGAGCATTATTTAAGATTCTAATTTTTAAAATCACATTGAGTAAAGGAGTTTGTAATTAATGTGCTCAATTCCAAATAGTATGCAGCTATATTGATTTTCAAAAACTCGCTGTGAATTAAATGATATTTCATTGCATTTGTTGTAAGCAATTAATTAAATCTAAGTTATTCTGATAAAAAATATGCAGTGTCACAACAAGAGTAGCATAACTGTAATTATTGCAACTTAGTTGTCCCTTTGTAAAATGGCATCATATGTTTCCAGTGAATAATTACTCGCCCAAATGAACAATAAGTTTTGAATTTTGTAACTTGATCACAGCTCAAAACTTGCTTTCGGGAGTGGAAAATAGATCTTGTACCAAACAGAAATACAGATGCCAGATGCATTGTTAATTTTTGGCTATCTTCTTTTACCATGTTTCTCTAGATTTCCTCAAACCCATCCTAAAATCTTTGCAAAGAATTCTGAGGCAGGTGAAGCTTTCATTTTGATGTTCAATCATTCTCTGCAGAGCATTTTCAAGGATTTTCTTACTATTTTTATAGAGCAGCTATATTTTCTGAGCTTCTTCACACTACATCCATTCTAGTAATTCTTCTATGTGAAGAATATATTATTTATTAAATGGGTAATCTTTATGTGCTATCTATCTGCTGATATATACAGGGGTTGGGGATCTCAAAATATGTTGTAGTTAAGTTCTTAAAAAGCATAAACTTTCTATGCTGTTGATAGTGTACATTTATTTCTAATTTTTTTTTTTTGAAGTCTAATAACATCAAATTAGCAGGATATGAGAAGTATACCAAAATTTAGATTCTTTACTAAATTTATTGTTATCATTATTATTTTCATTTTAGAATTAGCTGTGCAAAATGGTCAAGACTTAAAAAAGGTTCCTTTCAAAGATCAGAGTTGGTTAGGAACAAAAACCAGAAGCCGTAAGTTGAAGCTTATTAAAAAAAAAAAAATCTTTTTGTCGTTCATTTTAAGCTCCTTATACTATGTAATTTTTTTATCTCATGTGGTTAATTTGCTAATTATTTCCAGGAGATGCAACCCTTTCTCGACATTCTGGTATTAATCTGAATGAATTGAATCTTCAAGCTAAATTAGCAAGCACTCCCTCTGGAGAAGTAAGTAGAACGTAATTTTTATTTTTCTATTTCTAATAATTACCCAAAAACAAAAACATTTTAATTTTAAACGGTGCTATAGCCATATAATTAGTTTTTCATATTTTGAATTTTCACTTGATATATCTACTAGCAATTCAAATCTGATGTTACATGAGGTAAAAAAAGCTTATAAAATGAGCTTTCATAAAATTTGATATGGTTCTGTCTGTTGTTTTGACTTCCTCTCCTAATCACAATTCACTATCAGGAACTTCATTTTGTGTTGTACAAAAACAATACGTTGCCAATTCTTCATTTGAAATCAGATCATTAGTTGGATCCCAAACAAGAGATGAAACTGCAGCTTGTAGTGTCTTGAAGCTCTTGCTACCTTAACTATATATCTAAACTATGTAGTTTCTATAGTTTTGAAGTATCCTGAACAGTAAACAGACAAATTCCTAAAACATGCATTTAAAAAATAAATATTATATATTTAAAAAATATACATACAAAAGATTTATTTTGGGGTTAAATTATTATGCAATTTTATTGCTTTGCTCTTTTGTTTTATTCTACAACTTGGTCGTTTTTATGTCATATAAAAACAAGAACTATGTCTTAATAGATCAATAAAGTGAAAACAGCCTGTTTTATTTTAATTTGTAACTATTTGCAGTACACAGTATCTCATGTTATTCTTATACCATTACAAACTAATAACCGTGCTTTTAAAAAATATAATATAAAGTAAAATAAAGCCTGCAATTTTATTTTTTTTTCACTGTAGTTAACTCTCATACTAACTTATGACCTATCGTATTTATTCGCATAATTTCCCCTTTTTTTTCATCAATATTTTGACAAAAAAAAGGGGGGTGGGGAAATTACGTGATGTTTTTCAATTTGAGGAAAAAAAATATGGTAAAAGTGTAAGGAAAACCATGTTAAATATTGATTTTTAAAACAAGAAATGTAATTAACAGCAATTTTATTAACACGCTACATTTAAAATATAAGAAATCACATCTCAACATTTGTTTTTTCTTCAAAGTACAGTTAAGCAATAGGCATGCACGGAAGTGTGTGTGCGACTGTGACGTAATTTCATAACTCACGCAGCGCAGCCCGCCATCTTTATAGCTGCTCACTGCATGACGTCAGCATCAGCTGCCTGCTAATAGAGAACTTAACTTTATTCGCGAACTTCACGTTTTCACAAAACACTCAAAATTGTTGTACTGATTCAGAAGGAGTCTGCTCTTGTACTGACCGGGGTTGGGGTGGAATCTTCCCCTAAAATAGCGTGGGATAGAGAAATGCGATAGTAACGGTACATTGTCGCATCGTCGTGAGTTGACCGCCAGTCAAGGTCATGTTGGAAACGCGTTGAAGTAGAGGTGGGGAAATTATGTGATAAAAATAAAAATTGAATTTTGAAATCCACAAAAACTGGGTTGGGGAAAATACGCGATGGGGGAAATTATGCGAGTAAATACGGTATTTCATTAAAACCTCAGCATAAAATATTTAAATTCTTAGAAGCAATGATCATCAGTTTTGCTTTTAAGACAAAATATTAGATCTTTGGAACATGCTATGGACAAAGTCGTTTTAATTTAATTGAAATGTTAAGATCACTCTTTAGCAGAACTAACGACAGATTGTTTAATATTTAGTTCCAGTATTATTTTACTTGTTTTACATTAAAACAATTGAAAGGAATAATGATGATAATAATCGTCATAATATCAGAACCATATCAGAGTTAGAATTACTGTTTTACCTTAATGGAACCATAAATTAATACAATTTATTTAAATGATTAGTTTAGTGATTCCTAACTGGAGACATCATTCTCTTCTAAAAAAAAAAAAAAAAGCTTGTAGTTTTTGGACTAAATCAGTCAAAAAGTAATCAAAGATAAATTCCTAGAAAATGGAGAATTATTATCTGTTGAAACTCCAGAGTATTTCAGCAATGAGTTTAGTCAGAATAAAGGACTGAATTTTCAAGACAAGTCTTTTTTTGTGAGAGGGAGGATCTTTATCTCATTATTGAGGAAGCATATGAAGATGTTGCTAACTTTTCTGGTTAAAATAATAATATTTTTGTTGTGCACATGAATCCATATTTTGACCTTTTCGACTTTTAGACCAGATTATCATTAAATTTATGATTAAAATTATGATTTAAAAAATTCAAAGTTGTTCTAAAAAATTAAAAAAAAAAAAAAATCACAATCTATAACTTAACAGAAACAGTACTACTAGTTCTTAATATCTAACTAACCTTAATTTATAAGCCTATTTTTGGATTTTTTTTAAATCATTCTTTGAATTTTTTGAGTTCATGAAAGTACTTTTAAGATTTTGAAGTTAAATTTGGTTCCTATTCATGAAGTTAATAACCTAAATTTTTAAATGCAATTAATAAAAAGAACACCTGGTTTGTCTATAAATACATTTTATTATAAGTACACTAAAAACTTGTAAACATTTGTTAATATTATTTTTTTGTAAAGTTGGAATTCTTTAATAAACTAATCTAAATATGAAATTAAAAACATTCTGTCAAACACAGTTTATGATATTTTGAGAGAGCTGCTGCGTACATATTTGTAATTATCTATTTTTATTTATTTTATAGACATGGAAAGGCACTTGGCAAGGCAACGAAATAGTGGCTAAGATTCTTAATTTGAGAGAATGCCTTCCTCGATATTCAAGAGATTTCAATGAAGAGTACCCTCGTCTCAGGTATAAATCACTTACTGAATTTAAGTTATGAATATACTGTGTAGTTTTTAATCATTTTAACAAATTTAAGCAGATGAAGAAGTAAAAAAAAAAAAGTATATTAGATGTAAATTGTTTTCTTGAAGTTTCTAATTCTAATTTCCTTTTTCATTATAGGATCTTTTCGCATCCTGACGTCCTTCCTGTGATCGGATGTTCTAATTCTCCACCCAATCTAGTGGTCATCAATCAATACATGCCATATGGATCACTGTATACCGTACTACATGAAGGAGCCGGTAAGATTAGCACCAATTGTGCTTTAAAAATTCATAGCTTTCCATTCAGGTAAAATTTGCTAAAGGTATCTATAATGAACCTACACCTTTTTGTCTATATGTCCCTATTGTTTCATCTAGACAATTCCATCTTCTCTTAACTTTACTCCATTAAATATTTAATAGTGTGACCAAGTTGATGAATTCGATAAGTTTATGCTTAATAAGTGATCACTTTCAGGAACTTTAAATATTAATGAATTAAATACTGTTCCACAAATATATATATATATATATATATGTAGTTTTTTTAATAGAACAACAAACATTTTTATTAGCATCTGCTAATATTTATTCATGTGATTTTAGAATTGAAGTTTTTTTTTTTTTGTCATTGCCACTGAAAATTACTGAGCCACAATATAAACATGATTATTGTACTTAAAAATAACAGCAATAAAATACAGGTGCCTTTGAAGTAACAGCTTATAAGGGTAACTACAATTAATAATAATAAAAAAAAAACTAATAATGATATTAATAATAAAAATGAACAAGCAATCAGTTAATTTATTTGTTCAAAGTATTTTATTTCGATTAATCTCTCCTTAAATAATGCTGGATAATCTTTTTATGTTCTCTTTTCCTAAACTTCACCATTTCAATTTACAAGCATATAGGTGACATTCAATTTTCTGTTTATTTTTTAATAATTTAACATGTTGGAACTGTTAAGAAAAACAAAAGCACAAGATAAGGAGTATAGCTCTGTATAATCTATTTAGACAAATTTTCAGGAATTTTTTTCATGCATGATTTTCACAGAAAATCTCTCCGTTGTTAGGAATTTTTAGAAAAATTGTTTTCAGCCTTTTTTTTTTTTTTTTTTTATGAAAGAAACATTTGAAATTCAGTTTAACACTTTTTTTTTTTGGTATCTATACAATTATAAATTTTCTATATATATTAAAGTTTTATACATTTCTTATAATTTTTATTCATAAGTTATTGGAGTTCTAAACTTAACAAAAACCCTTAGTCTTTAAAATTAAATTAAGATCTAGTTTGTCTATGATAAATGAAAAGGATATCCTAAAAAATAAGTAGCTCAGGTGTGTTTGGTGTAATGGTTTTAAGTAAAAACCATATCGTTTTCGTTTAGGAAATATAAATAGAAGCACACATGGTCACACAGTCTCTTCTGGCTTGTTGACAGTATCTTTTTTCTTAACTTAGCTGCATATATATATAACCATACAATGATTTGGTATTTGAAAAAAAAAGCAATACAAAAACCATTTCTTTGTTTCTATGAAGATATGGCCAAATGATCTTCGCATCATCAGTGGCATAAACGGAAATTAAGTAACTAAAATTTAGAAACAATTTAGAGCTACAAAAACACAGTATACTAAGACTTTGCTCATTGTTATTCATTTATTTAGTTAGTTTAATTTCCGTTTATGCTGAAAATTATATAATTTGGCCATATCTTTGCAGAAACAGTGATATGGTTTTTTTGTATTGGCTTTTTTCAAATTCCACAACACTGTCCAGCTTTATATAGTTTAGTAACATAAGTTAATTTTATTATTATATTCTACACCAGGGGTTTTCAACCGGGGTCCATGAAATATTCTTCGGGGTCTACAGGGATCTCATTGAATCACACTTATTTTAAAATGGTTTATTATGAATTATTTACCAGTGCGTAGAATAAATATTATTTACCACTGTAGAATAATTTATTTGTATTAAATTAGTTTTCATTCAAAATAAAGCATAATCATTTACTATTTCGTTGATTTTACTTTTACTTTTTAGCTTTACTTTTTAGCTATGGGGGGGGGGGGGTCCACCAAAAAAAAAAAAGAAGGGAAAAGGGGTCCATGGGTAAAAAAAGGTTGAGAAATCCTGTTCTACACTATTTTAAATTGCAAATGATTGATTGAAATCTTTGTTTCGTGAAACTGTAAGGACAAAACTGACAAAACCGTAAGCATTGAGTTTTGCCTATTCGATACACATAAAAAAAAATGTATTTGATATTGGTGGCTTTAAACTTGTAGTAATGTCAAAATCTTTACAATCTTAAGTTGTTAGTTTTAACAGGAAGGTTTGGAAATAACATGTAACAAATATAGTTAAATTTATTTATATTTTTGCATTAGAAATATAAAAGAAGATTAAATTGTATTTCTAATGTAAAAATATGATATGCAGAAGATTAAATTGTATGTTTAATATGAGAGTCATTTTGATTTAATATGAAGGATAACATAAGTAGGAAATGGGATCTTAAAACATTAGTAACTATTAATATACTGAAGTTGCAAAATTTTGGAACTGACACTATTTCTGAAGGTTACGCACCCAAAATCAAATGAAAGCCTGTGATGAGTTGTGTAACGGTGGACATTCATTTGACAGCTGATGCACATGCAAATTTTTGAATTGCACAGAAATGGATAAAGGCAGAAGTTCAACAAGTTAACGAATGGTAAGTATGAGTGTTACAGATGTTTGATTGGTTTCAAACGGTGCTACAGACAACGACATGGCCAGTTGACAACATCTGGATGACTTCACCTGGGATCGCAAAATTAGAAAGCCTGAGGAAGGGTGAGAAGTGGGAAGAATTTGGCATCACCCATAGCATCATATCACATGCATGGTGAGGCTTGAGAGCAACAGGTATAGCTGTTCGAAGGACCGCTGGTGGTCTTCCAAGCAAAACAATACCAAGTGATGACCACTAAATACATCTTCAGGCCGAGAGAGACCCACACCAGACAGCAGGAATCATTGCAAACCAGCTGCACAGGATGCAGGATATCGCTGTTAACTTTGGCCAGACAAGTACACCAAGCTAGTCTTTTTGCCAGACAGCGAGTATGCTGTGTCCCATTAACGCCTGCCCATCAGAGACACCGTCAATAGTAGGACAGTGAACACAAGGAGTGCAATGGGGTAAGGTATGTTCTACTAATGAGAATAGATTCAATCTCAGCAATGATTCTGAATGTCATCTAATCAGGCGAGAGGTTGGCAAACAGTATCACTCTGCAAACATCACGGAAAGGAATCAATATGGTGGTGGAGGGGTTAAGTGGGAAGATATTAAGCTGAATGGACGTACAGAGCTCCAGTATTACCAGATGGAAGTACTGTAACTGGTTCGCTCTACTGTACTAAGGTACTCCTTCCCCACGTGCTTCTGTTCTGAGGTGCTCTTGATGCCAAGTTCCTATTTACACATGTTAATGCCAGCCCCTATCATACTACCACAGTTGTTGGTATGCTGTTGCAAAGCGAGGACATTGTTCAAAAGGACTGGCCTGCATGTTCCCCGATCTAAATCCCATTGAACATACATGGGATGCTCTGGGGAGACTCCTTGCGGCACGTCCAAACCCACCGGAAACAGTTCACCAGCTGAAGATAGCGCTGACAGTGGAATGTTCATATTCCCTACTGAGAACCACCTTTTCCCTTTGCTCCATCTTTGGCAGCACTGTATCTGTATCCTGGCATCCAGTGCTCTGTAGTCATTTCTACATAAAGTCCCTCTTTCTCATTTTGTATCCGTGACTTGTGTTGTTTTTTCATCATATTGGTATCTCACGAGGTTCCTTTGGCATGCTTTTCTTACATCTAGGCTGCTCCTAGATATAAGATTGATTGGTCCTTAAGTTTTGTACTCCAGTGAAGTATTAAGTATCTGAGCAACTATCATTTGTAAGAGATATAGTAGTAAGATACATAAATCTCTAAAGAATGTTTAAATTCATGCTGAATTTTATGGATTCTTGTCATCTGACATGTATAAAATGAAATATCACAGGAACTTACATTTTAGTGATTAAAGTTTTAATTTTATATAAATCTTATATGTATTCATTTTTGTCTTCAGGAATCGTCATTGATACAGCTCAGGCTCTTAAATTTGCAATGGATATAGCATGTGGAATGGAGTTTTTGCATTCTCTTGAACCTTTAATTCCAAGACTCTATCTCGGCAGCAAACATGTTTTGGTAAGTTTTTTATTTATCATTTAAATTTAAGAGTTTTCTGAATGATCATAATGGTTTTTTTTGTTTTTGTCTTTTTACTGTATTTTCAGATAGAAACACAATCTAGTTTTCCTAATGACATCTAATAATTTTCTTTCTTTCACCTTCTTCTGGCTATAGATATCATGTCTTAAAAGCTCTTTACAACATTTAATGTTTAGTCTAAAACTGAAGAAAACCTACTACTTTCACCAGCTATCTCTTTATTATATATTATAAAAGCGTTATTTTGTCTGTCATACGACTTTACGTTTTTCCAATTTTGTGACCAAACTATAAGAGATAGAGTGGTCATGTAAATGGATAAAATGTAGATCTTTTTAAGACAAACAAAATGCTACAAAAATCTTTCGAAAAAAGTTTTTGGTTTCCAAGATGGCGCCTTTTAAAGTCAAATTTTGATTTTTTCTCAATTTAAACGAAAAGTATAAAAGATGGAAGAGAACATTATATTGAGAAAATGTTGGCATTTGAAAGTTCTATCGAACGATATATCACTTATTCACAAACGCTTCAGCGTTTGCAAGATACATGCAAAAATGTGAATTTTCGGTGTGTGACGCCGATCCGCAATACATCCGAGTTATTCAGAGAAGCCACAATGGGCTGGGAAGTTATATATTCTCCGACGATCGCAACATTAATTTGCTAAATAAATAAAGTTTGTTTTTTGAATGCTATGTATGCAAGGGTTCTGGAGCGAAGCGACGGTACCCGGCTATTATTATTATAATATATAAAAACGTATATTATAAAACGTTATTCTGTCTGTCATTCTGTAAGCAAAATGCTAAATTACAAATTACTAAAATGTTACTAAAATAGAAAATCTATTCATAAAAAATGAAAATATATTAAACAACTGTCCAACTATACTGATTGGCGACGTAAATATAGATATTTTCAAAATGAATAAAAACAATGCAGTACAGAAATACGTAAAACTTATGTGCAATAATGGTTTCAAAAATCGTCTTTACGGAACAATAAGAAACTGTACAATTCATGGGAATACGAAAACAAATATAGATCATATTTTCATAAATAAACATGATATCAAAACACCAGGAATAATATGTAAAGAACGAATCGGATAACAGTTGAAAATGAGAAAATAACACATCCAAATATAATCTATAAAGAACTAATCAATGATGTTAACAAAACAAAATTCATGAAAATCTACATATATAAAAAGAAAAGTCCTGACTCACTCACTCACTGACTCATCAACGCCCACCCCAAATCCTTGGATCTAGAAAGCTGAAATTTTGCACAGAGGTTTCCTTTATGATGTATACAAGGAATAAGGCCGGATTTTTCGAAATTCGGGATTGGGAATAATCTGGCAAACTGACGATGAAGTGTATGGCGGCAACCCCAGGTGTGTGGCGCCAACTCGCAATACACCTGAGTTAAGTGGAGAAGGGCACAACGGGCTGGGAAGTCGTATATTCTCTGATCTCAATATCAATTTGCTAAATAAATAAAGTTTTTTTTTTTTAATGCTATATACGCAAGGGTTCCGGAGCGAAGCGACGGTACCCGGCTAGTATATATATAGTTTAAAAACCTAATTCATGATTGTTTTCTTACAGATTGATGATGATTTGACTGCAAGGATTAACATGGCAGATGCTAAATTTTCCTTTCAAGAGATAGGAAAAATGTATAATCCAGGATGGATGTCACCTGAAGGTAAAAGTAAAATGTTACTAAACAAATGAAATGCAGTCTTAATATTACACTTTTCACAAACAGCAGAAATGCAAAACACTTTCTGCTGATGTTTTATAAAATGTATTTCAAAATCAGTATCGATTGCTAAAAAGATGATTTATGCTTCTGTGCAATAGCTACTAATTGTAATTGCTTGGTCTGACGTTAAAATTATTTTCCACCATACAACAGGTGTAAATATAGGCCTGCGTTTTCTCATAATACTAAAAGTTGAAATTAAAAGAAGAAAATCACTATGTATGTATGAAAGTTATATGAACATATATTAATGCAAATTTCACAAGCTACTGATAATATGGATTAGCTGCAATCTATATTATTTGAAATGAGTTTACATATGAATAACACAAGCTTTAAGGAAATGACCTTCTCTAGTATTGAAAAAGCTTTTATTCATAACAAATTAAGATTTATAAAATTTGAACAAGTAAGGGAAACTAGGATACTTCGAACAGGAATCCAGATTCCTACATCTTTGTAGGAATCCCATTATACTTTCTATATATTAAAGAAAAGACAATATCTACCATTTACATGAAAATTAGCATCTCATTTTAATTAATTCATTATTTTTCACTTCTTAGGCTAGAATGAAATTGAATCAGATTTGACCCTGTTACAAAAGTTGTTAAAAAAAAGTTGTTAGTAGTTCACTACTTTTTGCCAGAAATAACTCTATTGAAAAAAGAAATAAAAGATTGCACATTTCATTCGTGCCTTCAGCTATCGTTAACGGGAATCTGGGACAGCTTATTGTCTTATTAGGACTCATCAGCCAGATTTATTGATGATCAACTTGAATGTGTGAAAAGTCTATTGGGAGTGGGATCCCAGAAATATAAACAACAATAAGAACATCACTGTATCCAGTACAAATATCAAAACTTGGCCAGCTAAGGCTAGTCACAAAAGCCTTCAAGTTGATCGTCGGTATGGGCAAATCTGGCTGATGAGGAAGGACGAAACAGCTATCCCAAATTCCCATTGATGATAGCTCAAGTTATAAATGAAATGTGCAATCTTTTATTGCTTTTTTTCATGTTTCAATATGTGCCCATTAAACTTCCCGACATATAGTAATTCTATTGTTTTTGGAGATTATATCACACACTTTTTTTTTCCAGATATTTATACTATCCAAAGTTGACTCTGGCCCATGTTCTATTTACCCATTTATTTACTAAAGGCTTGCACAATTAAGACAAATATTTATTTGTCCCCCCCCCCCCCCCCCGGCTTATAAAAATTAATGAGTTTTTGTCGTTTTTCTGAGATTCTGTTAAATTAGCTTATTTCATCAAATCAACATTACTCAATTTTTTATTTTAATTTGATATACCTTTTGAAACTGTCATGCATTGTATTACCAGGACAGAAAGAACAAACAGAAATATTCCAATTCCTCCCCTAGAATTTCAACACTCATTAACTTCTGGATTGATCCTTTATTTCTGATCATCCTTAATATATTTCAGATTTCACAAGCACAAAGCAAATGTTACTAAGGCATAAATAATATTTCAAAATGTCTAATTCAGGTTGTGGGGATGTTTAAATATTGCTAAAGCTTCTGGATTCTAATAGGAAGTACTAGCTAACACTTCATATTCAATTTTGTTTTATGGATTAATTGCAAATTTTTTGCAACCACCAACTTATTTTGAGCAACAGCTGACTTCATGCTCCTTGATAAATGGATATTCAGTGTTTAGTTGTGTGTGTCTATATAAAAGCACAGGAGCAAGAAATACTGGGTATTCTGAGTCCAAAATTTTAGTGACTGTGAATGGGGATAAAAATAAAACAAAGGATTAGGCATCTTCTCTGTTTTGGGAAATAAAATTGATATTGTAGTAAATCCTTAATATATTTATTAATTTACCATTTTGCAATTTTCCTATATCTGTTGAATAAATTCTGTCTTGCATGAATTACTGAATTAATTCTCTTCCAGACAGATTGTTCAGTTAACAGCTTACGATAGATACATTACTTCTTCTTCATGATTGCATTAAAAGTTTATCAAGTATTGATATTTAAAAATTATAATTGATTAGGATATGGTCCATCCATTTGTTGTATGATAGATTGAGCTATAAATTGCATTTCATTTTTTGGATGAAAAAAAAATAATAAAATAAGCACACAAAAGCAAACAAGGCATCATTCCAAATGATATTATTTTTTTTCTCATAGATATACATATATAAAGTGCCAACTTCAAAATATTAAAAAAAAATTGTTTGCATATGATTGAATTAATTTCCTTTAAATAACCTTTAAAGTAGATTTAAAGTTTTAAGTTGTAAAGATTAAGCTACTCTTGATCTGTTAATTAAAAATAGTTTTATTTTTTTTTTAGCTCTACAGAAAAAGCAAGAAGATATCAATGCCAAAGCATCTGATATGTGGAGTTTTGCTATTTTACTGTGGGAGCTGGCAACTCGAGAAGTACCTTTCTCTGATCTTACGGCTATGGAGGCAGGCATGAAGGTAACATTACTGTATTGTATTTTCTTAACATATGACAATGTAAAGAATCTTATTAGAGGGTATCTTTTTGTTAAAATGCTTAACATTAATAAAGTATTATTGATAATTTAAAAAAAATAAAATACAAAAATCCTGTTAAATTTTAATTTTATTGGCTGTGGAAAAGATACTTTGTAATTTTACAGCACAGTTAAATTTCCTATGTTACATAATATACAAAAGTAAAATAGACGAACGAAAGATGGATAGAACCAAAGGACAAATTTTTCTGCATGAAAATTTTGCTTTTACTTTAACAAAACTAGCACAACTTTTTCAAAATTCTGAAAAAAGATCTGAATTTGAAAAGCATAAAAAGAAGCTTATTTCAGACTTACAATGTGGGGGTAATGTCACCAGATTCTGGTAGACAAGTGAAAATGAACCAAGGTAATATTAATAAGTGTAGGATAACACAATTAACCTCCAAATTAAGCCTAAATCTGGGAATGAATATGTGCAGTGGAAATTAGTAGATGCTTAAAAGTATGCAGGGTCCATAGTGTAAATGCTCCAGTGTCAAGTACTGCTTATTATAAATGTTGGATTTATAAAGTAAATAAATCCAACATAAAAGAAGATTATATTAAATCCTTGACTAAATGCTACTCTAATTAAGACAGCTACATCTAACGAGAATAAGTTGGATCAAGAAATTCACAAAGACTAAAATTGAGTAAAATGTCCTGAATATATATATATATATATATATATACATACACTTTATTAGATCTGGCCACTTTATTAGGTAACCTACCTAGTAGCGTAACAAGAAAATGAGCAATAAACTTTTGCAAAGTCACATGACTTGTTCATGGAGGAAAATCTATTTGCTCCAACAGTGTCATTTTTAACTCTTAAGTTTGACAAGGCACAGTCAATTGACTAAAAGACTCCTTCTCTTACATAGAGTACTGTTAAGTTGTGATGTAATACACTAATTCATTTATGATGTCATGATTCCTCTTGTTGGGAATGTTCGTAAATTCTTTGACTTTCTGATTGATAATTAGTTTATTCGAGGGTAGGATGCCATGAGTAAAATGATGCACAAATCTGAAACTTCTGAAGCAAAACACAGATTCATCACATAATAAAAAAGCACCTGGAAATGTAGCAACAATAACTAAAAGGAAAAAAATAAAAACCATAACAGTGATTTAAAAAAAAATTTCCAACAGTCAAGTAGCAATAACGTTATGATTACATGTCTTTTGTTGTTGAATCTGAATTAATTGTTTTCATTTGTGTGAAAGATAGAGTATATGGTTTTGAAGAACATGACATCTTTTTCTTCTATAAATTACAGAAGCTTTGATCATTCAGAATATCATAGAATTGTAGAACTTTATTCATCAATTTTCAGAGAGTTGGCATATTAAGAGATTTGAACTTGGTGAAGTTGTCATTAAAAATGATTTCAGGCATATGTACCGTTGTAAATGGAAAAAAAAAAATGGTATATGTGTGTGTGTGTGTGTGTGGTATATATATAGTGTGTATGCCTAAAATTATTCCTTTGAGGAATTTTGTTTGTCTCACTGAAATGATCATTTGTCTTGTCTTCTTAGTGCACTTGACATTATCAGATTTCCTAACATTCATATTTACAATAATTTTCTTAATTGTCTGGTATTTTCATGCCAAAAAGGCATTGAGAGATTAGACAACTACTGTACTTCTACAGTGTACGTGGTGAATATGGGAGGATATTGTGGGATTTCCCCAACACTGTAAATAGGGAGCTAGAATGCAGAGAAAAACTGAGATCATCTCTTCAGGTGATTTTCTGGATATTGGATAGACAGGGAAGGAAAAGAAACACCCATACTTTACTGGAAATTCAAGCCAAGATGCTTGCTGAAGTTACTGAGTTGTGGAAACACAGTAGATTATTATTATTTGTCATGTGTGTGTGAGCTGTCTAAAGGTCCCAAACTTCCCAGTATTCCTCTTTTCCCAGATGTGTCATCTTTTTGAGGCCTTAAATGTCCGGGTATTTGAAATATGCAAAAATGTCTGGGTTTTACTTTCTGCTCTTTTAGTAGAATTTTGTTTTAGTAAAATTCTAGCTGAGGTCTGCCGGAAACGGGAGAATTGAAATGTTCCATGCTCAGCACTGTAATTCCCTATATGTAGATAAAATGAAATCAAGTTTATTATAAACAATAGATACATTTTCTTTTGTGTTCGATAACCATATGTGTTGTTAAGAGTTACGTCTTACTTTTATTTTTAAATACCAAATTTCAGTATTTTAAAAATGGACGAGAAGCAGGAAGCCAAATGTACTGTGGGTAAACCTAGAATTTTTGTTTCTGTGGCAAACAAAGGTGTTGCTGATTTTAAAAGCTGATGTTGAAACTGAGAAGCACAAGAGAGCAATTTAAGAAGAGAGTTCTTCACAAAAATTGACAAATTACTTTGTAAGAGTAGACAGTAAATCTGAAGAATCCTTTGCTTATGCACAGATTTTAGATCGTCAGCTATCTTTGGTGTCTTCTTTTCTAGTCACCACGATATGATAACCCTGCATTAAATGGTTTCTGTGTTAATTTGATTATTTTGCTATTCTTTTAAAGATTCTTGTTTTTGTTTGTCCTCAAGTCTTCAAACTCTGGATATCACGAATAACACAAAGGCTGCTGTATATTTTTTAATTTTTTTTTACATGTAACATTACTGGATTTTGAAACAGTTTTATTTATTTATGAAAGAAAAAAGTTTCTGAAAAATAATAAACTGTGCTTATTCCAATTGGTTTCAGATTGCTCTAGAAGGCATGCGAGTTACTATTCCACCTGGTATTTCTCATTATATGGCAAAACTGATTAGAATCTGTATGAATGAAGATCCAGGTAAAAGACCAACTTTTGACATGATAGTGCCAATTTTGAGTAAGATGAAGAGAGATACTGTTCCATCAACTCCTGTACCTATTGCGCAGGCATAATAAGGTAAGGTCAGTTTTGATATTATTTTACTTTGAGAAAAAGTTAATTTCTAGTATTTACATAACATTTTTGTGGGCCCAGTAGCTCAAGTGGTAAAGTACTTGGCTATGGGCTGGAGGAACCAGGTTCGATCAGGGGAATTTGTTCTTGGTTTGTTCTTTTTCAGGTGGGTCCTAGGGTTCAAACTTATGTGAAATGGGTACCGGGTTTCTTTCCTGAAGGTTAAAGATAAGTGGGCATTAGGCTAGCCATCTGACCTCACCTTAGTTCCATTTGGCCATGCAATGACGGGAGACTTACTCTCTCTTGATCATAAGGCAAGAAATTGACCTGTAGTGGGATATAACATAACATGTTTAGCAAAAATGTATAACTTGGATAATATACAAACAAACCATTAATATAAAGTATATTTAAAAAAAAGCACCGACATGTCAGAGATTGAAAAATTTTTCCTGGGGAAAAAGAAAGTCATTTTGTAATCTTGCTTTTAGGCATGAAACTAAAGTTCTAATTGGAACTCGTTAAAGAGACCTCTATTATTACTTGTCCAGCTAGACTTAAACAACTATTCTTTATTCCTTTACTTGCATTACAGTCAACATGAATATGGAATTTTCTTTAAAAACAAATGAAATTAATTCTGTAAAAGTACATTTAGTTTAATTCTTTAAAAATAACTGAAGTAGGGCGAGTCATTTTGTGGCAATAGTTAATTGTTGACAGTTTTTGTAAATACAAAATGAATTAATTAATAACACTTTTGCTTTAAACTTGCTCTGGTTGTTAGCAAAGCATATCCTTTTTGTGGAACAATTAACATTAAATTATTATCTATTGTTGTTCCTCATTGACATTTTGTCAAATGGAGAGTTTTTGGATATTGTGCATTACTGAACTGCTCAGTGTAATGATCTTGAATCGACAGTTATTTTCAGTTATTTGAACTGAAAGGTAAGGTTATAACAACTTGTATAGTTTTTAGACATTTTTTTCTAAAAATGGTATAACTTATTTCTTTATTATGATCCACATTTTCTAAGCTAGAACAAAAATGGAGTTGGCATTAGGTAACCTATTTTTTTCTAGTTCCCAACAGAATCCATTTTGTAGGTAATCAAATTTAATTAAGCTTTCTGACTAGTAATACAATTACAATGATCACAAAAAGAAAAGAAAAAAAAAAAAAAAAGGATAAATACTAAGTTTTGATATTGTAATTTTACTGCCTGAAAAGAAAAATCTTGCAAAGTTGTTGTTTTTATATCAAGGCCGAGTTGTAGAATTCTGTATTTCAGTAGCTAGAAGATAAAATGGCCAGTCCTACACTTACCCTCCTTTAATTCCAGCAAAGGAAACTCATAACTCTTTTTATAGAGAAGTGAATGAACATCCGTTGGTGACAGAAATTCAATGGTGGTTGATGGCTACAGTTTTGGACAATTGGGAATAGACATGCAGGAAATAGGAGTTTCCAACTTTTTCTTTTTTTTTTTACACTTATTGTAACTAAAAGCTGATCAGGAATCTGATTTTGGAGAGTAACCAAAAGGCATGCAGTGCTAATAAATCTTAAAGAAAAAGAAATATTGACTCGCTTATGGTTTGCTTTTATGGTTCATAAAAGCAAACTTTTTATGATAACTTAAACTTGTATAGTAATTAGGAATTCAAAACCAATGGACTAGAGCTCTGTATATTATCAGTAGTACGTAGGTTGATCAGAAAAAAAGTTTACAAAGTTTGTTTATGAAAAGCAAACCTTTATTGGAAGAAAATAGGATGGTGCCCTTAAAGTGGCACAGATACACTATTTTCTACAAAGTCATCGTTGGACTTCTTCATTGCATGTGAAGTGTCAACCTAACATGCGCTCCTTTAAGGCAGGGAACAGATGAAAATCCATGGGAGCCAAATCCGGACTGTATGGCAGATGTCACAGAATTTCCCAGTGGAAACCGTGTAGCAAAGTTCTGTGTGTTCCATGCAACGTGTTGTTGGGCATTGTCATGAATGAGGATCACACCGTTTAGAAGACCAGGTCATTTCTTACTGATGTTGTTGACTTCTTTAAGATTTCAATATGAGACCAGTTATCCAAGTGGATTTCCATTTTGAAACGACAGAGCTCATCTCTGATTACACACACAAAAAGACCATATAGCACTGAAAACTGTTGCATTATGGCAAACTGATCAATTTAATTTCTAGAGGTTGTAACACAAGCCTTTTTTCTGATCGACCCTCGTAGTTTAAACATGCGGATATCTTTAGAAACATTATTATTTTTTTTTTTAGATTAGATTAGTTGAGATAGGGAATCATTGCAGTGAGTGTAATGTGACTTTGTCCAGGAAGAACAAATATATTTAAGATAGTAATTGATACCAAAGAGATGGATAGGAGCTGTTATGAATAAAAGGGCCTGTACTGCAATTTGAAGGATCTGGTACTCTGTGATTATTTACAATGATATGAAATTAGAACCACTATGTTAGTTTCAGGCATAGTTTGGAGTAATTTCTAAATATGCCTCCAATTCTATAAAAACATTTTTAAAGAACTGCATGATGTTCATTTTTCTACATTTTAACATGCTCATTGCTGACTACATGGATCTGTGTAGTTGATACTAGTAGTAGACATGCCGATTACACAGCGCCATGTTGTGTGACAAGGCTAACTCTATTGATCAGTATGATGTTGTCACCAAGCTTTCGTAGGTTTTTTTTTTTTATTTCCCTTCCCCATAATAATGAGTGATATACCAGAGTCTTGCAAAACATTAGATTCTCTAAATTTGTTGATTATTGGTTTTATGTTGGTTTTTAGAATTCAGAATTTGAAAAAAAAAATAGAAGTTCCTCGATCATACACCTAATTTGATTTTGTAAAATTTTTTCTGAGAATTTTTATTAATAAAAAAATACATCCTTTATTTTGTCCTATTTACATTTGTTTTGATTTCTGTACCATATCATTGTCAAAACCATGAAAGAATTACTGAAAATCTAGTATCTAGGAGATAGCACTGGAATTTAATCAGAGGTGCTGCCTACACAGCGACCTACAGTGTATCAATAGTGGGTTAGGGGGAAGGTTGAAATTTGATAATTTCAAGGATGAAATGTCACCAACTTCTTATTTGACCATATATAATAAAAACGTAAAATAATTAATGGCATCTGGGGATCGCCAACCCTTACAATGGTGGCAGTGAAGTGGTTAAAGTAATGTTGATGTAAGTTGTTTTGCTTAAACTTGTTTCTGTAATTGAAATACAACTTAATAATACCGCTGTTTCTCTATCCTTTTATTTTTCAGACTCTTGAACAGAGGGACAAACAATTACAACAACTTGTGCCAAGGAAGACACAGACATAGTTTTAATTAATTATTGATATCAATTGCAGAATTTTTTTTTTTAAATAATGCCATATTAAATTTTAATTAAACTTTTTATTATTTACTGTCACCTAAACCTTTTTTTTTTTTTAATTTTGTAAAACTTGACTTAAATAATACTATTAAATGCTACTGAAGATGGCTTTGTTTAAATATTTTTTTATTCAAAGGTGTAGTCATTGTTTGAGATTACATTTCTTGAATCCAGCTACCAACCAGCTTCATGAAATTTCTAAAACTTTTTAAAAAGAATGACAAAGAAAATCTTTAAAATATTTTCTTATTGTAATTTTAAAAGGATTGATTTAGCTATTTTTAAATTTGATACTGTTCTTTATTAACCAACTTTGAAAAGAAGAAAAGTTGTATTGTTGTCTATACTGATACCTTTTATTTTGTAAAAAATGCATTAAAATTATTATATTTTTAATAATTTCTTTAATGCACTTGGAAGCCTAAAGTAACAAAATAGCATTTTAATTTCCAGTTGTCATTTATAATAAATTTATATATTTAAATATAGCAATAACTGTATAATTTATAGATGCAGGAATTGCATCTTAATGGAGGATGTTAAGGTTCCAGACTAAATCATTTTTTTTTTTACATTTTTCTATGGTTTCATAAAACCATAAGTGTTCCTTAATGCTGTCGAACTTAAACTATTTATATGTGAACTAGAAGCATTGGCTATAATTTTCTGAAGCATCAAATTAGAAATGGGACACATTTCTAATGCAAGATTATACTTGCACGTGGTCGCACAAATGCTATGGGCTGTCATAGCCCAAGAAAGGATGTGGAAAGATAGCATTCAACTGAAATAAGGTGCTTCCTTTTTTGGTATTAGTATTCTTCCAAATCTTGGTGCCTCTGCTACATGTCTAATTACGTGGTATTTTTGATTAATCTCCATAGTGATAAGTTCTTCCACAAGTGGGGAAGCTGAGGAAATCCTGTTGAAATTAATATACTTATTTTCTAATTCCATAGCAAAGTTCCACCAATGTTACTTTTTTTTTCCTTTAATCTTTTCAATCATTTGAACAAAGTAATAATAATGATGAATGCAGACTGCTGTATTATAAACAAACAGCAGTACTTTGTATGTATACGACTTACATACACTGATGATATATTATTTACATTATTACTAAAGCCTTTGCCATTACCTCATCATTTTCCCCTTATCAGGTTAACCTTTCTAATACCAATATATGAGCTGTTACCATTTTTTTCAGGTATTTAAAAATGAAATGAGTTAATTTTTTTTTTTGTTATAGGCTGACGGTTTTATTCAGCCAATAATAAGTTTCAGGAAATAAATTTTTAAGGTTAAAGATTAATATGCGATATTTGTTAAAAGAAAATAAAGATTAAGAGAATTTTGAACGCTATTACTGTGTTTAGATTTAAAGGATTTATTAGCATAACATAAATTTCTATTTTTATATAAATTTTCTGCATAGAAAGTGAAATGGAATTACAAATTATGCAATATTTTTTATATTTATAGTTCATGCTGTTGTATTCTATTAAAAATAATAACTATCATGTTATTACATTTATTAGTAATGGACGTAGGAAACATTACTTAGTCTTTCTGATTTTTTTTTTTTTTAAGTATTTTTAAAAAAAAGTCACAAGTATATCAAAAAGGCAATTTTAAGGCTACCGAAAAAAAAAAAAAAAAAAAAATTGAAAAAAGGGGCTTAAATTATCATTATTAGTTTAAAGCTAGCGAGATAAATCTGGATGTTTTTATAACATACAGAAATGCAAAAAAAATATAAGACATAAGTTTTGTAATTTAGAATTGAGATCTTGTTTCAGATCAAACATATATCTTCATAATCTGTTCACTTGAATGTATAGTTAATTTTGGCTTTTGTATATTTCCATTTTAACACAGGTTTTACGTTAATCTATTGAAAATGTTTACAAATAGAGTTAAGAGAATTATTTGTACGATTACCAAATTCTGTTATTTAGATAATACTGTTCTTTATTAAATATGTATTCATTGATTTTTTTTTCTATTTATTTTTATCTGTGAATTTAACTATTTCTGTATTAATTTAACAGTTGACTTTAAAAGTTTAACTTGCTGTGAATATTTTATGTATTTTTTTATAAGGCTAATAATAAATTATGTTTGTTGTTTTATTTTTTTTTTTAATTATTTGAACTTTGACACCTTTTGTTAATGTAAACTTCAACTTAACCATCAGATTTTTTTTGTTTAGGAAATATGTAAAAAGTACTATATTAAAAATGTAATTTCAAGGGAACAATAATAATAAAAGCCGATTATTAAGAAATTACTGAGAGTACTTACAATACTAATTTATCAGCTAAGAAATTTAATACACAGTATTTTTAATAAATACTATCTTTGATTATGTGCCCAAAGAAAGAGCGCTGCTACCCTGACATGATTGCAATGTGTCCTTCTTGTGGCTGTGAATGCTTGTATTTATACAGTGTAAAGAATGCTTCATGAAGATCTTTATACTAGGCAATCAGCAGTCTGCTTAATCTTTATCTCCATTCATCAGAGGATACATTTGAAATGGGCAAGACTTTGTATCATTTGGACTGAAAATCAGTGGAGATCCGTACTATTAATCAACGAGTCCATATTTGCTTTGCAGGCTCATTCTGATCTGGAGATAACAAGAGGTGCCTCCTAATATCTGTAAAAGGATTTTTCATAAGAGATATTATTACTTATGAAGCATTGAAAAACGAACAAAAAAAGTCCAGTAAAAAAAAGTTTGCATGTTTCCTACTCCCCTTTAAACTTAAACGAGTTTAAACTTTTAAACGAGATATCTTACATATTCCTGTTTATAGAGGTTATATTTGAAGTGATATCCTCCAAAGGTTCATCAATAAGGGAAAGATTTCTTCAGCATTTTTATAGCACTTTATAAAAATAAGGAAGATTTTTCAATACCACTGTTGTGTTGGTGTTTTTATAGCTGTACATTTATGTTAACATTTTAGTCTCAATTTCAAAGTTGTCATAGGCTGCACAGGTCACATTTGGCCTGTGAATTATTTATAGTGTAGCTTGATTTAAATCAATGTCAGAAAGCAAAGCAGAGTTGAATTACCAGAAGTCCCCTATGACAAAATGGTTGAAGATCCCATAAAGTATTTCAGCTAACGATACTGAAAAAGAAACAGCAATAACATTATTACTGCAATAATTAGCAGTAAGAGCATTGATCCAACAGAGGAGGCAGATAAATGGATGTGAATAGGCAATATATATTCATGATATAGTTTTGATATGAATAGCCTATTACTGAAAAACAGGTGAACAACTGAAAGGAGGTAGTGAAATGTTAAACTTCCAATATACTGGAGACCATTCAGAAGGAAATACTTCTATGAGTGATAAATAGGTAGACATGGTACTTTCTATTGATTAATCATGGACAGTTGACAAATAGAGACGATATTTTTTTTTTCCTGCATTAAGAGTTGTATCAGAGAAACAGATTCTTGGAAATCAATTATGGGTAAACACCATGAATAGCAGCAGTAGATAAGCAGTAACTTAAAGTTGATTGTGAGATAGTCACCAATATTAGTTATTGTTGTTCATATTGCATATTAGGCTGAGGAACCTGTTTCAGTACAATATTAGTTACGCAAAATATTTGGAGCTGAAAATTTTATGTTTGAATCCTACTTTCTGGACTTGACTGCTTTTTCTGATACAAAGAAAATTCTTTTCTAACTTCAAATTAATTCATTATTAATGTTTCTTTTCAAAATCTGTTCTTTAAAATAATTGTTCTGTCTTCTTTAAAAAAAACAACAACAAATTTTAGATTTTTTAATTGTTTTATCTTCAGGGGGTCCACTTTCTGTAAAATCAGGAAATGTAAAAGAATGGAATTTGGTCAGGGAGCATCAGGGAATTGATCTATAAAAAGGTCTGGGAATTTATAAAAAAAAAAGGATAAAAGTCATGGTAAATGGAATTATAATGAAGGCAACAGCAGGCTTTAACACCATTAAATTCTCTCACCAGTCTGTGAGATCATGAATTGCTTTTTTTTTCCAGCATTTCCTCTGGCATAAAATTCATTCTTCTAAAAGTTAATACTTGTCTTGTTTCATCGTAATTTCACAGACTATGTGTTAAAGGCAGAAAGGGAGATAGCTGCAGTACGACAAGGGACACCTGTCTAAGATAGGATACTACTACCCTACCTTCAATACTGCACTGTACAATAATATTAATGTAGTATTATAGGCATATGCAAGACTGCTTATTTTTCATTATTGCAATGTGCTAACAACCATTCGTGAGACAGATCTGAGTTTTGTTTCCTTGTCTCATTTTTTTTTTGTTTTTTTCCCCCAGGAATAGGACATTCATGTTAAATTATTAAAGGTAAAAAGACAGTAAAAACTTTAAGACCGAATCAAAAGTAAAAATCATAGCAAAATGTCAAGAAAGTGTTTTTAATGATCAGTGGCTGGATGAGAAACTAAATCCTGAATTTTTTGGTTGGATAGCAAGAGGGAAAGGTGACGATGGAGCAGTGTTTTGTAAAGTGTGTTCTAAAACTTTCAGTCAACAACATGGGACATCAGGCACTCGCTAGTCATGTAGAAGGGCTAAAGCATTTGCAAAACTGTTTCAGCCCAGTTTTACTTCCTTTAGGCCTACTTTGTCAAAGGATGCATCCTCTAATAGCAAAGTTATGCCATAACAAGTGTGGGACATGTTGATGTGGTGAGTGAAGAAAAGGTTCAGCCTAATGAATCAACCACTTCTGTGATTAAAAGCAACCTGTTGAAACAATTTTGTTGTGAAAGATGATGTCACAAAGTCTGAAATAATGTGGGTCATGGAAGTAGTATCCAAGAGAATATCTCTTAAAATCTTGTGGACAAATAAGTGAACATTTCAAATTATGTTTCCTGATAGTTCTATAACTTCTAGATTTGCTGTAGGGAAACCAAGGCATTGTATATGATAAATCATGGACTAGCACCTTATTTCAAAGAGTGCATAGACTTTGTGAATTGTTTTGATGAGTCATTAAACAATATATCTCAGAGCTGCCAAATGGATTTAGTTTCGTTTCTGGGATGTCAATCTTAAAAAGGTTTCAACAAACTATTTAAACAGCCTGTTTTTAGGACAAGCAACAACTAATGATTGGTTAGAGAAATTCGTTGCTAGAGTTATCCAAGGTGTACCTCTTTCCTTGGATAACTTGCTTCATGTGTCTATGGATGGGCCAAATGTTAACCTGAGCTTCCTTCAAAAGTTAAAGATAAACTGACAACAGAAAATGAAAATAATAAAAAGTTGATTGATATTGGAGTATCAAATGATGCCTGAAAACTGGTCTTCATGCAGTAAAATGGGAATTTACATCGGTTCTGCGGAATTTACATCAGGTTCTGCGGAATTTACATCAAGGACAATCACTCTCGTGGTGCAAATTAGTGTCATTACTGGAAGCTGTGATTTTTCTTTAAAATTTTGAACTGTTAGGTGGTTGGAGAATGTAAGCTACTTGACAAGAGCATCATTAATCTTTGATAATGCCAAGAAATCTCTTCAAAAATCATCGCTTTCCAACAAGCTGAGTACATTTCTTGCAAAGTCCATGAAAAGTCCACTGCTGAAATGTAGACTGGCAGCATTTAAGAATGTAGCTTCAGTGTGAATCTTTCTTTAGAAGGTTCCAAAGCCAGAAGCCTTTAATGTCTTTCTTATAGTCATTTATTAGATCTGATGAGAAATTTGATGGCACGATGTGTGAAACCCGAGAAGATTAATGGAGATGATAGTGTTTCGAAACTTTTAAGCTTAGATCTTTCTGTTAGTGAAAATCTTCTACCAGTTGAGAAGATTGATGTTGGTTTTTGTCCAAAGAAGATTTTGAAAGAAGCAAAGTGTTCAGAGAAGAAGAAACTGGAGTTTAAGTTGGAGTTCAGAAAACTAATTGTGATCGCTCAAAGTCAGAGACAGAGAACGAGAAAGAAATGCTGAAGCATATCACTGACTACGATCTGATGCAAATTACAGAACAGTGGAGCGACGAGGATGCAAGAAGCAACGAAAGTATCATAAAGTAGGTATCATAAACTTTTATTTATAAAATTGTGCATATGAAGCCTCTTTGCTATTGAAACTGTCTAAAAGCATTAATTACCTTATTAATTATCTTATGATTGTTATTAAATTTTATTTTCGCTTAGATTTTATGGGAAGAAGACGGTATGTCTTTTCCTTTTCTTTTTGTGTTGTATTTCGCTGGATAAAGTCCTTTGGTGAAAGGGACGAAATATTGCGTGTTATGATATTGGAGATTTTGTGTATGAAGTATAAACAATTCTTATTATTAAGGCTATTTACTAAATTAAGGATTATAACATTTAATTCATTTCATTTCTAAAAAAAAATTAAGTTATTATAATGTATTTCTATAGTATTGTATATATAATGGTGTTTAACGGCAATAATAAACATTGAACATATCAATATTTTATTATGGTTTATTTTACATAATAACAATTTTTAACATAAAATTCAAGTATTTTTGAGATTATTTACTCAGTATACATTCATTAAAGGCAATCCCACAAAAATGAAAATTTACCAGACCCTATCTGATAGTTTTTCTAAAAAGATTAATCCTTCTATATTTAATGTTCATGAATATTGTTCATATTCTAAAAATCAAAGCAGCTATCTTTTCACCGATAACTTCATAAAATTAAGATCTGATTTGTAAATTTTAATTATGAATATTTCCAAAAAAAATCTGCCCTTACTTTTTTATTCTAGATTTTTAGAAATGCCAATGACTAAATTTCAACTTAGAATAATAAAGGGATCAAACAAATGACAACGGTGAGAGTCTCCTGTTTATCTATAATATTTGTAATAAATCATTTAAAAGTGCCTTATTACTTGATTAGTACAACTTTTTAAAAGATATTCTAGTGAAATTTGACAAAATCAAAGTTTAATAAAATAATAATAAAAAAAAACGAAGTTATGATAGAATAAAAAATATATATATATTTCTTTTTTCATAAGAACAGATGTTTCAAATGTGAATTCTATCAGGATCAATGTCAGTCTCATTAATATGGAATAACCTAACAACAAAATTAAACAACAACAATACAATTAATAAAAAGTAATAAACAACAACAGATAAAAACACAAGCTTTACAACACACGGTACATAAATATTTATTGGGGTTTTTGACCAATGTCTAAAGCTGGTCGAGGAGGTTTAAACTGATTTTTAACCTTTTTATTGGAAGACAGATTAATAGGACTTAAGTAAGGCGATCCTTCCATTCTTTCTAAATAGCTTAGTTTTTTCTTAATTAATAAATTCCTTGGGCTCATAATGTCGGTGTCGTTTTTTGCTGATTCTGTAATTTCTGAGGAAGATTTTCGGGCAATATGAAATCGTACTGTTGGGCTGGGAGTTGACAAATCATTACTCTTCTGTCCCATTAGAAAAGACGTTTTATTCAGAGGTGTATTATTTTGTTGATGAAAAGTAGTTGGACTTTGCATGTTCTGACATGGACTTTGCATGTTCTGACATGAGTTCCTGAAATCATATTGCAATTTTCTAATTTTTTCTCCTGCTCTTACAATAAAATTTTCTATATCCTGAAAATAAAAATATTCTATTTAAATTAAAGGTTAAATGCACAACAGCTTGAATTCTATTTTTAAAAAAATAAATATTGGGATAAAATTAATTAATATCTAACTTATTGAAGAAATCAATCTGCTTACAGTTTCAGAGAATGTTTAGCTTTTCTGAAAATACAAGCCATATGTGTGTGTGTTTTGCATAAGATATTAATTACAGAAATTTACTTCCAATATAAAAGAATTAGAAAAAGAGCTAAAATTTAGAGACAGAATTATGATATAATCAGAGGAGGATTTGTATAAGACAAACAAAAATTCTAAAATGGAGTCCGAAGGTTTGGAAGACAGAAGTATGAGAACTACATCACTGAGCTAGCTATAAATAAGGAATAGAGAAGACTATATTCTAAGGTACCATGCTGTTGTTCTAAATAAATCCAATGTTAAAAATGATTTAATAAATCAAATTATAATACATTTGATGGTACTTTTCTTTGGGAGGGATGGAGGATAAGTAAAAATAATCTTTTTAAATATAATCTTATGCTCTCCCTTATCATTTTTAAAATATTTGATGCCAATTTTATGGTTCCATGCTTCCCACGCCCTAATTTTAACTTAATTAGGTCTATCTCTTCTTCATGAGGATTTTTTTTAAACTGCATCTAAAAAAGGCTGTAATGGATATCTATAAATCCTTATATATAAAAATAACATATCAGAAATAATAAATAGTTATATTGATTATACATTTACTGAACAATGTAAGCAATTATATTTAACACATTGCGGACGGATCACGAGTTTACTCGTGTTTGCACACCATCTGTTACGGACGGGTTACGAGATAACTCGTGTTTTCTACACGCTGCCTTTAACCCTTTTACTATCAGCCCATTGTGGACGGGATGTGCGAAGACTACCAAGGCTCTTTTCAGGAAGTTTGCAATCGGACCACTAAACACAACATTTTTCAGATAACCCCACAGCCAGAAGTCACAAGGATTAAGATCAGGTGATCTTGACGGCCAGGCTGCTGTTTATAACAAATGCAATGTGTCGTGCGCATGACATGTTGTGTATTTTGCATGTTATGACGCTTAAAGCGACATCTATTGCTAATATTTGAAACTATTTTTTTTTTTCTTATGCCATTCCATTTCCCTTTCTTCGAGTATATTCAGTTCAAATTTCAGGTCATTCTGAGCAGTGGTTCTTTTTTTTACAGCATGTTGAAAGTTGAACTTTAATTATAATCACCCTGTATACAAATTAAGACCATTGACATTCGCACTTGTACTACAAGATTAAAAGAAGTAGATTGACAATAATAATAATAACTGCAAGCTTTGATATAATGGAAATGAAAACAAAACTAAAATAATACGTCAGTGATTAATAAAGTTTTAACATTTTTAATACTTTTTAGTGTTTCAGAATTATTTTTTTCCCAATTGACTGAATAATTTAGTATTTGAATAAGTAATAATAATAAGTAATAAGTAATAATAGTATTTGAATAATTTATATTTTATATAGTTTTCCAATCTTAGACCATTATTATTATTTAATTTACTGATTTGAAACATTTTTAACCAATTGTTTCTAGTTATTTTTTCTTTATTTTGATTATTTTATTCCCTATTGACATTCTAAATGTTATTCATAATTATTTTATAAATAATTTTTTCTGTAATAGTAAGCATTTTAAATTTTTTTCTAATCTTATTTTTTTTCCCAAAATTTTTATTTTGCAACCCTCGCTCAACCCTATTCTGAAATGTATTCTCCGTTTGAAGAGGCTTGGCCAAGCGCCTTCTCGTAATGGACGAACAATATATATATGGGGGAACCATCTTAGTAAGCAACAGAAATAAAGCACATGCCGATAAATGAGACGGGAGCCCTTGAATAGACCACATATCACGAGTATAAAAAGGCAAAAAAGTCGGGCCGATCGATCGGCCCATGGCAGTTTTAGCACAACCAACGAGGGCTGATATACCGTCCCTCTGGCAGTAAAAGGGTTAAAAGTTTAAAAATAATTCAAGGATATAGATTATAAAAATAGTAATTTTATGAATGCATTGCAAATTAGTATTTCATAATATGACATAAGGATTTATATTAAAACACTGAAAGTTTAAAATAAATATTATAAAAAGTTAATGAAATGTAAGATCATTTACAGTTCACTGCAAAAAAAATAGCCTGCCCTGAAAAATATCCGGCCACTGAGGTAAGTCAAAAAAAAAAATAGCCTGTCTCTCAGGTGTTAAGTTACAGTTGCTTAATTTGTTTTTGATTATAGTCAATTATATTCTTTATTATGCGCACTGAAAAAAAAATCTATAAGATTGATGTATGCACTTGTTGAACTGGATTAGCCCTTAACTACCCAGAGTTAGGCCCTTAATTACAATTATAGAAAGAAGATCATTAATATATTGTATCTTTTGTGATAGTGAACGATTAACAACAATTTCCATTAAAAGATCCTCATGACAATCATTGCTGATTTCTTAAACTCAACCAAAATAAATAAATAAAAATAAATGGAAGCTGTCTCTACACTGTTTCGCTTACATAATTGCAAGTATCTAGTGAAGAACATAGAAACGTTACAAAATCACATACAAAGGCATCAGTGGAGAATTTACATTGTTAATCATAGAAGAGTGCCAAGAAAGCCTCTGCTCTAAAACAGGTTCAAGGCATTAGAAATTAACAACTATCTTGGAAAGTATACTAACAGTTACTGATGCAGGAAGGACTGGGAATGTAAAGGGTCCACTAGTGAAATTATGCTACCTACTACCTTAATCAATTCATGACCTTTTAAAGCTGAGAAGGAAATTCAAAGACTAATTGGCAAAGGACTTTGAACACAGAATGTATAATAAATCTATTATGTCAGAAATCCAAATGGAATGCTAAGAGTTTGTAGTATTTTAAAAGTACATTACCAATAAAGCACTAATGAATCTATACCTTATACCAGCTGTAAATATGTTAAAGGAGTGGCATTTTGCCAAAATAAGAGCATACATATTTTTCTTTTTTTTGTTACTTTAAAAAAATTAAGTAAAGTAAAACAATAAAATTAAGTAAAGATAAATACTTACTGGAATTTCACTTTTCAAATCTTCCAATGCCTTTTTTAAGATGCTACTTCCTGGTTTTTGTGTAAAGGTTGACAAATCACTTGCATAGAGACGAGTAATAAAATTAGAATCAGTCTTTCTTCTCTGAAGATTACAGGCTACTACATCTGCTCTTAATAAGAGCACATCCTCAGCAAAGTAAGTCTTGAAAAGAAAAAAAAAATCATAATTTACTTGCTCAAAGATACAGATTATTTACAATATAATTTAAGCACCAAGCAAACCACTATACAATCAAGAGTGTAAAACAAATAGTGAGATATTTGTTAGCTCAGACAACAGCTTTTTTTTTTCCTCTCAAAATTTTACAAAAGTCGAAATAATAAGTCATGCGATCCTACTCCCATTATCACAAAAAACATTGGCTCACATCCGCCAAACGTAACACAAGATCATTAATTTCACAGCTGCCTGTAGCTCAGACCCCTGTGTCAGTGTAATTCTCAGTCGAACCTATTAGCATGCACTCCATATGTAGCTTAGCAATAACATTATAAGATAATGAATATACGAGGACAAAGTATATTCCTGAAACATTTAAGTAACTGCTGAATGAAAGGTGTACATTTTATATTTATTGATGGAACCATGTACATGATCAATAGACCAACAGTAACTGCCATTAGCAGCCTCATCTAACAACAAATGAATATAAGGGTATGAATACTAATCACTGAAACTAGTCACTTTACGTTTTGTATGATAATACTCTTTGTAACCTATAGACTGCAGAAAATATGACATGAGAGAGAGAGAGAGAAAGAGAATATAAGTTACAGAAATGCTGACTTCATAGTATTTTTGGTCTTAAGACTTCTTTCAAAACTACTCAGTTCAGAACCGAATGCAAGTCATTCTAATGCTGCCTTCTTGCTCAAAGACTAAAGTATGTAAACTAAGATTACTGGTCTTTATTTTTTTATTGTTTATAAACGAATATTCATGCTTCTACATGTTTCAGGTTAAATGTATGCATTATTGATGCTTTCACAAGGAAAAAAGAAAGCACATAAAAACTTATTCAAGATCACTTTTGAATATCTGCAAAATAGATAATATGTATTTTTTAACTACTTTTGCCTTTCACTACGAGGAAATATAAATTTAATGTACCTAAAAAGTACTTGTACAAACTATCAAATAAAATTAATTGAGATTAATACTTTAGGTCAAACAAAACGTTTTTATAAAAAAAAAGAAAAGCTTTAACATGGCCATTATAATATTAAAACTGAATTATATGCTTATTTGGTTCACTTTTAAAATGTTTTAATCGTGAACAATATCTTTATCGTAATTTTGGAGACAATAAATAGATGGCTATAATTTCATTAAATTGATTCTCTCCCCAAAAAATAAAGCAATTTAGTAAAAGAACTTAAAATACAGGTTTCCATTCTGCAATGACAATCATTCATATTATTAATTGTAATATTGTGAAATGATATTATTTTGATTGTAATTATATATTAACAGGAATATTAGAATTCTAAGAAAGAGTCAATATTTTACTGAGTAAAGAAAAATCTGCTTACTGATACTCCACCCCAAAAATGTATACCAATAATATCCATATTGGAATCTGCAAGATAAACAGTTTGATTTTTACTGATACTTGATGAGCCACTTATAAATACAACAATGCCAACAATGTCCACTTCTCCATATGGAGCAGTATAATCCTTATTTTGTAGTTCTTGAAAGGTAGAAATCTGTAATAAAAAAACTGAAATTAGAAAATATAAAATTTTTTTTTTAAGTATTACTTAATATGTACTTAGATCATGTACATTTCAGTGGTGAAATTAGAGGACTACCTACAGCAAGAAATTTATAAACACTGGTTTTGAAAACTCTACCTTCCCTAACCAAAGAAAAAGAAGAAATTCACTATAATTTCTGTGACTTAATATATATTACAAATTCCTGAGGGAGAGTTATATTAAATGTAAGCATATGTTCATGAAAATTGAATATTTTGAAACTGCAAATGGGTTATATGACTGCTGTGATCATGATAGCTGTATAGCTGACTTATTTCTTAATGTATCCTATATTTCTTCAACAAGCAATCAAGTGCAACTTTGCATTTCTGATGGAGAAAATCTGACAAAGAAGAAAACAGAAAAACATTCTTTTTGCTTGTAGAGAAAAAACAGATGCTAATATTTTTTTCCAAATTAGAAACTTAAGAAATTAACCTTGCTAAAAAAAAACAAAAAAAAAAAAAACAAACAAACAACAGATTTGAAATTAATCTGAAATTAAACAATAGAAATTAATTCAATAAACAAAATGCTTTATGTTATCAAATGATCATTACTGATGTTTGTCCTTAAATGCTTTTTTGGACTCTATTTAAGGTTCCTATGAGGCCTTAATTACATATTTAAATACAAGGTGATCATAATTAAACTTGGCCTATTCAGAGCACTCTGTAGCTGTAGCCAATAAGTGGGATTGACACTAAAATTTGTATACAGACTATTCAAAGGATGCAGAAAAGGATTATGCAAAAGTCAAAATAATTCCCTTAGAGGCACTTCACAGCAAAATACACGGAAAAAAAAGAAAAAAAGAAGAAGCATGGTAAATAACTAAGACCAACCTCAAATAACATTTTAACGTTAATATTAATATAAAGGACCAAACACACAAAGACAAAATAGATATAAATAAATAATTTCATAATAAATAACATTACATGTTGCAAAGGTTCTATCCTTCGTCATCAGATGATCATAAATAAATATGGAAAAGAGAAACAGGCTCGGAATTGAATTTAAATATAACAATAAATAGCAAATATGACAACAAATAATCACCATATAATTATATTACAGCGCGTTAGATAAACAATTATCTGAATATAAACATAACAATAATTTAGAATAACAAAAAATTTTCCAAATGTAATAACAAATAATCACCGTAAATTATACTGCAGCGCGTTTTTAATTGAAACATCAGTATTGTAACATGGTTAAGATTTAATTAACAATGATTCGTGGAATTTTCTTAAGTAACAATCTTTCTCAATCCCATAAATGACGGGATTGTTTACCATTATTGTGAGGCCGGAATTTTTGTGATGCAATGCTGTTAAATATTGCAATATTGAAATTATTTATTTATATCTATTTTGTCTTTGTGTGTTTGGTCCTTCATATTAATATTTACACACACAACATGGATAACATTTTAAAGTTTTAATTTTCGATTTATGAAAAATACCTATAAACTTAGTGAAAATAATGACACGTTTGGCACTGCAATCAATGCAAGGCTATCTTATTTGCACAAACACCCACACTGCAGCAGAGTTCTGGGTATAAAAATGATTAAAACAAATAAATGTCATTCTTATCACTATGATGGCTATCACTTTACTGGAACATGCTTTAATTGTAAAGCTTTTTTATGAAAACCATGAAAATGTATGGCTGCTGTTTGTGAATTTCGCCTTCGTAAGAACTTACGCCGCAGACCAATGTCTGCACAAGCTGTAAGGAACATGATACGTCAATTAGAGAAAATGGGATTGTTAAGAGTTCAACCTGGCAGAGGGTTCAAGCCTGTCACTGAAGAAGTCATTGAAGATTTAGCAACAGCTGTTGTCGAACACTCAATGACTCACGTTTCTGGAACTTGTAGTGCATGTGAGTGTCACGGCAGTAAGACATATAGTTTGGCACAGTGTGGGTCCAGCATGCTCACCCAACTTATGAATAACAGATGTCCACTTATTCTGGAGTTCTGAGTCCTTCCTCCGTAGCAAAAAAATTCTCAGATTAGAATGAGAAGGCTCAATAGATGAATTCAAAGAATTCAGTATCCCCAAAAGCAAAGATTTAAAAGAAAAAAAAAAGAAGGAATTTTCGACTTACAAACATATTGGAATAAGCAATAGTCTTATTCCAAAAGTCGAAAATAAAAAAAAAAAATCATTACTGAAGTAAATGATTATGTTTTCAATTAATAAAAGATTTTTTTTTTTAAAAAAAAAAGCTCTGAAGTTTCATTTTTTACCTATAAAAACACTTTTTCATATAAACAATCCAATAAGTCAATCAGTAAATAAAAATATAATGAAATAATAAAGAATAATAATAAACTAATGCTAGCACTAGGAATCTTTAAAATTTCTTGCATAAGGTGAAAACTTGGTAACTCTTTGCCACGGTTATCTTTTGGACCAAAGCTTTCATTTCATTTACATTCATGGCATTGACAAAATGATATATTTGGATGTCAAACTCATGTCATGCTATTCACGAAAAACTCTTCACTCCCTCAAGGTAACATTTGCAATCAGTAGATTCTGCTCCTATAGTCGTCTACTAATGTTCCAGGTGGTCTCTTAGTATTGGTCACATGCTGGATGATTGACAGCGATGAATCTGGTGCAGTAACAGCTGCTCTGACAATTGCTCTATCTTCTGGTTCTGTTATCACCTTAGGACATCCGCTGTCCTCTTGTCGCTGAAATCTGTTGTTCAAAATCCATTCCTGCCAGCATCGTCTTATTGCCGCATCGCTTCAACCCAAATGCCGAGTGATTCGTCGGTTTGTCCATACAGTCTAATGTAATTCGATGGCACGTCCTCTTCCATATAGTGGCCTCAAAGTCACCAGCAAGGTAGGAAAATGAAATCACAATCCACTGAAAGTTTTGTTCTTTAAAGCGAGATTCAATCTTTATATACACCATCATAATGCTCAGTACTAATGTGCTGTAGCTCCGGCTATTCATTCATTGGGTGCGAATTTTTGATCATTTGCATATTCAGTCAAAAGTTTTTGCATGATAAGTTTCATTACTATCAGATTAGTTTTTCGGGGTACGTTGATATTTTTGTGAAAGAGTGTATATATACACACACATGTATATAAGTAAATAAATTAAAGTATGCCAGCCAATGGTCAAACAAACATCCCTTGTCATCTCTCAACAGGAGTAACCTAAATTTTACTAGATTATGAATTTAGATAAAACTGTAAATATATATATAAAAATAATCTTTATAATGTTTTATCTTTAACATTAAAGTTTATTTTAAAGCTAAAAATATTTACCTTTCGTGGAACATACATATTCTTCAAAATGTCTCCAGACACAGTTATCGATTCAAAATAAGTTTGATTAGTAGTAGATAAACTACTTTTCCAATTCTGATTCCTATATTTGAGAAAGTATCAAAGAATTATTAAACTTAAAAATTGAAAATGACTGCAATAAAAAAAACAAAACTCCAATATAAATTTCATTTATAAAATACCTTGCTGTTGATGCCATCAAATTATAAAATCGGAGACATTTCCCTTCTCTTATAAATTCGGAAATATCGTTTGAGGGTTTCCAGAATGTTATGCAAATTACTGAAAAAAATAAAAAAGTAAAATATAAGTATTATAATATAATGTGAAGATTTAATTAAATCATGTGTGTTAATGAAAATACTATTATTTGCATCTTATTAACATTTAATATTGAGCTCTGGCAGAATAAGTTTGAAACTACAGTTTAATGAATCAGAAGTGTATAGTAAATATCATTTCATTTACTTTTCTGACTCATTCAACTTCATCGTACTTTGAGCCTAAAGAATCCACATGCTGTCAGAGTGACCAGAAACCAGTCAATTTATACTGAGTGCAATAAATTATTCACTTCTTATACAACTGAAGTTTTCAATAAAATATATTCGATGTAGTACATATTTACAAAACTAGTTTATTAATTAAAACTTCCTTCCTGCAAAATATTGCTGATGTTATTTAGAAGGAAGTTTGAAGTAAACAACTGAAGTTTGTTAAATAAATTAATTTGGAATGTGTATAGATAAGTTTGAAATTTCATAGAAAACAGTGAAAATCTAAAGAATAGAAAGGGATATGTTTATATCCATGGTGAATTAGGATTATTCAGTATTGCTAGTCTTCTTGTTGTATCTTGTTTTCACTAATCTTTATAAACATAAGTACATTAATGCAATCCATAGTAAAATGATCTTAAATTTGCCTATTAGAACATCTGTTAGGAAAGTTTATTGTGGTGGGAAAGGGGTTAAAAGTGGAGAAGTTGGGGGTATGTCCAGTCTTGTTGTAGTGCTTAACAGTACACAAACGTATGGGGGTCTGTATTTTTGAAGGCTATTTTTATGCTCTTTAATATGGATAGGAGCTGGGATGCTAAACCCATTTCCCACCAGCTCCTAGTCGAATCCTTCCACATAATCCAGCTTAAGGCATGCAAACCTATCACCGGCGAGCAAAATGCCCATCACTATTGCTAAACTACCCTAATCTTTTCACTTCCCTCACTATGCATTCTCACCTCGTTTCATCTTAAATGTTTTTGTGATGTCCTATATTTTTGTGCCGTCCCTGATGATGGAATATGCGGAGTATTCCGAAACTGTAGGTTTATTACCATCTTTTTTATTCTCATTTCATCATGTTTGCAAGTGAGTGCGTTTTATTTATTTTCACTTTCCCCATTATTTTGATACATGCACATTAAGCCTCCTTGTTGCACAGTAAAATCAACAGTCTAAAAGCAACTGATAAACTTTGAGGTTGTGTAAACCACCCTGATAACTTTTTATTCCAAAAAGACAAAGAAAGCCAATCACTGACTAAGTTAAGAAGGCTTATAAATGGTACTTTGTGTTCTTGGTGATCTTGTTTAATGACGGATGTGGGTGTTCAGTAATGAAGTGACGGATCTTCATTGATCAATCTAAAGCTAGCTTAAAAGTAGTGTTATTCTATAATGGCAACAAACACCCATCAGTGCCTTTGGTTTATGCTATGGATATGAACATATGAAAGCTTGGCTTTGCTGCTGGAGGAAGTAAGATCATGAGTAGCTGTGACTTTAAAGTGATTGCATTGCTGTTAACTTTGTAAGGCAGGTTCAGAAAGTTTTGCTGGTTTTTTTTATGTTTTGTGGGACATCCAAGACACCAAGAACTACTATAAAGTCAAGGAATGGCCTATGAGAATGTCATATGTTGCTGGAAAGTAAAATGTGAAAAACACATTGTTAGTTGAGTCAAGTAAAATCATTCTGCATTCATTTCATATAAAGTTGAGCTTGATTACGAACTTCCTAAAAACTCTTGATAAAGAAAGTCAGGCCATCAGTTATTTGAAGGAAATGGTTCTTAAATTGAGTGAGGTGAAGCTGAAAGAGGGAATTTTTGTTTGTCCTCAAATCAGAAAATTTTAATAAGTTCACAAATCTCGAGTTGTTTGCTAGGTCCTCTTTTAAAGCCAGTGTTCACGGATTGATGGAGATGGTGATTATATTTTCATTGTGACTGATCTATTGGAAATTACAACAACATGGGTTGTAGAATGTCACTAAAAGTTCACTTTCTGCACTCCCTCCTTGATGTTTTCCCCAGAAAATGTGGGTGCCGTTAGTGATGAACAGGGAGAAAGCTTTCACCAGGATTTCCTTACAATGGAGCACCATTATCAAGTCGCTGGAACCCTGCAATCATGGACAATTATTGTTGGTTCCTGTTTAGGGGACTGATGGGAAACTGTACAAACGGAAGGCATCGTCATTGTATTTTGCAAAAGGAAACCGACATTAAAATTATTTTTAATAACACTATAATTGTAATAAATGATTACTGATGTTCATGTAGTGTTTTACATGATTTATAAAGAGTTCTTTAAGTTACAAATAGCTTATGACTGTTTTGTTTTATTAGTAATAAAAATTATAAATTTTGGCCAATTTTTTATTTTTGCCTTTCTGCAAGTGCTGTGTATCTAAAAATGTGATGTGACAGAGAGAAACTGATGCTTCCAATGAATTCAGCACACCAAAATTAGGTAAATCCACCCACTTACAAATCAGATACAGAAAAAAAGTTCAAATTTGTTGAATAGTGTAATCAAATCTTTACCATCAGACTACATTTGAAAAGTTTATGAAAATGCTAGAAAAAAAACTTTACAAATGGATTTAAGAATAAAAAGAAACGAAATGAAAAATCATCAACTTGGCTTCATGTCAAGGTAAATCTGCACTCAAGATTGCTGTAGAAATATGTAAATGAAATAAAGTGATTAGAAAAATTCTGATCTTAAAATAAAGAAGTTGATGGAATAAGTTGTATAAAATGGAATGCTTGTAGTCTTTAAAATAATAGGTTAATAAATACTGGGAAAAATACATAACTTTCTGTCAGAAAATTGTGGGAAAAATGCTTACAATGTTCTTTATTACAATCTTTTGATGTTCCAACTGCAAGGACTTTGAAGAAAGGTTTCACAATTCTCTCTGTAGGAAACTAAAATACACATAAATACAAAAGCAGTTAAAGGTGAAATAAAAAACTTGAAGAATTTTTAATTTAGATAAATATCATTATTCGTATAACTGCAGCATTAAAGATTACATTAAGTGTTAATATCAAACTGTTTAAAATGTATGAATTATCATGTCATTTGATAGGAAATTATTAATAAATAAATTGCAGTCAAAGGTCTAGGTAAGCTTCACTTACTGAGATCTTTATTTGCAAATCGAGGTTTTGCAAATCTTATGAATTAGCTTTTTGCAAATTCCAGATGAAAGGATTTTGTAATAACTGGAAACTGACACAACTTCTATTAAGTTTCTCCATTTGATGGATTATTATTCATTTCTACTACGTCATGCTACATGTGATAATATTTTAGAAGTTTGGAAGGAAAGATGAAAAAAAAAAAAAAAAAAAAAATGGATAAAAAAAATTGCACATTTCATTCATGACTTGAGTTATCAACGGGAAATCTGAAACAGCTGTTTCATCCTTAGTAAAACTCGTCAGCCAAATTTACCCAAATTCACAAACAATTCGAAGGCGAGAAAGGCTATTGGGATTGTTCCCGGTCCCGGGAGTGGAACCCCACACAAACAAACAATAAGAAAATCACTGTAACCAGTACAGTACCAAAACCTCGGCCAGCTGTATGCTAGACAAAAAAGGCATTTCAAAAAAGGGACAAAACAAAACAAGGGTTACTACTATTAAGACCATGCTTTATATAGGAGGTTTGCGAAAGAAGTTAAATATCTTTTTTTGACACAGATAATCATTCTAATTTTGACAAATTATACAAAAAGAATTGTAGAAATATATATATATATTTTTTATATGTGAAAATGTAATCAATGCTCAGTTCTTAAACAGCAAAAAAAAAGCATACAATGTTTGACTAAGATCTTTTTTAGATAAAAGTTTACTGTGCATATAATGAATCATGAAAAAAAAAAAGTTTTCACACTTTAGGTTATCAAGGGGAATCTGGGAGAGCTGTTTCATCCTTATTAGGACTCTCAGCCAGATTTACCCCCTGATGATTCATCAGTTGGCAAACCTGGCTGAGAGTCCGAACAATGATAGCTGAAGGAGTGAAAGCATAATACTGTGCATTCTCTACATCCCCCTCCCCTTTCTTCATGGACTTTGTTCAGGCTTTCAAACCCAAAGCAACAAGATTAAAAGACTGCGAATTAACAAAATGAATTATTATATGAATTTATATGATTTATTTGAGAGGGTACCAAGAATGATCAGATGTTCAAAATTAAAAACTTAATTCTATCATCAATTAATTGTAAGACAAAAATATACCAAGTTAACCAATATTTTACAATCTCTCTTATTTAGAAAAAAAAAAAGTTTTACAGTTGAAGCTTAATTAAATGAAAGTTTTAAAAAGTAGAACTTATTGATATAAAAAATAAAACTTCATTACACTGTATAAACCAGAAAATGAATATAAAAAATATTAAAGAGTACTCTATCATAAATTAACATTTGAAATTATGAATCCATACCTGGCCATTTTCTTTTTCTTTAGCAATAAGTTGCTCTATTTCTGTTTGTAGTTGAGCATGTTTTTCTTGTTCTACTTTTGAGTAATAGGAGCAAAGGCGAGTCAACTGAGAAGAACTAAGTGTATTCTGGAACAGAAAATAATGATCTTTAGCAATATTATATTAAAGAATAGCAATAGAAATTCATTTCTAAAAAACTAATATCTTAATATATATATATTTAGTTTGAAGATGATCGTTAATGTCAGATATTTTCATCGCTATTTTTTGTTTAGCCATAATACTTATCATTTATTATTATTATTAGTAGTAGTATCATTATTAACTTCAATAACTATATATATTTAAAAAAATGGCCATGATGCTGACCAACTCTCTGCAGTCAGAAGATACTAGTGGTCATTTATAAAAATGGACTGCAAAAGATACAAGCCTATCGACTGATATATACTGATCAACATTTATGCTATCTTGTGCGAAACTGTGAGTATAATTTAAAACATGTAATTTCTTGCTTCGTAAGTCTGAATCCAAACACACATGAACTATGTAAAAGGCAAGACCTACACAGCACAATTATTTTCATAGTAAATCCTTTTACTATAACTCCTATTATCAGTGGTTATGATTTGGCATATAATCTACAGTAATGCTGCTAACACTGGAGAGACATGGTCATATTACTGTGGACCTAATTATAGTTTAATGATTATATTTTTTGTTTCATCATAAAACTGCGTTGTTCTCTTCCTGCATATTTTCATTCAATAACTATATTTTCATGTACCTCTACAAACAATACTGATAACAGTGAAGTCTAGACAAATGTCTACATAAGCAAATGAAGGCATTATGGAATGAAATCAATTATTTCAGTTAATCTAGCTGATGAATGGCATTTAAAACTTTAATCCTCAAATGCTCAAACACTTAAAAAAATGTTTGTAGAGGGACTCAATCATTAGATTAAAAAAAGTACCTCCAAAACTAAAAAAAGCAACAATATATATACACAATAAAAGATAGGTTGAAAAATTCATTTGCCAGCATTCCACCAACCTGAAATGAATTTCATAGTGCATTAACAAGCACATAAAATTATTTATAAAAATTTAATGAATGAGATTGTGTGTTTACTAAGTGATAACTAGAATATGCTCTTGGCGATCTTCAGCTAGGAGCAATTACCAGCAAACAGAGGCGTCTTGATGCAATCGTGGCTAATAAGAACAATCTCGGGACTCAATATTGTGCATCCAAAATTAAAAATATCGACAATAAATTCCGAATACAAGATAGGTTGAAAAATTCATGTGCCAGCATTCAGCAAGCCTCAAATGAATTTTCATAGCACATTAAAAGCATGAAATTATTAATAATTTCATAATCACTGACTGAATTTCAGCTGCAGTGTGTTCAAACTGTTATAAGTTATCTAATAAAAAGGTTAAGAACAGACACATGAAAATACACAAACTGGGCTCAACTTAGATTTTAAAGAATTTTTAAGAAGAAAAATAAAATCAAACCTCAAATTCCTCTCCTCTTTCCAGGGCTTCATATATTTCTTTACCAGAATACATTTTGTCTGTTTTTTTAGAGAGTACACCTTTGCCATCTGTATTTAATATACAGTTATAAATTATTACAAATTTGAAATTACATTTTTATTAATTTTAAAAATTTATTTTTAAAGTTAGTTACTAAAAGTACAATCTAATACAAATAAAAATTAATAAATATACAGCTAGCAGGTTGTGGGCGATATAAAATAAATTAATTGTCTTGTGATTTAAGGATAAATGGTTCAGATTATTCAGGTTGTGGAAATTATGAATAACTACAAGGTAGAAAGGCTTTGATTGTATATATTCTAATACTGAAAAGCAAATGTGGGAATCTGTGAAGAAGTTCTGCTGTAGTGGAAACTGAAGATTTTGAATGAAATTTAAGAAGAGCCATAATCTTTAGTAATAAAAAACTTAAATAACTGTTTGATGAATGAAGCTAATAAGCTATTTTTTTTTGTTTTTAGTATGGGAACAGAAGATTCATAAAAAAAATTAATAATCTCCTGTATAAGTGCATTTAGAAACTCACCCTGTAATGTTAGAATGGCCAACTAAAAAACTGCTGGAAGCTGATGACTAAGATAGGTAAGCAAGCATAATTGAGACTTAGTTGAAATTATGCAACTAAAAAAAAAATTGTGTGTGTGTGTGTGGGGGGGGAAGAGATAAAATATATTCTACAGTTGGCAGAATATATCCGAAATGTTTAATAGAGTATGTGGGTCTGAAGTTCATTCTGAATTATTTACAAATGGCACAGCCATTGGAATTAGTGAATGAATAAAATAAAATTCCAGAAGATTAGTTTATAGGGTGTTAAAGCCTATTAAGCTTCAAGTGATCAATGGGAAAATCCTGTCAAGTGGAAATACCATGCCTGATGAAAACTCAAATGCTACATCTGCATCTAGCCTTCTTAAAAATGTCTAATGAAGGGATACAAAGGCAAAATTCATAAAAGGAATACTTAACTCTGATTTCCAACAGTCAAGAGTGCGAAATTATTATTTGAAGGACTAACAAACTAACAAACTTACTTATGGGAAAATTTTTGAATTACCTGTTGGATGCAAAGAGCTCATTACACAAAAGTACATTCTGAATGCAATATAATTTTACTGTTTAAAATGAAAGTATTTTAAGAAAATTTGAAATAAGCATGTGACAATTATCAAGTATATTTATAGAGTTTACCTGCATTGTTATTAGTATTTAAATTCTCAAGGGCCATATTAACAATTTTGTCCATTTTTTCTTGGCATGCTTGTTCATGTCTTTTAGCTGCAGCTGCTTCTGCTTTTTCATTACGAAATAAATATCTGTCACCAACCTTTTCCATATACTAAAACAAAATCATGAAACAAACATGAAATTCTCAATGAAATAGAAAAAAAAATCTTTATCAAGGCTTTAAATAACATTATTTAAATTGAATACTCTGAATGGACATAAAAATCACAACACTTATAAAGACCAGGTCATTATATTAGATGTTGATCAGTGCATTATTCTTTGAGTTATTTAATAGAATAGTATTTGGCCCTTATAGTGAACAGCTCATGAAGAAAGGTTACAAAAACTAAAATCTAATCAGGCTGGACAGTAACATTTAACTCTGAAATTTAAAGCTTGATGTTGAACAGTGCGTTATACTTTGTATTTGACCTTTATTGTATAATAACGTGAATTTCTGTTAAAATCATGACATAGATGTTTAGTATGATTTAATGTCCTGTTTTAGGCTATATTAATGAATCTGAATTAGTTTTAATTTAAAAAAAAATAAAATGATTATATATATATTAGGAAAAAAAATTGCATGGTCTCTTGCTTGATTATTCTATTTTGTCATTTCCATTGTATGGAAAAAGCTGCATTTCTGTTAATATTGGGAAAGTGAATTTCTATAGCAGAACTAAAGCCTAAAACTTGAAAGAATACAAAACTATGTCACAGAGTCATGGTGCGTGTATTAAAAAAAAAATCATAACTGAGCAACAGTTTCTAACAAGTGATCATAAATGATTACTTGTTAGAAATACATATGACAGCTACACAACTAAAATTTAGGATAATTCTATCAGTTGCTGACAGCACGTGACCAGTAAATACAGGGTGATTCACGAAGATATGCATAAAGTTCGGGAGCTCATTCTACATGTAAAAGTAAAGAAAAAAAGTTATGTAAACATAGGTCCGGAAATGCTTCGGTAGCGAGTTACGTCTAGCGAAAGATTTCGCCCATAATGTAGTACAACAATACACACATGGACTACACCTCAGTTGTTAGCTCTCACAATAAATCAAAACAATGCAATTCACATTATTGTTGAACAGCTGTTATTGTGTTGCCAACTTTTTTTGTAGGTTCCACGTGGAATAAGCTTCAAACCAATGGGAGACAGTGGCGTAGCAAGGGGGCGGCAGACTGCCCTGGGCCCCCGCTTGGGAGGGGCCCCACGACGAGACGAATTCCTATTTAAAATTTATCATTAGTCCTATTCACAACGTTTTTTTTTGGTTGCTGAATTAGAGATTCCGTTTTTATTTTTTGGTTGTATTAGATTCCGTTTTTTTTTTTTTTTTGGTTGTGGAATAATGGAACTCCCGCCCCGGGCCCCAAAGGCGTTGCTACGCCACTGATGGGAGATACAGTTCTGCGACAGGTTTCATTTGATTTCTCAGGTCAACAACCATAAGAAACTACTGATTTCGCCCCTTACTTTACCTTTCCACACTTCCAGCAAGTCTTCATTTCACCCAGGGTACTACATTATGGGCGAAATCTTTCGCTAGCCGTAACTTGATACCAAAGCATTTCCGGACCTATGTTCATATAACTTTTTTTCTTTACTTTTACATGTAGAATGAGCTCCCGAAGTTTCTGCATATCTTCGTGAATCACCCTGTATAAAGTAATTTCTGCAAGCGGTACACTATACATGTCAATGAATCTGCTCAAGGGTTACTGAGTCATCCAAAGCCATTAGGCTCACTGATTCTGTCAAAATGAAAACAAATTGAGAGATTTTAATATAATAAATAAATTACTCTCTTCACAAAAGGGGAAATAAAAAAATTCACTTACTTGAATTGAATAAGCTCGTACAATGATCATATCAGAACATGAAACTATACCTCCATCTGGTAAAATTGATTTCACAAGCACAGAAAATGGATGTTTGGATCTATAAAAGCCAAGTTTGGTGTTCCATTGGATTCGACGAGTAGAATTTGCATGTAATTTCAACATAAGACTTTTTGGTGCCTACAAAAAAGAAAATAGGAAATTACATTTTTATAAATTAAATAAATAAGGAATTCAATAGTTGCCGATCATTTTATTAATAATCTGAACCATGTTTGTAATTGGAAAAATATAAAAATGTAACCTTAAGCAAACATTCAAGCAGATTAAAATTAATAATAAAAGAAACTTTGTTAATTAAAAAGTCCCATAGCAGCCTCTAAATAGAAAACAGGAAATTCCTGATGTCAGAAAATTTCTGAATATTTCATTATTGTAATTTGAAATTATTTATAGTAATATTATCTGAGTAATTTATATCAAGTTTAATATTGATACAACACTGTTTAATACAATATCATATATTACCATGATTGCTAAGAACATTTGTTTTTAATCTCTCTGATAATGTAATACTTACGTAAAAAATACGTTAGGAAATAATGAAATATAATACTTGTGGATTAAATAATTTATGACTGTTATTGGACTTTTTTTTCCAGTATTTAATCATAAATTACTATTTCTACACAATGCAGTCAACGAAAGCATGATGTTTCACAATGACACTGATGTCAGAAAGTTTGAATCATTCATTGTTTGGGATATTTTTTTTCTAGATGAAGCTTCTTAGATGGTGAAGCTTCTTATATTTCAGGGAGCACTGTGTCTAACTGCAGATATCTCTAATGCCAATCACATTATTTTGCATTATTCCTACAAAAACACAAAATAGTTCTAATAGAGATAGCGAAATGAAGTTTTAAATTAAAATTTAATGCCTCTAATACACAATTCTTATTTAAGGAAAGACAGAATAATGATCATGAAAAAAAATATCAATTTTCTTTTTAAGTAGTAACAGTAGTAGTAGTAATAATAATAATAGTAATTAGAAAATTAGTAGAAGTTGTAGGAAAGTCATCACATTGTAGAGGATTCAGAAAAAGAATCACTACAGAAATTCTTTCTGCCAGATGATCAGTAAATGGGACTATACTGAAAAGATAAATGGCAAAGGTGGATCTGGTAAAAAGAAACCAATGAGCTATGATCAAACACACAAAAAAACAAAACAAACAAAAAAACACGGCATACCATCAAGTCCAAAAACCACAAATAGGATCAGACTGTACTGAAGAGTTAAGGTTTGAGAAATCAAAAGGAGAAGACAAGGACAAATGAAAGGCAGGGTTCCCACACAAACATGAAAATTAAATTCCCTGAGTTTTCCAGGTTTTCCAGGTATGATTTAAAAATTTTCCAGATTTTAATCTTTAAGCTTATGTACTTCCCAATTAAGCAAAATATAGCGGTACTTCCACTCGCAAAGAGTTATTAGAGTATTTAATTTGATCATGTTATAGCAACGTTTGGAATTATGAAATATAAGGCTGAAATTTTAAAATGTAATAAAATTAAAATAAATAAAATAAAAATGCTCCATAAATATAAAAAATAAAAATATTTAAAATTTTATTTCTAATCACTTAAATAAAATACATGAAACCAATTGCATTAAAGAATGAGCAGCATTAATTTGTACCTATTACACTTATTTTACTAGGCACAATGTTCAGATTAAAGCTTTTTTTTATTATAAACTTAGTGTATTAAATGGAAATACAGTCACCAGTGTAATTTCTTTAACGGTTTCCTGTTATGATTCGAGCTCTTTCAATTGTTGTGCTATGGCCTTTGTGTTTTCTAGCATCTTTCGTTGCTTTGCTTGCAAAACACGTATCTCATCTGCTTTGCGCTTTCTATCTTCTATTTCACTAGCTTTAGAGTCAATTTTCTTTTTTCTTTTCTTCTCCAATGCTTCTTCATATCTACTACGTGCTCCTCTCACACTTTGGATCATATCTTTATTGACATCTACATTAGACACTCCTCCTGCTACTTTCACTGCATCATAAACTTGACGAATGGCCACAAGTGATTCTTCTTTAAGATTTTCAACCAAAACTTGTTTATTTATGGAAAATCCACTTTCCACTTAGGCATTGCCATGAGATAAAATCAAAATCATTTTAATTACACCCCATAGCTCAAAGAACTCCTCTTTATTATGAAGGATACCCGTAAAGAAAGAATCCAGTTCATCCTTTTTGATTGAGAAATTTAAAAATTTCTCTTTCAATTCCTTTTCACTGCTTACTTGATTTAATAAAATCTTGTACTGTCGAACTACTTTATCTCCAGTCATGCCTTTTATTCTTTTCTTCTTGAGAAGTTCCTGCACAAGATTTTCCATACGCTGAGAGCAACGTGTTGGATACTGAACAATTTGCTTTGGAATTAAACAGCTGGATGCCCGGACGATAGCAAACTTCAGTGGACTACGTTCCATTAATTTTTCTGTTGTTGACTGCAAAAAAATTCTGCAACTTTTAAAAAAAATAAGTTTGTCTCTTTCTGAAACACCACAGGCTTTCAATGCAACCATGGCACTAACTCCGATGTCAATTTTGGTTAATGCAGTTAAGTTGTCAGCGTTCTTAACATCAATTTGAATCAACTTGAAGCTGCTTTTAGCATTATCCAGTATGTCCTTCTTGACGAATCTTCCCATTACTTCTCTAATGATCTCTTCAAGTGAATCATGAAGGAATGGAAACATGGCCTTTGGAGTTTGATACATTCTCAAAAAAGATTCAAATGAGCTAGCAAGATTCATGAAGAAGTTGAGCTTTGCAAGCATAAGAGGATCGCGAAGTCCTACCATGATATTTGACAAAGAATGTGATGACTGGAAACGTTTACTTTGGTGAAAAAACCTTTTTAAATCAGGGAAGATGTTTATAACTCTTTCAGCGACCGATGCATTTTGGAGCCAACGAGATGCACAAAACTTCTGAGGTAGATCAGCTTTACCAGTAATCCTAACATAATCTGCACGCCGAGCAGGAGAGTCTCTAAAAAAATAATAAAGGCCTCTAAGGAACTGATTTATATTCCATTCTGATTTCTTGTGGCCAAACTGAAAAGCACCATGAACAACATGAAGACCACAGCTTCCAACTGATAATATCTCTGGATCTTCCTCGTCTGTTACCAAATCTGTAGACAATTCACGAAAGAAAGCCCAATTTACATTTGGACCGTCCATCAACACTTGTATCATTTTTTGCAGAGGTAGAGAGGCTAAAGCTTCTAGGAACTTTCTGAGGAGATCTTTTGCTGTTGTGTGCCCTAAAAATACCGATGTAAGATAACAGGTAGAGACCTTATTCTCAAGTGTATCCCAGTATCTCAAGACAATGTCCATTTGTTCACGCTGAACTATTTTGTTCAAGGACTCATCAAAGCATACAACAAAGGAAGAACTCAACAGGAGATCATCAGTCAATGAACATGTAAAATATGGTGCCAAACCATACAAAATCAAATATGACATTTTTGTGGAACCAAGAGCCTACTGCTCAGCAATCCTACTATCTTTAAACATTTTTTTAAAAAGGTGTCCTAATCCTTCCTGAAAATTGAATGAACCATGACCCATGACAGTTTTTAAAGTCCAGATGATTTCTGCAGCTTTGACATCATCATTTGAAACAAAATTATCCAAGGTTGAACATGATTTACTTGATGAAGGAACAGAAAATGATGTTACTTGTGATTGTTGTTTTTCTGCAACACTGCCGTTATCTTGTTTATTGTTAGCATCCACATTGCATGAGAAATAGTTCTTCAAAGACATGCATGATTGAGAGACAGCATTTCTCTTGTGTGTAACACTTTTAGAATGGCTTACTACAGCTTGATGTCCCATGTTACTAAGTTCAAATACTTTTTTACAAATTTTGCACTTTGCTTGTATTTGGTTTTCTACCTCCTCTAGCCACTGTGACCATTCTGGGTTGACATGAGGATCAATCCATAAACGATTAAAGCTAGTTCGAAAATGAGACATTCTTAAAAAATTAAAGAAATGCGAGAAACTGAATTTTTGGGAAAAAGTTGTAACGGAATGGACTGATACGCGCTCTTACCGGAACGCGCTTTACCATCATGGCTACCGGATGTTGATGAGTGCGGGGCTGCTAATTAAAGGATTAGATATTTTAAATACTCTTTTATTTTAGAGGCCAGATTAAATTTTTAAAACAGCTACTCTTCATTATAATCATTTAAAAAATATCCTTTTTTAACTTAGCATCTGTCATGAGAAACTTTAATTTTGTTTGCTGAATAATTATATCGATTACTTGAGCTTTAGGTGATCTTAAGAATAGCAGGAGGCTTAAACTTGTAGGAATCCTCGAGTGAAACACACGTAATAATAACTTAACAAGAATTCCCTGAGTTTTCCCTGAGATTGATATGTTTTCAAAATTCCCTAAGAATTCCAGGTTTTCCAGGTGTGTGGGAACCCTGGAAAGGAGACAACTCTATGGAAATAGATGCATAACTATTCATGTACCAATAAGAGAGAAAAGCCTTAATATTTTGTAAATTAATTATGACTTTACCAGCAAACATTATAATTTCCCTTAACTTCCCTTTTTATTTGTCAATATCACCACAGAGCACTTTGTTTTGAAGAGATATACATCTTGTAAAATTTTCTGTATCATCAGGTTAGCTTTACTAATCAATGACTTGTAACAATGCTGATGAAAGCTTGAAGCTGCAGATGTAGGTAATAATTAACTAACTAGGATTTGTTTAAAATTCTTACTTCAAGAGGAGTACAGGCTTCTGATGGTCCAATAAGCTCTGCTTTGCTGATAATTAATTTTTGTCCTATTTTAATTTTTCCATTTTTTACTTGTCTTTGCAAAGCGCTGTCCAATAAAGCTTGAATACAATACCAGCCATCTGTCAACTCAATATTATAGAATTCCTGTAATTAAATTTCAAGAAAAGTTCTTTCATTTTTTTATTACTAAATTTGGATAAAACTAAAGTTTCAAGAATTGGTCATAATTAAAATCTTTAAACATGGATTTCAACATCACAGCATTACTTTGCTCAGCCTAAAAGACACATTTATAACAGTCAGGATTACCAATTTTGTAATAGACAATTTTTTGTTTCAGTTCACATTAAAATACAATTACAGAATTATGGCTACTTTAAATGTGTAAAGTTTTTAGCAAAATAATATATAAAATGATGTTGGCATCAATTAATGAAAAAATAAACAAACACAAAACACAATAAACTGAAGAATCATTTTTTAATATAAAATATTTATATAACAAAAAAAAAAATCCATAAATGGACAATAAATATGGTAAATAAAATAAAGCTTGGCATCAATTAATGAAAAAATAAAAAATAAACAAAAACAAAACACAATAAACTGAAGAATCATTTATTAATATAAAATATTTATATAACAAAAAAAAAAAAAAAAAAAAAAAAAAAACATAAATGGACAATAAATATGCTTTCGCACACCGATTTATTTTTGGACATTAAATTTTGCTTTCTATAAAATAATTTATATTGTTTATCTATAATTCGCTCAATAACAGCCTCATTTATTTTTGTTTCTTATTGAATCTTTTTTATTTTATTTTTTTTACAAATGCCCGGGCTCATAGACTGATCGTCTTTCTTTAGGCCAACAACAAGGGGCGAGATATGATGCCTTTAACCGACGAATCCTTGCCCAGGGTACGCCAAGGGAGGCAGCATCAAGTAATACCCCCAGGAACGGACAGAAACAGAAGAAGAAAGAAACATCCATGCCACGACCGGGATTCGAACCCAGATACCGAGTTATGGCTTTTACTGTCAGCAGTAAAAATACTGTCAATAGTGAATGTCATCATTTGAGCTGAGATCTCAGAAACGAATTACTTGATTGAGTTTTGAGAGTGAAAGCAACATTGGTTGTACTACATCAGGAAAAGTACAACAGTAAGAAATAAAGCAGTACCGGTATAAAGGATAAAAATCAGAAAAATAATAACAGTAATAATATGCAAAATGGAACATTAAAGGATAATAAATTATAAGAGAGAAAACAATAGAATTAATTAATATAAAAGAGACCAGCAACACCAGCACAAAAATAAAAACAATATGAAAAAAAGATTAAAATATAACAATGTAAAGGAAAAAAGGTAAACCATAAATATAAATGGAAACTTTGACATAAAATTTTTGGGTAAAAATGAAAGAAATACTTCTTACTTAGAGAGTGGCATTACTTTTTTGTTTGAAAATTTGCCTTAAGTAGTCTTGAAATCAAAACTGAAAAAGTACCATTTCTTAATGATTTGATAATTTTCAAATAAAAAATAATATAGGAAGGAGCAATTTTATGATGAAAAATAAAATTAAATAACTTTTGTCTTACTTTTAAAACAAATTTCTAAATATCTTATTATCCAGGAAATTTGCAATACAAATGTTTTTAATAAAAATAGTGATAAAAAAAATCTTTTATATAAAGTTAATATCAAGCTACATTGAAAGTTTTGATATTTCATTTCATGCAGTACTGAAAGAATTCATTACTTTGTAATGCCACAAACAAACAAATTAGTCCCAATTCACAGCTTTATGACAGATCCTGAATGTATTTTGTTCTATTTTTTATCAATTAGTGAATACCAATCTCGTTTACTTTATATTTAATAATAAGTGGAATTCTAATTGTTTTCTGTCCATCACAAAACAGGAATTTTTGGAATGGTTAAAATTCAAGATGTAGAAGGATATCTGATATCATTTAAGTGATTCATCTACATAAAGAAAGTCATATAATATGTAGAAGATAATTATTCTTAAAAATTACCTGAGCTGAAACTTTAAGACCAAATGCCTTGCTTTCTTTATCATGATCATTAGAGCTTTCTTTCACTTGAGTAATATCAGAAACACACAAGACCATTGTTTTTGAAGGATTATCATCTCTTTCAATTATGCGTTTTAAGCAAGACCGTTCACTATGATCAATTTCTTTATCATATCTATATTTTAACTGCAGCATAACTTGATTGGGCGTCAGACAACTGTAACAAAGAATGAGCATAATTAAACAATAACATTGGCATATGGAAAAGAATAATTCAGATTATTTTATTTAGATATAATAATCAATTTTCTAATATTACTTTTTTTAAAAAGTAACTTACATTGAAAGATTCTTTTGTAGTTCATATTAGAAAATAATAAAAAGTGCATCATCATGAAAACCATGTTGTAATAGCACTAGCATAGACCTAAAGCTATTGAATTTTCAAAACAACAAAGCAAGATGATTATCTAATGCCCGGTAGCAGAAATTGTGCAGCACGGCAGCGAGCGCTGCAGATTTATCTTGAAGCTTGCAGATTAATTTACCAACTTATAACTTACAAACATTCAAAAAAAAAAAGAAAATCGTATAGAAAACGGAAAAAATGCGACTCTCATTTTCAGATGATTATATTTTTCTTTCTTAATAATTGAGTATTCTATTTTTCTATGAGATGGTGCCTTTCCGGGAACTTCCAGAATGTTGGATAGTTTGGCGGCAGGCACTAGATATTTGTCAACTGTGTTGCAAAATTGTTTTACTTATGTTTCGCTAGCACATGCACGCACTAATCTCAGCGGTGAAATGCCTTTGCAGACTAATAATGTATCTTGTTTTCATTGTAATGAATCTATGTTGCTGAAAAATTTAAAAACACATTGTCAGCGGTTTCATCGTATTTGAAAAGTAAAATATAAATCAATTTCAAATAAAAATGTAATAATTCAAAATGCGACAAATTCTGATTTGGATGCACAGCAAGTAGACGCTTCTGACATTAATAAGCCTGTACAAAAGGTTTGTGATAAACAATAGATTCCTGATGAACAGCTGGTTTTGAATGATAAAACTACACACAAAATTTTGTCTGAGAGACTCTGAAGAAACTGAATTTGAAAATCCAAGAAAAAAAGCAAAAATAATTGAAACGTCTGATAACGACATAAATAATGGACTTCTTGAACGGATTTTTAAGACTATGAAAAGTAAGTCATTTAGTTTATTTGCAGATGATTACTTTGACTTTACTTTGATGTTTATTTTGACTTTAGAAACTGGTGCTGCAGATTAATACAGAAAATTCTGCTACCAGGATCTAATGACATATCAAAAAGTTCAACTAAACTAAAACTACAGTACTAAAAACATTAGTTAAAATGATCAGGACACAGGTTTTTCTAGCACATGAAGCTTCCTGTTCTTGGACATTATAGTTACAATAATGTCCAAAAACAGGACGGTTCATGTGCTAGAATGGCCTCTGTCCTGATCATTTTAAATGATGTTTTTAATTGTATGCAGAAATGTGTCAAATAATGCCATAATAAAAGTTCTGCTTATTATTCTTATCAATTGGATGTAATTAGAAGATAAAAAAAATCCCTGTATCAATGATCCTTGATATTTAAATTAAAATTTAGATGAAAAAATACTAATCGCCTATTGATGATTTGTAATAAAATTAGTAAGAAAGGTAAACATACTTTCCTGCGAAGTACTGAGGGAAGGAAATTTCCATAGAAGCCAATTTCCACACAATCCATCGATAATGATTGTAAATCCATGCAGAATTTACTAACTTGGGATCAACTCCTGGACTGTCCAAAAATGCCCTATAAACGAGAAACAAAATATTAATAAAAATCAAATTTAGTGAAGGAAATTACTTATATTTCTCCTCCTCTATAGCTTTATTTTTATTTATACCATGAATGTACATGCTTTTTTTACTGAAAATTGCTCAACCTGAATGATGTTACAGTGATGTGAAATTTTGTATTGTGTGTGTAAATTAATCTCCTGGAATAATTTGAGTGAACAGATTGTGGCAATACATTGTCATCTGCTTTATGATCTAAGTGGATCTAATGCATTTTATTTTTTTTAAATAAATAACCTAATTATTGTTGATGGATAAGCACTTTGCATTTTAGTGATAATAAACATTATTATATTATTTATTTATCTACAATAAATAATAAATTTTAAAGTCTACTTAGTAAAAGCAAATGTCTTACATGTGAAATATCCCACCATTACTAAAAAATGGTCAACATCCAAATTATATACTTCTAGGTAAAATAGCCATATAGCTACTTTTGTGAAGCTCTTACTTTTAGGAAAATCTCATTACAACATTTAAAGGAAAGAAATTTATTTTATTTCATTAAATCTCTCACAACCAATTTTATTTATGAATGCTGATTGCTTACTAATGTTTTAATTCTTAAGACTTATGTTCTTTGGAAGGGGGGGGGGGGATCTTTTGAGTACTGCTCCAAGCTAATGTATTTAAAATGAATACTACCAAATTCATTTTAAACACAACTACCTCTGTTATGGAGATATCTCATTATAAACCTTTTTTTGTAAACATACACTCTTCAAGAAAATTCATTTATTGTCTATTAGAATAAAAAAGATGGTGGTTGTTGGCTTAAACCTGATGAAAAATAATCTTGATAGATGACTGGGCTGCAATTGGAAATAGACCTTATCCAAGTATAAGCTACTACTTGACTTACTGTTCATAATGCAAATGTTTTTTTTTCGGCCTTCCAGCAAGGGCAAGAATGGAAAATGCATAATATAATAATATGTAGGGAATAGGCAGGTTGGTTATCAAAGCAACTGATGAAATTCAAAGGCATCAAAGCAACTGATGAAATTCAAAGGCATCTTATAAAGATCTACCCCATATAATTAGTTTTGCTTCAGGATGTTCCTGATTCAGGGACGCAATGCTGGCAGTTGGAGCATTGCTACTTGCAAAATATGGACAAATATTAAGATAACCAGCTATGATAGAAGTTCAGAAGTGTCAATGAATAAAATATTAGAACTGGGTATAGATTGGTATCTTTTCGTTGCCTCATCAACAGTTCACTAAATAGTGGAATGCTTTGAACTCACCCAAGGATGAGTCACTAGATTACATGTTAATGTTGCAAATCAAAACAAAGTGAAGCATCTCCCTTTAAGCAACCTTTGCTATTCTTTGATGGTGAAATTGCAAACACTTTACTGAGATATAACATCACTAAATAACAGGTAAACATTATTAAGGATATTTTAAAATGAACTGTTGTGATAAAAAAAATACATAAGTTTTACATATTCTGCATAAAGTATCACACTAAAGATCTGAAAAGTTGTGAGGAAAGAGTAAAAAATGAAAATAAGAACAAACATTTGTCCTCATTGCTAGTTTTTCTCTTCAATTGCCTGAAACTTTCCACAACTATAGGGGCACCTACATCTTGAAAGCAAAAACGTTTAAGCAAGAATAAGCAAATGTTTATAACATGCAGGTAATAAGTTAACAGAAAAGAAAAAAACAATCCATGCACATAACAAACAATTTCCCTCTATCAACTGCACATATCAAACAAATGATTATGCTTTTTTTATTTTTTAAGCCATGAATGTGTCCTAGTGGTACTCAGACTCAAGATATAGCGTTTCATATAAGTCTCTTTTATTTATTATCAATAACAGTTTCTGACATTATCAATTAGGACAAATGTATTTATTAAATAACATTAGTAGGACAAATACATCTGATTGCCCTCAGTTTTCACTTTATTAAAGAAATTGTAAATATTTTGATTCTTTAGATTTAATAATGTGCCATTTAATGGTTTTCATTTAATGTGAAATGATTTCTTTAATCTATCTTATATATATGATGCATAATGAATCAAACTTAAAAAGAAATATCGGGAAATAAATTAATTGTGAAAGATTCAAGTGTTATTGCCATCTTTTAACTTCTACAGCCAATAAAAGGAAGTTTCACAGAAATTCAGAATACTTATTTTACATTATAATAAGTAATTGTAGTAATACTTCTTCATTAACTGATGAGGATATATTAGGTGATTTGCTTACTAACATAGAACCCAATCACAAAATATATAACAACTGGCAATGTCCTTACCTGAAGGACTCTGTTTAAAATACCAAACTGTCGGACTTTATACTGCTTCCTATTACTTTTCACTAGTAAGTTTATTTTTTATAATTCCAGTAAACAGAAAGTTAATACAGTCTGCCAAAAAAAATGTACAGACACTTAAACAGATGTCATTTATGGACTTGTTTCGAAGTTGGATAGAATTAAAGTAGCAATGTGTAATATGATGTTCTCTCAAAAGATGTCGCCATTCATATCAATACAGGCATAAACACGTGACCAGTAGACAGTCAAACAAAATGGCCAAGGCACAATTGTCGTTCGAGGAACGCAAGACCATTTTAAAGTGGTATTTCAAATTTGAGAATGTTGTTGAAGTTAAACGACAATGGAGAAGTTTGCACAGAACTTCCAATATGCCTGACAAGTGTTTGTATTCGTGATAAGTTTGAAAACCGCAGTACCGTGGGCGATATGCACAAGGGAGATCTAGGGTGCCATGCACACCAACACATCCTGCTTACTCAGCTATGGTGTTGGAACAGTTTACATGCTTGCCACAGAAGTCTGCCAGACAATGTGCACATGAGACAGGAGTTAGCAGTATAAGCATACAGCGCATTCTTAAAGCAGCTAAGTGGAAAGTTTACATACCCCGATTATTAAATGCAATGAATGAAGACGATCCAGATTGAAGAATGCAATATTGTGAGTGGCTTCAACACATGGTAGATTAGGATGATGAGTTAGTGAGGAAGATGGTTTGGTCTGATGAAGCACAATTTATGCTTAATGGAACAGTGAATCAACATAATTGTGTTTAATGGGCTCCAGAAAATCTGGGTGTTCATGTGGACATGGCAGTCAATTTACTGGGCTCAATGTTTGGTGTGGATTGTCATGTAGAGGTTTAATAGGACCATTCTTCTTTGAAGGTACTGTTACTGGTCAAGTGTATCTAGATATGCTACGCACATCCAGTTTACCTGCCATTCATGCACTTTATGGGAATGATCAATTTCTCTTTCAACAAGATGGTGCACCACCACACTACCACTGAGACATCAAAGCTTACCTCGATGAGAGTTTGCCAGGACAATGGATAGGACAAAGAGGTGCAGTTGAGTCCCCCCCAAGTTCTCCTGTTTTAACACCCTTGAACTTCTACCTATGGGGGACTCTAAAGGATGTAGTGTATCGTAGAAATCAGCTATACTGGCCCTTCGGAATGAAATTAAAATGGAATGTGCAGCAATCCCACTGCCATTTTCTCCAACTTTGCTCAAGCAGTAGTTCGCTGTCATCGGAAGTGTCTGGACGCTAATGGTGACCACTTTGAGCACCTTGTGTAATTGTAGAAGTCATAGATAACTTTTATTCATCACTTGATGTCTGTATAAATTTAGTATTACCATTTTTATACAGGTTTTTCTTTTGTTGAAGTGTGTATACATTTTTTTTGGCAGATTCTGTATATGTTAATTTCTGTCATACAATAAATTAAAAAACATATCAGTGTATTATTTAAACTAATGTTTCTAAACTTACTGGCAAAATTCTTCTTTTCCAGCTGTTTTCTGCTGATCAAATATTAGCAATGAATCATCTCCAATGGGAATGCCTTCATATAGATTATCAGTAATTATATTAACAAATTCAGCTACGGAAAATCGAAAATCCTCGGCTGTGTTGTAGGAAACATTAATTACCGATAACTTCACTCCAAAGCCTATCAACTTTGAGATAAACAGAAATAATTATTAATAAAAATTAAACATTTTAATGTAAAATTCGTTTCTATATCAGATTATATTTATCAAATGCTTTGTACAGTAAACAATAATGTACCGGTAGCTGTAAACAAAGTAATGAATTATAGAATACTTTACAATAAACAAACACTAATTTCTCTGTATCCATTTAAAGCCCATATCTTTTCATAGAATCAAGTTTCCAGAGAAAATAACTACTTCTTCAAACAAAATAATAAATCAGATCACTCTATAGAAAGGCAGTTTAGAAAAGATGACTAATTTAGGAGAGAAACTACTCATATAGATTATCTTCCTAAAATATGCTGATCTAAAACGAAAAATCTTTGAGAATACCTTTATGGCTGAATTTTTAGAGTAATTTTATTAACCATGTATCAATAGTCTTAATGCTCTTTAATTGTTCCACAATTTACTATGACAAAGGTTAATAGTTGTTAGAAAAGTATTTGTCGCAGTGAAATTATGTAGAACATATTTACATACAAAACATTTAATATAATGCTAATTCAAGAGTAAAGCCAGATTGGCTTCCATCAGGAAAAACACACACAAAACAGACACAAGGTTATACAATGCCGTCTGGCTCTTGATATTCAAATTATAATTATAGTGCTGTAGCACCAGATTAAACATTGTTATCCAACAATAATTTATTCCTAAAAACTTTACTACACTGATCAACTTCAAAGCAATATTTTGCAGAGAGAACTTCCTTTGCGAAATATTATGTTAAAAGAGTTGATCAGTGTAGTGAAGCCCTTAATTGTGATTTCAAAAAAGGTGTTTGATGAATCAATAATGCAAGACATTTTTTATTTCTTAAAAACTGTAGTTTAACACTGATTATGGAAGGAATTTTAAATAGAAGCAGCTTAATTTCAAGTAGATTTAGGACCAAAACAGTCAACAAATAACTAATAATTGAATTTTATGCTAAAGCATTCTACATAGTTAAAACTTTTACACAATCCATCTTAACTTAAAGAATCCCATCCTTAGCGGGCAAATGTCTACCAGCAACTTCTTCCCCATATGTTTTGCTATTTAAGCTGTCCATGACTGGAGATTGAATATAGACAGTATTCTGAAATTTCTGAAAACTTACATCATGCAGAGAAGTGAAGTCAAGCTCCTCTTCGAACCAGTCCAATTGAAACAAGCTGCCCATGAGTTTTTTCAAGAATGACAAAACCGATTTTGATTCTCTTTGGCAAATAATTAACAAGGTAGGAACAGTGATTAGTAAACTAATCACAGTGTTTCGCAACGGCTTCTGAGTCACCTTTACTTTAGAATAGACTGCGCCGGGGTGGTCTAGAAAATGCGAGCGCGAGTCTGTTTGCGACCCCATGCTATCTTACCTATTCCTATTTATATGGAATAATCGTCATTCTTAACTCAAACCTTGTTAATACACTAAATTCCTAATAATGATAAAAAAAAAAAAAAAAAAAAAAAAAAAAAAAAAAAAACTTAAGTTGAGAAATTGTGAAAAGATTTAAAAAATGGAGAAAAAAATGAAAAAAAAATGCCCATGAGGGGATCGAATCCATGACCTTGATGTTATTAGCACGATGCTCTAATCAACTGAGCTAACAGGCCATCTACAGCTGAGCTAACCAAAGCCGTTGCGAAGCATTGTGGGATATGTGTCCACAGACAGACAAACCATGGATATAAGGCATTTTTCAGAAGCCTAAAAAGAAATTCAACTGAATCACCTCAAAGAGATTTCTCAAAAATGTCATTTCCTTCAAGACTTTTCGCCATCATCATCTTTTTTCAAGAAACCAGAAGGTGGTTTTGTAATATTTTTTTCTCCAAAATTATTTGGTTGGGCTGTATTTTGACAGTTGGCAAGTCACAGAGATGCTTTTTTCAATATAACAGAAAATTAGTCAGGTCCTTGAAGAATTCCAATGTTCACTTCTTGTGAAAATGAAGAATAGTTTGTAATCTATCTTCTCTGAAACTATACTAAAGGAGAAAAAATGCAATACCTAAAAGGATTGATGCTATTTTATTGAAACTCTGCAGCTATTAGCTATCATTGATTATATTAGTATGAACAAATATAGGAAATTACAACTTTAACAACCCACTGAAGTGGTATTATTAGCAAGAGGTTGAACAGCCCTATGAAGCAATGCATGCATCAAAACAAAGACGAAGGCTATCATGCAGCTAAATATGTTGTTCTGAAGGATAAAATGCCTAGTAGTGAGTAGTGGCTGTTCCATTTTAGCAATAGTAAAAGGCTGTTGACAGCAGGAACTACCTCCTGTACTGGCCACAGTCATCAAAAGATATATGTGATTCTTTAACCTAATCAACTTTTAACTTTACAAAACCACTGTTTCATTTTGTTTTTGTATTTCACCATATTTGTATAATTTGAAAATTTCAAATTCATCAATGAAGATTGATTTTTTTTTTCATAATTAATATTCAATAATAGTAAATCAAAATGATAGAAAACCTAAAAACTTAAGAAAGTTCATATAAGTGAAAACAACTTATAAGGAACAGATCTGTTTAGGTCCTATTTCTTTTTGTAAAATTATATAAATGTAAAAAAATAAATGTGAAATCTTAAAAATGGAAGGAGAGACTACATCTTTGGAAATGGAATGCTAATTAATAAAACAGGATTAACACAACACGATAATTTAATCTTTCACTGTTTAAAAAAAAAAACACAACTTAAATTGCAGCAGGTTCAGTTTTATAAATGAAATTTTAAGTCTTCAGATATCAAAGATGTTTTAAAATTATACTATTCAAATAAAATTCAACAATCTGCAGACATAATAGATAAAAGTAATAATGTATTTTATTAAAAGATGAAAATTTCTTGCAAAATTTCCAGACAACCAAAACTATGAAATTAGATCTCTTTCTCAATATGGAATCCTATCAGGAAATGTTGGGGACTGCTTTCATAGAAGTAAAGCATTTGAAAAAGTAGAGTGATTAGATTAAGATAAAACAAGCTATGAATTAGCTCCATCACTCAACACTTTTGAGAGATTAACTGCCAAAAATAATAATAATAAAAGAATGGTCTAGCCTTAAGTATGAAATGCAAGCTTAAATCCACAAAACAATCTAATTCCTAAGAGCAAAATATGATTTACTTATTTATTTAAATTGCTGACAGTGTGCCTTAAAGAAAGTTGGTCTATTAGGATAGGCTGTAGTTTAGCACAAAAAGTTACTTGTCTAATTAGATTTGTTCAAATGAGCCCATCCTAAGTTGAAGTAAATCAATGATATAATTGCGCACATTCTATTAGATAGAGAAGCGGTCGCCAACTGGTGGTCCGTGCAAAATTTTTGATGGTCCGCAGAAAAATTGGAACATTATTTTAATTTACAGCCCTTTGTCCAATATTTTGGACATTTTTTAAATATTTACCTTGGATGGGTGCATCTCATATTAATAAAATAGAAGTTTTCTGATTATTATTTTATATATATGTATTGATATTTACCTTTTTTTTTTCGAAATTCATATTAGTGGTCCGCCAAATTTAAAATTATACATTTAGTGGTGCATGAAGTTCTAAAGGTTGGTGACAGCTGAGATAGAGCATAGCTTATAATAAAAATTCTGGTTGCAAATGATAAAGTCAATAAAATGAGAAATATTTGTACAATTGCGTTTTTAAAATAATCAAAAGGACCACAGATTCCCTGTGGTTCAAGAAAGAAATGTGGCAAGTTGTTCAAAGCAAAGATATCTAAGGGTAATCTTCCATTCCATGCAGAAATGCCAAGGAATTATAATGACAGATGATTACATACTACACAATCTTTTAAGTGTATGTAACAGGAACAAACCTATATTCACTAAGAAGTGAGAGTACTGCCTTTGAACAGTTGTATCTACATCCTCTTTAAATTAGTTTTTAATGCCTGATAGTGATGGTGCTGATACATTATTGTTACTAGAAAAGAAATTACTACTAATTCATTACAAGAAAAAAAAATGGTAGTACAAGATCAATGATAGCCATGTCACATACTGATGATCACCAAAATCAACCAGCTATAGGTGCTCAGTTCACAAATAATTTTTACATCCCAGAACATTTATAATACGTATACATTTTTAATAACAAACCTTATAAAGAGGTAATACCAACCTTATCCTTATATAGGGGATGTAGTATTATTTATTGAGTACTTCTTTTTCAGGAAAAAAACAAAGAAACAAACAAACAATGCAATACTCCAAGTTTTATAAAAATACTTCATCTTCTTCATGAAAATACTTCTAAACATGCGACTGAAAAAGAGCCTCATCAGTTTAGATTGATTTAGCTCTGTCAAAACCTGTCATTGTGATTTTCAGATGTTGATGTTTCTCATAAATAAATTTCTCTATGCAGTTATTTTACTCTATAGAAATATAACCCAACTGAGATCACCTTATTGGATAGAGGACCAATTATCAAAGAAACCAAACATTAGGTAGTCAAAGTTTCAAACTAGCTGTCTAATTTAGTCACCTACGACAACTATCAGATACTTATAGGGAAGTGTTGTACAAAGACCATAGTGTACCTTGGACCAATTTAAATGTCTGGGACATGCTGGGACCTAGTGATCTCTCATAGAATTATGCCCTTCTTAGTGATGTACTTGACCACCAATCTGTGTTTGGATCTGCTTGCGTAAAATTATATGTGCTGGAACAAAAACTTGTTTTTACAAATTAAAAGTAAAATTTTTTGTCCCCGATTGAGTGAGAGTTTATTTTCAACTCGCACACAGGGTTCGTTTACTCTATATTCGTTGAAATCCCAGTTATTTGATGAGTGTAATGGTGATGAAACTTTTTAATTTAGTTGTATGGTAGCATTCAGGCAGCCATATTTATTGAAGAATAGACACTCGTCTATCTTGGGCCACAACTGCATCTTGTGTTCAGTGGTTGATAATAAGGACAACACTGTCTAGTAACAAAACTAGGAAGAAAAGGGACCCTGTTGACTCAAATGCATTAAAAAATGCCCTTGAGGTGATTCATTCCGATGACCCAGACGAAAATATTTCATACAGAGGAAAATATCAATCACTAGGTAAAAATTGTAGGACTTTATTTTCTTTCCATTTAATCTTCCTTTCTATGAGTGATTCAAAGTAAAGGATGGATGTTCCGAGGCATAGGAGGATATTGTACCTTGGTTTACTCTCTCTCATCTATTACAGTTTCCAACCTCAGGCTGGGTCTGTCTGGAACATAAGCCTCTCCACCTAGTCCTTACCTCCCACCATCTTTCCGTTAACACCCTATTCCAGTCCTCCCCCCTCTTTCGGACACATTCCTCCACCCCCTTAATCCATTTATCCCTTGGTCTTTTCCTCTGCATCCTCATGGGAATCCTCTTTTCCATTCTCTTTAAGGGACCATACCATCTCAGTCTAGATGTCTCGATCCTTTCCTGCAGGGGCTCCTCTTTCACTATTTCCCTGATCCTTTCATTCCTCACCCTATCTCTTCTAGTAACACTAACCTACCCCGCAGGAATTTCATTTCACAAGTCGTCAATCTGCTTAACTCTCTTTTCTTCATTATCCAAGTTTCCGATACGTATGTCAGTATAGGGACATAATAGCATTGGTACAACACTTCTTTGCTCCCATAAGTCTCCCATAAGTCCAACCCCTCCCATAAGTCTTCCATAAGACCAACCCCTCCAAGCAGTAGGAGATGGGCAACAGCATGAAGTAGGGGGCTGCCTGTAGGGGTGAAGTACAATGGGGACTTCGTGGGCCCCGAGACCGTTACGGTAGCTGTGAAGGCCCTATGGGAACCTCGAAAAGTGACGGCTGACGGGGCCCTGGTGAAGCTATGATAGGCCTAGCAAGCCAGTAGTGGATTTTTTTAATGCTTTCAAAACAGGAACTAGCCTTGGTTTACTATGCAATATAATTTCTTTTTTTTTTAAAGTGAAAAATTGTGGAGTAGAGTTAGATGGGTTATTTTCAAAGTAAATATGTAATAAGGTATCCAAGAATTAATTGAGTTAAAAAAACCACAAAAGTGCTATGAAGACTGAATGTATTACAATAATTGAAAAAAGTGATCCAGGATACAGTACTCTCCCCTATATATGGATTGCTACATTTCATGCTTGAAGCAGTTCTATGGAAGAATAATGTGAATATGGGCTTCATTAAATATATATATAAATGTATATATACATATACACGAGGTGTGTCTAAAAAAGTTTGGTAAATGTTACAAGAAAAACAACAAAACAGAAGATACATAGAAATTATGTTGTTGCCCTTCGAAGTATTCTCCATCGTACACAACACGCTTTTGACAACATTTGTAAAGTTTCTGAAAAATGTTGGAAAAGTCTTGTTTGGGAACCGACTTCAGCGCTGATTTCATATGGTCCTGAATCTCTGAGATGTCCGCAAAACGTGATCCCTTAATTACCTCTTTATGGCGAGAAAACAAAAAAAAAGTCAGCAGGAGCATGATTGGGGAGTATGGTGGGTGATTCAAAACAGTAACACCACATTGAGCCAAGAACTGATGCAGAAGGATCGCAGAGTGCGCTGGTGTGTTGTCGTGCAGCAAAATCCATTTTCCAGCTTCGTGAAACTCGCCTTATGCGCTTCAACAAACATTTCAGAACTGCAAGGTGGAATGCGGCAGTCATGGTTTGACTGGCAGGAACAAATTCCTTATGGATGATTCGATCGTTGTCAAAAATGTGATCAACATTGTCTTGACCTTGGATTTTTGTAGGTGGCTTTTTTTGGGTTGCGGTGAAGAAGGTGACTGCCACTCCATTGATTGCCTCTTTGATTCGGGATCAAACTTGTAATACCAAGTCTCATCCCCTGTGACAATGGAACCCAGAAAAAAGGATGGATCTTGGTCACACGTGGTAATGAAATCTCCACAAGCTTCCAAACATCTTCCTGTTTGATCGTCTGTCAGGATGTGCGGCACAAATCGTGAACAAATCTTGCGCTTACCCAAATCTTCATGGATGATGACTCGCACTGTGTCTTTTCTTCTGCCATCATTCTCAGAGTCAGTCGCCTTGCTAGCATGCTTCGCACCCGCTTGATCATATCGGGAGTTTGTGTCCACTTGTCGATGGCCGACACGAACATAGCTGGCTTTCCAACGATTCCTGATCGTTGCAAAAGCGTTCAAACCAGTCGTAAATACATTTTCTGGTCACAGCGTCCTTCCATACACTTTAATCAATATTTTGTGCGTCTCTGTTGCCATTTTCCCCAATTTGAAGCAGAACTTAAATGTTGTGTCATTGGTCCATTGTTGTGTGATGCCACCTCTCTCTCAGACTGAGCTCGAATGACTGCTGCACCACCACAGTTCCGACTCTGCTTACTCTACACTAGGAGATGCATCTAGACATGTCCCTGGCTATCTGTTCAACCTTGCTGCAGTGTTTGCATGCGAGATATTTGAACATTCACCGAACCTTTTAGACACACCTCATATATATGTGTGTGTGTCTGTATGTGTGTCAATAAAGCTGAAATGATAAAATTATAAAAGTTAAACAGTTTCATTGAAATAAAAACACAGGTTATTGGAAAAATGCCACATACCTCATTTGTTGTATATATACCAGGAAAGCTACCATTTACAAAATGTTCGAAAGGTATTTTTTGGTCCTTAAGTTTTTTCTGACTCCATAAGTGTCCAGAAATAGGTTTTATGTGCTTCTGCTCTTTCATTTTTATTCTCAAACTTTGCTGTTGTTGAGCATAGGAAATCAATTTTCTTTCATTAGAAACCTGAATGTTTTTAGAATTCATGCTTACATTATCTTTACCAGACTTTTCAGTAAGAGGATTTTCACCTCTACTCTTCTTCTGACATAATTCCTCTTCCTGAAGATTACTTATTTCAGTGGCTTTTCTTTTTGATCTAATTGGAGTTTTAAACATAGGAACTTGTAAATTAAGATCATGATTTATAGTAGGTTGAAAGTTTGACCCTCTCATTTTCTTGAACGTAGGAGAGTTATTTTTCTTATCATCCAATAATCTAGGAAATAAATAAAAAAAGATTAAGCATACTTAATTATAATCTCCTATAATTAAGAGTTATCATAGGATGTTATAGTTATCATAGTTAACAAAAACAATGTCATTTACTTTGAAAGTCCATTTGTTATTTGACTAAATTTAAACAGTTCCTGAGGCAGAACAAAAATAAGACTTTTATGGATATCAATAAGCTGAAAAGAGAATGCTGAATGCAGAATGAATGAATACAAGACCAGTGAAAAGTATCAGGAAAAGTAGGAATCATGCTGAAAAAATAAGAAATCCTTTGTTAATATAAGTGCCAGATGGAAAAGATAAGGAAAACTTATTTGCAGTAAAAGATTACAGGAATCAACATATTGTCTCCAATACCTACAGTGGCAAATTATTAATTCCGGGTTGCAGCTATTTCTATGTAGATTGGATATGCAATTGATAATTATGTGTGTCAATAACTTCTTTGTTATACACAATTGTGGTTAAGATCAAAATGTGAAGATGCATGTCTAAATGAAGAATTTAGCTGTGAAAGTGAAAATTAGAAACTGAATGTAAACTAAATGTAGAAGAATAGCTACAAGTTCAAAGAGGAATGGGAGCTAAGAAACAAGATGACAGTAAAAATAAGAAAATTACTTGACATCTGACCTGTTATAAGATTGATATAACAAATAAGATAATGAATCGCAAAGATGGAGAAGTATAAATGAAGGCTTTTTTTTATCCATAAAAATATATAGGAATAGTGAATGAAAGAATCTGGTACAGGATAAAACTTAGGATGGCAACAAGTTCATCGTAAGCAGCAAGTACAAGTAAAAATGTCCAGACTCATACTAATAATCGCTTATAAAGTAAGCTTTATCTGAAAAAGATCTGTACACAATCAAACATAAATACTTATAAATGAAGAACTTCACAGACATACACACAAAAATTACAACACCCATATATGCAGCATTTGACGAAACCAGCACATTATGTAGTATGGAAACTTTATATAAATTCACGAAATTTGCAGTAAGAGAACATCATCAAATGCAAAATATAGGGCAATATCACTCACAAGATTCCAGATAAAAAGTTAATGTAACAAGGCAGCTGAGAATTCATTGACAAGATGCAACTACATATAGTATGCTAAGGTACCATATATGAGATCGTTCTCAGCTAGATTTATTTGGACGTGGCTGCATAGCAGGAACCATGGACCTGATTGTTTTACAGAAATTTATTTTGGTTGTGCAATAATCACTGTAATATGGTGTGCGCAGCAATGGTTGCATACTTCATGGAGTTCTAGGTCTCCCCAGACACACTACAGAAAGAAAAGATTATCTCATCTGCTGATGAGCAACTATTCAGGATATTAGGTGCAACATTCATGTTAGTTCAACATGTATAATGCCTGTACTTCATCATTACCACGAGGTCAATCCACTGGCTGAATCAGTTGTAGATACTGTATCCAAGAGTCACTTATTTTTAACAATTAATTATGACTTAGTACATCATTAATAGTGGATGGAAATGTAGTCATGAGATTAAGAATGCCACTACATTATCTTCTCTAGTAGGTACTACTTCAGCCTGTACACCAATGATGACTTTACAAGGATTTGGCATTGCAGAGGTCAGTGCTAGGATCCAGCACATTATCCTAAGTTTTGATCTGAAGTTCCATCAGTTATCCTGTTTGTGCAGGATATGTTAATAGTCTAGTAATACTTGACTGAGGTTTTGCTGCCCTATTTCTGCTCTTTCTTTGATGCTATACCAACTCATTAGTGACACTGAAAGTATGTTGAAGAAAAAAGTGCAGGCTGGGTATTAGATATTTTTATTCCATATTGCAGTTAGAAAGATGGAAAAGCTTTTAGCTTCCGAAAAATGTGTAAAGAGACAAATTTCTGACAAATACAAGAAGGGCAATTATGAATCATAGAAACTATTATAAAACAAGGCAACTAATATAACTGAAAACAGAGTATCAGCAAAATTAGTATTTCATGTGCTCCTGGCAGGATTAGAGGAGACACTGTATGAGTGGATTCAACAGGTAATTGTAGAGGATAATCAATTAAAAGATTCAAAGACTACATTAACCAAGCTGGAGCAATGATAATTGTACATTTAGAGATACTGCAGCACAGAGGATATAATGCTCATGGAGGAAATGATGGAAAACCATACCTGAGACAGCCTGGCCAATTGGTAGAAAATAATTCATGAATATCTTCTTCTTTGGTACAACAGCCCGCTTCAGGCCAAGACAGTCTTTATTATTCCTTTCCATGCATCCCTATCCACAGCAACCGTCCTCCAAAATCTAACTCCAATCTGTTTAAGATCCTGTTGCACAGTCCAACCATCTCAAAGGAGGTTGTCCTCTTTTCCTAGTACCAATCATCTTGTGGAATGTTACTTTCTTACTTAAACTGTTCTCCTTCACTTGATATAGATGGCCCAGCCATCTTAATCTAGTAGCTTTTATTATTTTTATAATATCAAAATCTTTATAAATGGTAGTTAACTCCTTATTAAATTATTAAATCTGATTCGCCATACTCCCGAGTCACATATAGGCCTAAATATTTTCCTCAGAATCTTTCTTTCAAAGGTATACAACTTATTCTCAGGAGATTTTGTGAGAGTCCAGCTTTCCACTCCATACAATACAATTGGTCTAATTAGGGTTTTATATAGTTTAATGTTGGTTCTAATGCTAAGGAGATGAGAACTCAGATATCTCTTCAACCCATAGTAGCTTTTATTTGCCATTATTATTCGATTATTAATCTGAGTTACTACATTATTATTATTGGTGATTATCGTGCCAAGATATTTAAACCGTGTGACTATCTCAAATATATGTCCTGCAATCTCCAAATGCTTTGGGGCAGTAGTAGCTGTAGAAAATATTTTATGCAGAATCTGCAAAACATTGTACTTGATGGATGATACGAAACAAACAAATATATACTGTGTCAATCCCAAATGCTAAAAAATGGCATGAAAACTGACTTATGTAAGTCCTACACTGGCGAGCAAAATAGAAAAGGTTTGCTTGAAAAGAAAAGTCAAAATACAGTAAAAAGAAACAAAATTTATTCTAATCAGTATTTAGTGTTACCACCACTAGCTCTTATAATGGCTTCCATACGGTTTGTCATCGACTGTATTAACTTCTGCACAATGTCTTGCAGAATGGCTTCCCACTCTACCATGGCTGCCTGGAGTCAGTGATGGTGCAAGGAGCAAGACTTCTGGTTCAAATCCTTCTCTTCATTTCATTGCACATGTGCTCGATGGGATTTAAATCCAGGCTGCTTGGAAGCCAGTCCATGGTGGGCATGCTGACCTCATCCAGATACTGTCGGATGCACCTCACAACATGTGGTCTCGCATTGTCATACATTAACACAAAGTCCTGACCAACAATCTGTGCACTTAAGATGTCCCTGATGTAGTATCTGCCATCAAAGTCCCTTTCACCTCAAAGGAAATCCCAGCCCATACCATGCAGGATCTGCCACCATAGCTCACTTGTTCTGAGATACAACATTGTGCATAACATTTTTTAGGCCTCCTGTATACCGGAGCTCTTCTGTCGCTGTCGTGCACATTCTCCTATCATCGGAAAATAAAACGTTGCTTTAGTACTCTGAACTCTAATTGATTGCTTGTGAGCAAATTTAAAGTGTGATTGTCGGCTGCTGTCAAGAGGGACATAATAGCAGATCTCTTCGGTGTCAGGTCGCATTCTTCAACCGTCTTATGATTGTCCACTCATTGATGCAACTCCCATGCTTGATGCAGTTCTTGTTGGATGTTAATTCCGGTAAAGTGGCAATTTCGGACTGAAGTTAAGACAATGAACAATTGTCTCTCTGCGATGTGTACAGCGGTCTGCCTGAAACTGGTTTTCGATTAAAGGAACCAGTCACCCGATACCTCCGCTATACTTGCGATATGGCAGACTGGCTCATGTTCGACTGCCAGGCAATAGGGTGCTGGGTGTGCCCCTCTTCCAATAAGGCAAAAAATCGAGCTGCTTCTTCAAGCGTGCTGTCCATTTTGTGAGTGAATACTGCAACTTAATTAAAGGAGATGTGTGCCTGTCAACTTCTGAAATGTGACTGATTAGTAATTTTGAGAACACACTAATTTTACAGACAATGAGTGCTTGCACACTATACATGACATTGCAAGCATTTGATAGTGCTGATGAGAATAGGCCTGATATTACGTTGCAGTATTGTTGAGTATTGACTTTTATCGTACGATTTGAAAGCTTATTTTCTACGATTTCAGATAATGTATAATTGTTCACTATACATATATTCCTCTGACATAATTGCCAGTAAAATGCAAACATTACCGTTGAGTCGTCTTTTTTGCTTGCCAATGTATTAAGGTGAAAAAGTATTTGTGGTGACAATAACAATTGTCCAACTGTTTGTGGAGATCAGGTAAATGACATTTTCAAAATAAAATTTGACTATTAATTAATAAAGAACATGGGCCCTTATTCATCCTTGTTGAAAGATATATTAAGACAATTAAAAAAGAATATTGTTGATATATAATGCACACTAATAAATAAAGCAGCTATTTCCATGAAAATATAAGACTCAAGAGGAGTTCAAAATAACTAGTGAAATAGGGCTCCGTTGATAGATAAGTGAAGAGTAGACAGCAGTTAGAGGAATCCAGGCAAAATCCATGAAAAGCATCTGCAACCATTGAGGCAGGAATAACCTTTATTTACAAACGAACTATCAGATCCACATAATAAAAACAGGAAGAGGCTTGGTAACAGTCTCTTAAATAGAGTAAATCAGTGCATGGGACCCACCATTGAGGATATCTGCATCTTGGTATACATTTGCCCACTAGCTATTTCTAAGAACAACTTTTCCTAAATGATAATTTTCTGAAACAATTAAGAAGGCAAAATCACGTGATGAATAACATCTAATGGAAGAAGAAAAATATGAATATCTATGGTGAAGCAGGTCATCTTTGTCATCCATGTTTAAGACATGTGGCCCACTGCAAATACTGAAGAAGCAATTAACACTAAGCAGAGGCAAAGCTATTAGAGTTGGTTGACAAAAATGGGCCAATCACGCAATTAGTGTTAGGAATTAAAATCTGCATACAAAAATGAAGAACCAGAATGAAGCAATACAAGAATGTTAGATTAATGGGTTATGCAGCTTATGCCTGTCCTCTTTTAAAACATGAAAGAATTGATAATAAAGCTTAAACAGTGTGAAGAGTACACTGTCATGTAAAAAAAGAAGGTTGATCACATAAGTGAGCTAAGACACTGATGATGGATCCTTGATAGATCTAGGAGAAAATTAGAAGCATTGATTTGAATCTAAGAGAGCATTGCCAAAACACAGATTTAGAAATTATTGCATTCTGAATAGTAATACTGATTGATGGGAACATTTTCAGTGATATATTAGATGAGCAGAAAATAATATTGATTGCAAGCCATAGTAGAAGAAAGCTTTGGATATCTTTCAAACTTAACAACAAGGATGGCAATTCGAAAGATATATCCAAGAAGCATAGTAAGAACAGTGTATAGAACTTTTCTATGATAATCAATAGTGCCCCAAATTGGAATGGACAGTCATAAGTAATTCAGATCATCACCTTCTTTTAAAATTAGTAATGAGATGTGACATGAAAAGACAATGGAAAAAATTAAAGTATTGGAGATAAAATAATGATGATAGGTTTATAAAATCAAAACTGAAAATCAAGAAATGGCAGACTTATGTTAGGTTTCACACAGAAGGAAATGAAATGTCTCCTCTTGACAGCAAAATTTTTGAAATTTATATACACTGTCTGGCCACTTCATTAGGTACATCCCTGCTGTGCGCACAAATGGTATGTTTCACTTATTTGCAAGTCACATGGACAGTTGTGGCTATAAACACAGCAGTACACACCACCCATCATCAGTTGAGAAAGCAAACCACAGCGATAATGGGAAAGTGTGGAGATCTAACAGAGTTTGAACGTGGCATGATTGTTGAGGCTAGACGTGCTGGTCAAAGCATATCCGAAAGAGCAGTGCTCCTGAACTTTTTGTGTACAACAATATCAAGAGTGTATAGAGAATAGTGCAACGAACAGAAAATGTAGAGTCAGCAGCACTCCTGCGGACAAAAATTGCTCGTTGATGATAGAGGCAGGAGGAGGATGTCTAGAATTGTGCAAGCCAGAAGACAGGTCCCAGTTGCCCAAGTGACGTCCGACTTCAACAGTGGTGCGCAGCAAACCATTTCGCAACACACAGCTGGATGTACCCTGTTGCAGATAGGCTACAACAGCCGACGGCCTCGTCGGCTACCTTACCTATTAGCAAAGATCAGGAACGCAATCCTTCTGTGGGCAAAGCAACACCGACACTGGACCATCGAGTTGCTTGGTCCGATGAGTAGAAGTTCCTGCTGCATCATATTGATGGTAGACAGAATTTGGTGTCGGAAGCTGACATGCATGTCTGGACCCGTCGTGTATCACAACAACTCTTCATGCTGATAGGGGCAGTGTTATGGTGTGGGGGATGTTTTCCTGGCACACGTTGGGCCCATTGATACCTCTGAAGGCACGTCAGGATACTAGAGCGTACCTAAACATTGTAGCTGACCAAGTGCAACCGTACATGTTAACAGTTTATCCTCATGCAGATGGCTAATTCTAGCAGGATAATGCGCAGGTGCACAAAGCCCGCATCACTATGGGATGGTTTGAGGAACCTAACGATGACTTTTCCTTGCTGCAGTGGCCCGCTCAGTCTCCGGATCTCAGCCTGACTGAAAATTTTTGGGATGAGCTGGAACGGGCTGTTCGCTCCAGGCCTATACTTCCGTCAAATCTTCAGGAACTGCTTGACAAACTCATGTCTCTATGGTACACAGTATCTCAACAATGTTGTCAGCTTCTTGTGGAATCCATGCCTTGACGAATTCAGGCTGTTTTGAGGGCTAAAGGAGGCCCAACATGCTACAAGGTAAATGAACCTAATGAAGTGGCCGGACAGTGAATGTTATTCAATGTAAAAACAGAAAAAACATATTCAAAAAGTTAAAATCTATTTCTATGTTTACAATAAATTTACAAATATTAACATATTTTTAAAGAAATTTAATTTAAAAATGAGGATTGCAACTTTCTCAGTGACTAATCTCAAAAGACTTACCTGGGAATATTTCGAGTAATGACATCATCATAAGAATCTTGTTGATGACTGCTTAATAAATTTGAAGAATGGTCATTGACTATGGCCTTTAAAAATAAAGAAAATTTACTTTAGATTTAAATTAGGAAAATAAATTGCATCAAATTAAAAGAAAAAATTATAATAAGTTCCTTAAAGTTTAAGCTAATTTTAGTATATTTAAAATATATTTATTATTTATTATTTTGATTTATTAAACCTACACCAAAAACTTTATCATAATTTCAGCATTTTCGTAAATCAAGACCATCTGTTAATTTAAGGCTAAGCTACTTTCTGATGTTTTTATCCATTTAGAGATAAAAAAAAAAAGTTTTAAGATGTTTAGTTGTGGTGTGCCCTTTGTCTTGTTTCTTTTGTCTTGTTTATGTTTTTGTAATGAAGAACAGAACAAAATGTTTCATTAGATAACACTGTTACCTGTTTTGATCTAATCATTGTCTATGTTTACTGTTTCTCAAAATCTTCTCAATCAATAGATCAAGGACTGAGCCAATTGCTAAGTAAAATGGTGATGCTTTGACTATCCTCAAAATGATGAAAATCCATTTATAAGTATTAAAACTTGTTAATTTAAAAAGCTCTTTTGTAGCTCCAACAAATAACGAGGACAGCTGATGAACCTAAGGGCTAAGAGGTTAGGGGAAAGTTAGGGGAAATTACAAAGAAACTCGTGCAATTTTCTTCATTTTTTTTTTTTTTACAAAATATTTAGCTCTTACAAACCTCGAAAATCTCTAAAACAACAGATGAAATCTCAGATATAAACTGATGTTATGAGAGTTTACTGTCAAAAACCTAACATCAGAAGGATTCATTTATATGAAGAAAGGCCAATAAGCCTTGAAACAGTACTGTCTCCGATTTCCAGAACAAATATCAAAAAATAGCTCAGTGAATTTGTGTTCAGTTATGTGCGTTCTTTGTTTTATTTTACTGTAAAAATGTACTAACGCACGTTAAATCTCTTGTTTAATTGAATTAATACTGTAAATAAGATCGAGATACTTTATATTTTCTGAATATATAAAGTTTCCTTAAAAGCAACCTTTTTTGTTTTCTGTTAACCTTTGTACCACATAGAATACACCATGCTAAGTGAATGTTTTGGTGAAAACATCCAAATTAATTGTAAGATATGATGTAAGTCACTGATGTAAGACAGGAGCATAATATTGGATTGTAACATAAGTTCATAGCACTTTTTTTTTAGAATGTGAATTTTCGCCAACACCAATCTATGTAAATTCTCTGTATGGAAATTTTAAGATGGTATACTATTATCGTAATCTACCTATACACCATTGGTTTTCTAAATTTGTATTTTTGGTTATTGTTTCAGATTAAAAGTATGGAATGTCAAGTGAAAAAAAGAACAAGCAATTCCGACACCTGCTGCTTTTTGCCTTCAATCAAGGTTTGAATGCTGTCAAAGCCACTGCAAACATTTGGAATGTCTACAGAGAAGACTAATGGAGATTTTATGACTCAGAAATGGTTTACATTCTTAAGAGGGCAATTTCAACTTAAGAGAAAATCGAAGATTCGGAAGGCCAATTAACTTTGATGAGGACTGGCTAAATGCTCTAAGCCACAAAGATGACTGTAAATAACTCGTGACTGGCTGAGGAGATAGACTGTAGTCACAGGAAAATCACTCGATATTTGCAAGCGATGGGGAAGGTGCAAAAACTCGGAGCATGGGTGTCACATAATTTGAGTGCAGAGAAGATAAAGCATATCTAATGAAGTCCACCATTCATGAACTTGGATGAGAGGTTCTACCCATTTGATTATCACCTTTTCTGGGCTCTCTCCAACAATTTGTAAGGTGTTTTCTTTGAAAATGACGAGGAGCTTCTGAATTGGCTCATGGACTTCTTTACCTCCAAACCATCTCAGCTCAACCACAGAGGGAATCAAAAAAACTACCCGAACGTTGGAAAGAGGTGTGAATAGTGACAGAGTATATGTAATAGATTGATGAATTTATTTTTGATTAAAAAATAAACTAGTGTAAAAAACGCTTCAAACTTATATTATAACCCAATATTTATTTACAGATATATCATTTTGATAGCATCTTAATAAAATTAGCATATTATCTCCAACATAGAAATGGATTTAATTTTTATCAACTTTTTGCATAATAACAATATTCCTCTGTTAGGCAATTATTAAAATTAAGTAGATGAAAAAAAAATAATTACCTCATCAGCAAGTAGGGCATCTGTTGATTCAGAAATTTCCAATTTCAATGCATCTGATGTGAATTTTGAAGGAACTGTTTTTAATTTCTTGAAGGAAGATATTTTAGAAGCTTCCTTATCTTCTTGCTTATTATTGGTTGATAAAGCATAAGTTTCCATATTAAGAAATTGTTCTATATACTGTTCATTACCATCATTCAGAATTTTACTTTCAAAGTAGGCAATCTGTTCATCCAAGAGATTTAATTTTTGTGCTGTTTCCAAGCCTGATTGTTTAGAAACTGTTTTCTTTTCTATGATTTCAGTAGAAACTCCAGTAGATCTTGACTGAATTGGCACCATAAAAGTTTTGCTTTTCTTACAAGAAGAAATGGAAATTCCACTATCTTCAATATTGTTACATATTATCTCTTCATTCACAAAGATCCTGTCTGACTTATTAATCGATCTACTGTCCAAAAATGATTGCTTGCTCCTATAATTATTAAGAGCAAATGATTCCATCTTTTCAAAGATCAAATTGTCCCCTTCTTCAAACTTTCTTTTGGC
>JAFIDM010006943.1:54307489-54343043 GCA_023159025.1 Thereuonema tuberculata | reverse complement strand
GGTCTGGTATTCACTTGGTTTCCCAATTCTTCTGATTCTTTATTCTCCAGTTCGACATCACTAGAAGATTTTGAAATTAAATTATCACCATCTTCAAACTTTCTTTTGGCTAATTCTAAGGCTGATTTAGATATTTTCACATTCTTTCCACTAGCAGAAGAGAAGCCACTAAATCCAGGTCCAATATTAAATTTATTTCCCAACTTTTCCGATTCATTATTCTCCAGTCCTACATAACTAGAAGAAAGTAGGTTATCACAATCTTCAAACTTCCTTTTGGCTAGTTGTAATGCTGATTTAGATATTTTCACTTTCTTTCTTGTTGTAGTGGAAAATTCACCAGAACAACGTTTGTAATTATCATAATTTTGCAACAGCTGTGATTCTTTACTCTCTATTAAATGTTTTTTTGGTGTTGTACACATTTGAAATGTAACTGCATCATCCTCTATGTGCTCAGGGCAACTATGATGAACTGAAACAGTATTATATAGAAAATTGTTACAACACAAATTCTTCTCCAAAGAATCAAAATATGGTTTAGTTTTCTTCCCATATTGTACAGAATTTTCAACTGAACATTTCTGGTAAGGACTTTGAAGATATGAGAATTGATTGCTGGCAGTATGACTTTCAACTACATTTCCTTTTATTTTTGTTGGCTGTGCTTCAGGAAGTTTCATTTTGTTTTCACAAGATTCATTTTGATCACATAAAAAGTTGATTGATTCTGAATTATCTGTTGTAAGTTCTACTGAATTACTTTGCTGCTCATTAGGTTTGTTATGACCGATCGTTTTAGCAACATCAGAATTATTCCAATGAATTAGTGGTTCATAAGTTGTTGAAATAGAGTTTTGTATATTAGAATCACACTTTTTATTCAAGTCAAATACGGTTGTTGTTGCTTCTGTAGTTTTCACAGAAATCTTCACTCTCTTACCCTTTGCTTTTGAGAAATAACTTATAACTTCAAATTGCTTCATTTGACAATTTTCCTTTAAGTCACAAGTAACAAGTTCATTTTTCTGTAATTCACATTGGCTTACTCTGCAAGCTTGTAAACTACAAGAATCTACTTCTGTTTTCTGAATTGTATTGCTATCTGCTTCATTTAAGTCACTATTGAAAAATATTTTGTCAGTTGTTAATACATTATCTGATCTCTCTACAGGTTCTCCAGCATTAGTTTTCGTATTAAATGAAGCTTGCTTCTTTCTACCACTGCTATTCTTACAACTTATATATAAAGCACTTCTATTACTTTTGAGGTTCAATAGTTCATTTAGATTTAATTTTTTTGATGGTTTTGGTTTAAATTTGACTAAACCCATACTTGTTGAAGAGATTTTTGTATTAGAGTAATCAGCTTCTTTTTTTTCTAGATATCTTAGATCTAATGATAAATTGTCTGAAATACCTTTATTGTTAACATTGGTATCAGAGAGCAGTTCAATGTCATTTAACGATCTTGAATTTTTTAGATGATCTGAAAAATGAAGTGTGTTATTTCCTGGACCCAGTAAACTACATGGAATGGTTGTTTGAATTTTTAAATCTGGATCTATCAAATTCCACTCAAAAATGTTGCTAATAGCATCTTCCTGTTCAACGCTTTTCCATCTACAGACTAGTTCTCTTAATAATCTGTTGTCATCGAATTCAGGACTGCCATAGGAAGAATCTCTTAAGTTCCTTTCAAATTTTGGGATCATATCTGTCCGTGTTGTACAAACACAATGTATTTTCTGATTTTCATTATGAAATAATTTACCATTGACAAACTCAAATGGAAATGCACTATGATTATCAACATATCTAATTTGCTTAGTACTATCATGAAAAATTAATTCTGCACTATTGGCACTTAAATCATTTAAAGTTTTGAAAAGTTCAACAGATGAAAGAAATGTCTTTACTAAGTGCTTATACCTTCTACTGCTTCTTCTAAAATTACAACAAATTTCATTTGTAGCATAACCTTCACCATTTTCTTCGTGCTGTTTATTCAATAATAAATTCCTTATAACTGAAATGTTGCTCAAATTTAGAAAATTGCTGAAATCACACATGTTCAATTGGGTAAACAATAGGTCACAAAATAAAGTGTTGGCATAAATATCATGTTGAATGATCTCAAGGCAAACTTGACTGTTAAGATTCATTTTTATAATAATTTGTTTATTATCTTCTGAGTGATTGGAGTTGTTTGATATAGGAGCATTATTTTGCAAAACAATTTTGTTCAGATCTTCTGAATCAATAAGCTTTAGGTATGGCTTTATTGAGAGAGAATTACAAGACCCATGTTCAAAATTACGGAGATCCTTACAGATCTCTTTTTCCTCTCCGCCTATTGTAATCAAATCTATTGGCGTATTTTTCAATCCAGATGACAATATTGTAATGTTTTCTGAAAATAAAGCAAAAATAAAAAAAAATGTAGGATTAATATTGAATTTAACTGTTTGTTTTGAGCCTTGCTGATGCTAGAAATTCTACATCAGATTACTATTTCCTTTAAAAGCTTTGCTGTATTAAAACAATTTCAACTCTTCATTTATTTAACAATGATATAAATGATTTCTAAAATACTGGCTTACTTTAAATATTAATTAATGAACTGCTGAATGGAAGTAATTACTAACTTTGAATTTTTCAATATGCCTAGCATTAATGCTAAATATATATGACCCTAAAATACAATGCTGATTTTGTAATTTTAAGTATTTCATTGGAAAAAATAAAAAAATCATGAATGTCTGTGAATACACTATGGGTCTTGAAATGATCATTGATTTACTATGATATTATTGTACTATAATAAAGCAATAATTGTTTCTCTCTGTCTTTAGTGAAGAGTTATTATTATTTTTTATTTTTTTTTAAAAAGGTTTTCAGTTTTTTTTTTACCACAGCCATACAGGAATAGTAATAATAATAAAACTGAAAAGCATAACAAATTAACAACTACAGATCTAGTAAACTACTAATAATCGAATAGTAACTAATAATAATAAATTTGGAAATCAAAGATTTAAATAAAAAGTCATTCATCCAATAAGAGCTAAAATAGATAAAAATGAATTTCTTGTAAATTTTCAATGTCTTAAAATTGTACATCTCAAATTTGATTTGCCCTTTTGATTTGATTTAAATTTGGCACATTTAACTCATTTGTATTTACTTCCTAAAAATTTTGTTATGATAAATTTGAATCTAAATCTAATAAATTAGAATCTATTGTACTTTTGTATTTTTTGTGCATTAAGGGTTGTAATAAGATTTAATAGATCATTAACAAAACTAACTAGCCTAACTATTTATTAATTAATATTTAATATCAACTTTTTGGAAAACAAGCAGGCAAGACTTTTTTTTTTTTAGGATATTTGAAAGGTCAAAAGTATTTGAAAAAAATAATACCAAAATTTTCTTGCTTTCCTTAAAATTTAGCATTTTTATTTTTCTTTACTTTTTTTGAAGTTTTGAAAACAAACACAAATGATATCTTGGCTTATTTTTAAAATACAATATCTACCAAACAAAATATTCATTTTTTTTCTGAAAAAAAGCTAATACTTCATGTATTAAATATTGCAAATACCAGGTGATCCAAATTAAAGAGGTGGTGTTTAGATATCTCTTTAGGAAAGTTTTCGAATACATACTGTCCTGAGTATGTGGTTTCGATTTCTGGTGAAAAAACAAATAGTTCAAATTCGGCTGCTAAAGGGGAACTGTGGCGCTGCTGTCATGTAATTTGCATATTGCAAATTAATCAAACAACTTCCTATAAAAGGAGCCACAAAGCATTTTTCACAAATCCACGACTAGCACAGAGTCATGAAGCACAGAATCATCTTACCGGATCGCGCGTTACTTGTTAAACTCTTCTATCAACAAAACAGCAATGCTTCTGCTGCACTTCAAAGACATTTTGGCAGTTAAAAAAGTTTATGAAGAGGTTCACTGTTGATTACTAATCTTCAGAAAATGATTTTTTGTTTTGAAGAGACAGAAACTTATGCTGTGAAACCCAGACAAGGTCGCAAACCAAGTGGACTGCAGAGAACAGACGAAGTTGCAATTGCAGTCGAGAGCAGGGAATCGCAAATGACATGGTAGCAGTAGTGCACGTGCAATATCACGGGAATTGGACATGCCGTATACAATAGTGGAGAGTTCTGAGAAATGTCTTGATATTTTACCCCTATATAATATCCCACAGTCAACAATTGGTTTTAGGTGATTATGATATGTTGAAATCATTTGCCTTGACATTAGTTGCTCAAATGGTGAATGATGCATGGTCTTGGCTAATACTATGGAGTGAAGACACTCATTTCCATTTGAACGGTGCTGTAAACACTCATAACTGCCATATTTGGTCTGACAGTAATCCACATGTTCATCATCTAATTCCATTGCATTCACTAAAGATAATGGTTTGGTGTGGCTTCATGGCTTCCTTCATCATTGGTCCTACTTCTTTTAAGAAAACAGCATCAGGCCCAGTGACATGCTCTGTGAATCGTTACAGATATGCAGATATTCTCCAGAGCTTTGTAATTCCATCCTTCAACGGAAGAATTGCGTTAACACCACAATTTTCATGCAAGATGGTGCACCCCCTCACATAACTTTACCTGTGAAAGCCTTAATATGACGAACATTTTCGGACGACAGAGTAATTAGCAGATCATTTCCCATGACATGGTCATCCTGATCACCAGATCTAAACCCCTGGGATTTGATTTTTTTTTTTTTTGGCTGTGGGGCTACTTAAAGTCTTGTTTCTCAAGGCAATGTTCCAAATTTAACCATGTTAAAAAACAGAATTTTGCAACATGTGACAACTTACAGCATGTCAGTTGAGTTCTGCTGTTGAGTGTTGTGCAGCGAATACAATTTGTATAGCAAGACGATGGAGGGCACATGGAGCCATATCTGTGATGTTAGTGTGATTGCAATAAAGTTACAGCACGTTAACTTTTTTTGTCGATATTTGTTATAATTTTGTTTCCACATGTGAATGTAATAAAGTTATTGCACGTTAACTCTTTTTTTGATGATATTTGTTAGATAAGTTACTCAATATGCAAATTATGGGGACAGCAGTGCCACAATTTTTTTTCATCAGAAACTGAAACCACATACTTAGGACAGTATTTGTTCGAAATTTACTGCGATTCGCCCAGTAGTTTTCCTATAGTGAAGTCTAAACACCTCCTTTTAATTTTGATCACCTGGTAAATAAGCTTTATAAATCCAATTAATTTTTGGAGACATTGTACAATCATTACACTAAATTTCATACAGTAAATGAACACCTTAAAGTATTAAAACACAAAAAAGTTTTAAAGAAATAACAAAATTCAATACAAGGTCAATTATTCAGAAAACGAGGAAAAAAGCATTTAATAAGGACCTCACAACATCGATACATTCTGTGAATGAGGATTTTGATAAGTCCAGTTGGCAGCAAAGCTGCTTTCTTTGAAAACAGACAATTGTAGCTCCTGTAGGCATAAGGGAGGGGAGGAGTTCTATCATCCTAAGGCATCTAAGATGCTCCATTGGATTCAGAAACAGAGACCTGGCTGGCCATTCTATCTGAGCAATATCTTCACTTCCAAGGAATTTATCGATCAGGTTAGCTTTATATGGATGATATTATCATCTACAAAAACAAATTCTGGATCAACTTCACGTCTAAAAAAGGAAACGTAGGACTTCAAAGGATCTTCTTTATACTGCTGAGCTTAAGACTTGGGGACAAAATGTTTGTACAGACAAAAAAACCTTTTAATTGTCCAGGGATTGCTTACAGATCAACTGATTCAGTCAAAGAATTAATGATCTGTACCTCAAAGCAGAAAAACTGCATTATCAGTTTCTGAAGCCAATACATCTGCTTAAGGAATGTAATCAAAGTTAGTACCTGTGATAGATCCATAAAATACAATGAATTGTGAAGCTCTGATCTTGAATTATCATTCACACTATTTGTAGATGTAACCTCATAAACATGAAAAACATCAAATTATAAAGTTCCAGTATTGTAACTTTGTGTCTATATTTTGTTTGTTTTATTCAAATTTAAACTGCCCTTGGAAGAAACTATAAAGATAGGAGGTAAAGTAAAAACTTGAAAAGTAATTTGGTTAAATGTTTTGCAGAATATTTAAATGATTGAAGGATTAAGCAACTTACCATTTTCAGGAAGAGAAATATCAAATTCCCCAGTGTAATATTGATCTATACTGGTATCCATCTCTACATTTGTCGGTTTATTATCTGTGTACAGTTCTTCATTTTCCACTGAATGATGGCTAATGGAATTAAATGCGATGAATCCTGTCACAACACATAAAAGTAATTAATTCCAGAAACTTAAAAAAAGAGAAATTAATTTAATAGCCTAATGAAAGAGATAGCTTAGGGTTAATTGAAATAATAATGAAAAGAAAAGAAATAAAATTACACTTGATAATACGATACAAGAATAATCAGTGAATCCTACAGTTCTGAAAAAGACCACTACTATTAACCTTCCTCACCTATATCCATATATTTGTTTGGTGTTGTCTCATTTGCTTGTGCCATTTCCTTGATGAAATGTATAAGCACTCATAACACTCCAATTTGTCCTAAAAAATATATAAAATAAATAAGGTTTCTTACCTGAATTGCATTTTCCTTTTAATTTGCTTCTAAAAGTAGCAGGTATCTGAAAATCTTCTTTCTCTTCAGGCAAAAATTCATGAAATTCTATATCACTTTTGCTTCTTAAATTAAACACTTTTCCAGGACTTTCATTACTTATTTGATTAACAGATGGGTAGCAAAACTTGTTTTTAGAAACAAATTCTTTGTTGTTTCTGAATTTGCATACATTTCTATCACAGAAGCTTTCCTTATTCAATAAAGCATCATCTGATGAACTCTTCAAATGAACTTGATTGTCTTTCCCTCTAGCTGCTTTATCATCTATTTTTATTTTGAAATCTGAAACTAAGTTAGGATGGCTATCATCAGAGTACTGCAGTTCGGACTTATTCTGTAAGCAATCCGGTTTTGTTTTTTCAGATCCGTTTTCTAGATTTCTTAATTCACATCTGTCAGCAGAATTATTGATGGATAGTTTACATTTTTTATTATCCAGTCCATCTACTAAATTATGTGAATCTTCGTGAAAACTCTTATTTTCTTCAAATAGTTTTCTCTTTTTCTTACATCTTTTGTGTGTTACATTACTGCTTTCTGAAGGGCTTCTAAATAAAAAATCCAGAGTTTTATCAAGGTTTGTAACTTGCACATTTTGCAGATTATTCAAATCCTCATCAGTTTTTAATTTGGAATAATTCAAGTGATGAGGTTCACAATGTAAATCAGATCTCAAAGTATCAGGAGTCCGTTTAATTTCCTTTTCCTTTTGTATTTCTGAAAAAGAGTTTTCTTCCAGTAAAGGGAAACTTTCTTCAAAAATACTTTGTTGTACATCAGAATAATTTTCGTTTTTCTCAACAGACGAGATGGGAAACAATTTTCTTGGTACAATAGAAACTTTTTCATCACTGTAACCAACATTTTGATTTTGATTCTCTGAAGCTTTTCCTTCTTCTGTATTGCAAAAGATATTATGTCTTGTATTTAATATATCCTTACTTTCAAATTCCTAAAGAACAAAAACACAATGTTAAATAAAATGTTTAATAAATTTTTAAGCTTTTTTTTTTTTGTTTTTTTTTTTTACAAAATTTAACATTTACTTTTAATTTTAACCAGTGCTTTTTATAATTTGCTCAAAAGAAATTCTAATATCAGCTATAGCAAATTGATACAAGGTAAATAATGCTAGCTGAATAACCTAAATCTACAGGGATTTTAACAAAACCCTATTTTATAAATGCCGCATGATACGTTTAGAATACAAGAAACCAAAAAAAAATTGAAAGAACCAAGAATTAATCATCCCAGCATCCTTTTTAGATGAAACTCACTCTTCTCGTCAAATCACTAGCAGCTTTCACAGAATTTACAGTTGCTTTTAATAAACTAGAAAACTATAAATCAGAAAGAAAAAGAATTATATTTATACAGAGGACACACCTGGTTTAGATATCAGATATCACGGGACATGTGAAAACCATTAACAAGGATTTAATAATAAAAAATAGTGCTGGGAATGGGGGAAGAGAGAAGATTATCAAAGGTCTTACCTGTAAAAACTAACCATTAAATATCTGTCCTATAAAGAAACAGTTTAGTATAGATGCATCTAAAGATGATGATCTCTATAAACAGTGACAGCAAATTCAAAAATACCCACTCTAGATTTCCTCTTTAAACCACTATCCTCAACTAAGCTGAATGATCTCTTCTGTGTATTACACTGTTTCTCATGTATATGTGTTATTCCTATTGCAGTGCAATAGAGTGGATCCATACATAATGAACTGGATAAAAGAAATATATAGGGTGAACCGATGTAGAGTAAGAACCACAGAAGGGCCAACTGGTTGGTTTGAAATCCAGAGAGGATTAAAGCAGGGGAGTGTTTTGTTGCCAATGCTGTTCAATATAATAATGGAATGGGTAGGAAGAAAGGTTAAGAAAAACCTACAAAAACAGAGTAAAGACACAAAGCATGTGATCTTCGCAGATGACATTGTAATATGGGGTGAGAAAATTGTTGATGTACAGAGGGAATTGGATAAATGGACTCTACAACTGAAACTGGTGGATCTTGAAGTTAGCGAAGAGAAAAGTGAAGTGATGGTGGTGGGACGGGACAAAAACCTGGAAAGGGATATCTGCATAAACAACAAGGCATTGAAGATCACAGATAGTTTTACTTACCTAGGGGCCGAAATAACAAGTGATGGTAGAGTGGAGCATGAAATCACAAGACGGTTGGAGAAAGGGGGAAAGCTATACCAGGGAGTGAGACACCTGATATGGGATAAGAAAGTCCCAAGGAAGGCAAAAGAAATAATCTATAAAATGTATTACGTGCCTATAGTCACCTATGCAGCGGAGACATGGGTGATGAATGCTAGAGACTGGAGTAGACTTCAAGCTGGGGAGATGAAGTTTCTTAGAGGTATAGCAGGGAAGACTAGATTAGACAGAGTGAGAAATGAGGATATCCGGGAGGAGTTGGGGGTAAAAAGTTTGAGGAAAAAGGTGGAAGAGGGAAGGCTGAAGTGGTTCGGGCATGTGAAAAGAATGGAAGATGGTAGGACTCCTACGGTCTGGCATGAGTTAAAAGAAGGAGGGAAGAGACCAAGAGGGAGACCACGTAAGCGATGGCTGGATGATGTGAAGCACAGCCTGGAAGAGAAAGGCATCACATGGGAAAGAATATGTAGAGAAGAGGCTTGGAAGAACAGGGAGAGGTGGAGAGGCTTAGTTAATTCCTAGACCCACAACTGGTGGAACGGGAAAGGATATGTATGTATGTATTGCAGTGCATTAGAAAGGGAGCAGTAAAACGTATTCGGATGTTGAATCAAACTTAACTTAACGGCAATTTTAATGAATTAAAATGAACATCTATCTCTGCAAGAATTCAGGATCTAGGCATTGGAGTTAGGAATGACTACAGCGTATGGAATAAAAAAAAGGAGTAACTAATTTCTTTCTTCGAACTGCATTTGAAAGAAACTGGAAAAAAAATATCTGAAGGAGTGTACAAGACTGCAAGAGAACTGTACAATGAACAGGGTCATGAAGCTGCACACTATACTTAAACAAGATCATATTAGAAATAACTGGCAAAGAAGAGAATGGAGATGGTTCAATTAAAAATTTTATAACTTTTACTATTTAATACAATATAAAGCAGACCTGGCACAACAACACAATTAAAATATTAATAAGAGATGATAAATTATGGACTGAACCAAAGATTCTAATGAAAAGGATGATGATTCCCAGTAGATAAATGTGCAGATAGTGTTGTGAATTGACGTAATAGATGTTAGATGGCTCATGAGGGATGGAGGAAGTCATCACAATTTCCATTGTAAATAATGAAGCAAACTTGACAGAACTGGCAGATGTTCAACATGATTAACTGGATAAAAAACTATACATATGGGGTAAATTTTATGCAAGGTATAAAATTGGAAATGGTTAGGAGATGTGGATAACAAGACTTGCTGGAGTATGGAGTACGAACTAATAATGGCTAATCAAAGCTGAGCTTATATGCTTATTAACAATGTACACCCAATCAACATCATATTCAGATTGTGGAGAAGATTCCAACAAGAGGGAAACATTTGCGATTGCTATGAATATCCAAGAATCACTAAGTCTCGGTAGGACCAATATCTCATGTTAAGTGCAAGACGGCACAACCAGAGCACAGGTTGGGAACTCACCAGAGATCTGGAGCAGTCAGATGGGGACAACTGTTTCGAGGCAAACCATAGACAGGCAATTAAATGAGACCAGACTGTATGCTCAGCGACCCTTGCGATGCATACCTTTGACTTTGATCCATCAGACACTATTTGCTGTGATGCTGAGAACACTGAGCATAGACACAGGTGTAATGAAACCATGCAATGTTTTCTGATGAGTCCGAATTCAGTCTAGAAAGTGATTCCCAACATGCCCTCATCTGGAAAGAATCCAGGAGTAGATACAGGTCATCCAACATCCTGAAACATGACCAGTATGGCGATGACGTGATATGGGTGCACATACACCACTCTACATTTTCAAAGAAGCACAAAACGAGCCAGGTATATCATGACAGCATTCTTCAGTAGTATATCCAACAATATCCATCCACCCATGGCTGGACTGGTGATGGACAAATGGATTGGCGAGCCTTTCCTTGGATCTGAATTCGATCGAACATGTCTTGGAATCTCAGAAGGCCCACTACACAATGCCAACCACCTCCTATTTCTCTCTAGGAGCTTTGCATGGCATTGCTTTGGATGTGGGACTCACTGTCTCAAGTGTTACTGGATACTATGCCACATGTATTGTAGTGCAGGGTGAGCACATAGCGTAGTGAATAGTGTCTTTAGTTTACTCCACAAGGATATCAAACTATTTGTGTTTTTGTTTTTTTCCTGCAGCAGTGCTGCCACCTTTACGTTTTGTGTTTATTTTGTGTTAGTAGGACCTATGGTGACATTTGGATGTCTGAAAGGGTCGGAAACTGCCAATCCCATTAACTTTTGAGCATGAGTATATTATGATTGATATGGGAAATGAAAAGTCAAGCATCTTGTCAAAGATTTATTTCATTTTTGACAATCAGGAAAATTTAGGGACATGATAATACATTTGAAATTCCTGAAACATTATAAGGTTTTAGGGGATCAAAAACCTTTTTACTCAACAGTGACAAAGGTCAACATTACTATTCAAAGGTCATCCTGTTTCTTATCTTGCCAATCTACTCATCATCTTGCCAATGATGATGATCATCATCATTTACTCAAAATACTGCTCTCACTTGTAGCATAGTTCTCATTGGGAGCTTTCACAGCTCAAAGATTAAGATTCACTAAAGTCTAGGGATAGCAGTTCTTTTTTTTTTCTTTTTCTTTTCCATGTCCGTCTCATACATCAGTGGCCAGAGTGGTTATTGAACTTTACTCATCTTACTGAAGACATCTTACTTTAGTAAGAAATTCCTAGTTAGACTAGGCTGTTGAATGCATTCAATCAAATTCAGCTGTCTAATAATCCTCATAATAAAAGTATTAAGATTCATCCTTTTTATCTCTCTACACTATGTTTTGTTTTCACTGGAACCAGCAGATAGTTATTACATCTAATCCATCATGGCATCTTTCAATTAATTTTAAAACATTGGAAACTAGTCACTTCTTGAAAACGATGATTGTTAATCAGTTTTGCAAAAAAATTAGGAAAAATATGTTAAAAATTCAACCATCTATTTCAGCTGTTAGCTATAGCTTGATGGTTAAGGTTTCGGACTTGTAAACTGAAAGTGTATTAACTGTTTTAAAAAGTCAAATTTAAGCATTGATTGCATTTAATTAAATGTTTAATTTATTATTCCATCGTGTTGCCTTTCATTGCTTGGAATTTTTTATTTTAAATCTCCAATCAAATTCCTCATTAATTTTAAAGAATTCGAGTTTATTCTTGATTTCAATATTAATCAAAATTAATAAAGCAACTGATACCAGATCAGTATACTATCTGCCAACTCAAAAAAAAAATTACTCCTATTAAAAACCTTTATAAGACTACATAAGCCTCTACAAATCAATCTCTAACGATGTTAGCCTTCAAAAGGTAAGAATTGCTTTCTGAACTTATATGGTTAGTGGTCTGGGAAAATTTTCTACACACAAAAGTAAAGCAATTCCAATTTCCATTTATTTCAAATATTATTAATGTAAACATCACCTTTGCATCCTTACAAGTACTGGGATCATCAAACTTCTTATTCCAACTCGTATTTCCTACAATTCAGTAAAAAAAAAAAGTTTTATAATACAAGTATTTTTATCACAGTTTCTTAACTGAATTACTCTTAAATATTCTTTATTTAATTTTAATGCTGAGATATCACAAATAACTTAATTAGAAAAGAAATAAGTAAAATGAATAATTGGTAGAGAAGTAATCATTTTACATATACAGTGTTACCTCCGAATAACGGACAGTCATGGGACCGCAAGTTTTGTCCGTTATTGGGAGGTGTCCGCTATTGGGGAGGACTGTCTTTTTTTCATTTTTTAACTTATAGCATGTCATTTAATGAAAATTTACGTACACTCTTAATTAAATTTCTACAATTATCATTGCGATATGAGAGAATATGAACAATTGCAAATTATTTACTATATTCCTTTTTAAATGAGTGCTAATCCGTTTGTCTTACTTAAAATAATGATAAAATTTATTACAGTACAAAATTAATTTCTAGCCATCCATTTGATGCCTTAAACGTGTCCAATCCTAAAGTTTGACCGACTTCTCTTGGCTTTTTCTTGAAGGAAAACACCTTTTATAGGAATGTTCTTTGCACGAGCAAAGCGGAACCATTTTATCACCATTGTGTCGATTTTGCTTTTAGTTTCAGTTTTACAAAACTTCAAATTTTTCGTTTGACTTCACCATCCACATTTTTCTAATCTCATCTTTGTCTTTTATAAGCTCACTTATATCTATGAGTTTTTCCAACTTTAAAACATTCAGCAAGACAATGCACACTCAGCTTTTCTTTTTCAGCAACTTCAAGAACATCAATTTTTTCTTTCAGTGCCAATCTCTTCCTTTTTGACGCCATTTTAATTCGCACTAAATTTAATCAACACGTTTATAGGATAGCTTTACGAGGGATTGATATTTACAAAGGAACTGCAGTGAAAAAAAGGGCCTAAGATTCGTGCATTGAATCATGAGACACAGATATCAATGTATGGGACACCGATACAATGTATCAATGTATGGGACACCGATGTAAATACAACCATGATGTGTTTGTTGAAATGTTAATAAAAAAAAAAAAATTACAGTTAAATAACTGTCCGCTATTTAGAGTGTATGCTATTCGGAGTGGATAACATGAAATGTCCTATTGTAAGGGACTGGGACCCGCAATAATGTCCGCTAATTAGAGGTGTCCGCTATTCGGAGTGTCCGTTAAAGGAGGTTACACTGTATTTCCAAAATTTCTTTTAAAAAAAAAAACCCTGCAATTTTGCTATAGTGAGAAATAATTAGTGTTGTTTATTATTATTATTTTTGTTGCACAGTATGATGCGATAAAAAGTATTTCAAAATATTCATAAATTAAAACACACATACAAAGTAGGAAAAGAGTGATTTAATAAATGGTATTGAAGAAAAAAAAATCTCCCCTAAAAAAAAAACAATTAATGGGTCCGAAAATGAATAGTTTTTGCAAAAAACAAACAATCATACATTGAATAATGAAAACTACATTTTTTTGTGAAAACTATTCATTTCTGGACCCATTTTATTTTGATCTTTTTGTTCGTCTTATTGAGTAGAACCTACCTTTAAAGTTTGTACAGGGAATTTTGAATCACTCTGTGTTCAGAGTTTCTGGTAATTTATCTAAATATGGACATTTTTTTATTATTTATCATATACATATCACTGACAGATTTTCATGCCATCTTTAATTTTTCCTAGTATATGATATATGGTAATCTTTAAAATATTTTCTAACTCTAACAGCTATTTTTCTAATTAGCTATGGAGAGCACAGGAGTATGGTCATGACACTATACACTTCTTTTTTGTTGCTCCCTAACTCTAAGAACTTTTCAATTATTAAAAATGTAAAGGCAATATAGTGATGATTAGGAATTTATATCTAGAACAAAAAATATGATGTGAAATTGTAAGAAACTCTTAAAGGAGTAACTTGATATCTTGGCTATGGTTGAGAACTTCATACCAACTTTTCTAACCTTAAATCATAATTAAATTCTTCAATACCTTCAAAGTAAGAAGTATGGAGTTGTACAAAATGCCAAAACATTACTGTATGAAAAGGTAAGCGACAAGAATTAACTACATTAAGTAAATTAAAGTAAATTAAAAACAATCACAAAATCGGACAATAACAATCTGCCATCCCAGACGAATCTGAAAATTCAACCATCCTTAAGAAGTACATAATATTAAGTAAAATTTAACAAGCAATGAACAACAAATTGCAAGAAATGAAGAAAAAAAATCACAGACATTAATGAAGATATATAATTTAAATAATGTAAAATTCAAGGGGCTGACTGAAAAATGCAATAATCAAGATATACAAATAAATAAAAATATGAAAAGACTACCGCAACTAAAAAAGAAACTATCTCAACTGAGAAACAAAAGATCAAGAAATTTAAATTACAAATAAAAAAATTTATAGGAGCAATCAATTAGATTTAACTTAAAAGTAACTAGCGTCAAGCAACATTCAAACAAAAATATAAATTAATTGACAGCTAATATAACAACTATTTGGAAGATTTATCAAAAAAGATTTATCAAACTTAGCAACATGACAATCCCTAAAATGATTTTAGTTTAAGAATAAAAATAAAGTAATTAACAAAATGTTCGACCAGTAAGCAGGGACAAAAAATGGATATATTAAAACAATGTTTTCTGAGACAACAATAGCTGGTAAATAATTAGAATTAAATTTATTATTTTGTTTCCTTAGCATTTTTTTAATTTTTTATTTATTATATTTACTAGTAAAAATACCCATGCTTCATGCGGGGTACAAAAACAGAATTGTCTAATGTGGATGATGAAGAAATTGTAATTTTGTGAAAGGCATGTGGTAGTTACAAATCATGATTTTAGACCTACTATTGCCCCTTAGCTTCAGAAGCCTTGCATAAATAAGGTAACAAACGCTTTATTTCTTCAAAAAACAAATTGTATCAAGTAAACTAAAAACTGAAACTTAGAATTAAGAACACTTACATCAAATTTCATATTTGCAACTCAAGCGGCTTCAGAGATAAGAATACCCTGCAGGAAAGCCCACCCCCGTTTACAATCCTTAAGCTACAGTTCCATTCCCTTGGGCGACGACCTTGACTCGAGTCTTTGGCCCTTTCTATTTTCAATTCAAATGGTTCCGTTGACTGCTGCCAGCAGATGACTGCAATCATCTGCTGCAGAGTCTTCGAGAACGGAGCAATCCAAACAATTGCTTCAGCAGTAGATGGTCAGAAGAAATAGATTTGTGGATGACAACAAATGTACAGTAAAGCCCCGATTATCCGCGAGTGCCGTGAAATTTTTTTTTAATTATGAACCCCCAAAAAAAAAAAAAAAAAAATTAATCAAGCCAACAGTAGGGAGAATACAATAGGCCCTACAGTGCAAAGGTCAAAAATTACTGACAGGTTTATTGTGCATTGTAATCCTATAGGCCTTCTTGGAATTTGTGGATGAGTGGCAGGCTCTTGCTCTATTGTTTTGTAGAGCAAAGGTTTCTGCTGTACTGTACTGTATTTTACATATTATGTTTTTTGTACAATAAAACATAGTTTCAATACTTGAATATATTTTTTTCGTGTTTACACTTCATTGTTAGTCTTTTTTGGGGTTATCTGCAATTTTCGTTATCCGCGAAGCCTTTGCCACCCAATTCCACGGATAATCGGGGCTCTACTGTACTTAAAATATTTCATAATTAAAAAATTATGTTTAGTTGATGAATATGAATATTTTTAATACTCTACATATTTATTTTTTTTATTTCAATCGATTACATTAAATAAAAAATAATATCTTATTATAATTCACTGCTCTTTATTACAAAACATGTTTATTATTTTTTTAAAAAACTCCATACCCAACGATGTTTCGCAGGGTAATAATCTTTCCCTGCTTCTTCAGGCTACATTTTGAAAAAATTTAATTACATTTGTATATAATTTATTCTTTGTAATAACTGTATAGAACTTTCACTAAGAACCTTATTCTTTGTTATAACTATCTTCATTTTAAATTTTTTCAAAATGTAGCCTGAAAAAGCAAGGAAAGATTATTACCCTGCGAAATATCGCTGGGAAAGTACAGAAGAAAGAATATTTTCAGTAGGAAATAAAAATGCCACGTTGTTGAATTAAAAGAAATTTGATTTTTATACTAAACAAAATTTCGATTATTTTTGCTAATCTATATTTGTTTTAAGGAAAGTAACTTTACAGACATTATATTACAAAAGTAATAATTATTTTTAATAACAATCCACATTTTAATCACTTTACAGTAAAATTCATTAATGTTATTCAAATATAATGCAGTCAGAATATTAATACAAAATAAAGAAAATATAATATAACATTCAAATTAATATAAATTTTAAGAATTTAATGCGGTTAATTACAATTATATTAAAAGCAAATTGAAATAATACTCATATTGCAGTAAAATAGATGTTAGAATAGGGATAAAATATCCTGCAGCAAAGGGCGGCAGCAGTTGAATGGAAACCTATCTGCTGCCGGCCAAACACCCCCTCCTCTCCACAGGCTGTACTAATCTGCTGCACAGCAAGTCAACCAAACTGTACCTTTGGGATCCGAATACCAGAACTTCATCAAATCCGTGCACTTTAGATTTTCACAAAGTACACTAATGTGAAATTTTCATGTTTGCAACTCAAGCGGTTCCGGAAATACGCATATTCTTGAAGAATGTTTATCTACACCCCTTAGGATCTGAATATCGAAAATTCGTCAAATACGTATATTTTAGATTTTAACAAAGAACACCCATATCAAATTTCATGTTTCCAACTAAAGCGGTTTCAGAGATAAGAGTACTCTTCAAGAAAGTTGCCCCCCCCCCCCCTCATTTACATCCCTTAGTCCGGATCCGGGTATTCATTGTTCATGCATTATTCTGGGATGCATGTGAACCTCCGTGCCAAATTTGGTAAAGATTCGTTGAGAAATAGCAACATTGTTTGAAGATAAACAAACAAACACTCGCGCTTATTATACAGATTGAACTCCAATTTATTGTTGAATTATTTTTATATAAAAAAGTTTATCTTTGATTAACAATTTTTTTTTTAAATTGATAATGCAATGACAATTAATTTAAAATACTGTATCTAATTACTGTGTATTTTTAAACAAATAACATTAATTCTTTCTTTTTAATGACTATTTAGATTGCATCAATTTCTTGTGAACAATTATGAGTTAGTCTACATAACAATTATGACAATCATTAGTTGTTATAATTGTTGTATTGAAAGATACTACTTTCAATATTTAAATTTAATTGCAATATCCCTTCTATATAAAGTAAATCTATATTGATTTTTCTTTACACTGACTATGACTATGTAGCTGTACTAAAACCAAGCATTTACAGACAGATTTATCTAAATCTCACAGGATCATAACAGAATTAACAAAAAATTAAAAGCTTTTATCATGATGTTAACTCAAAACTCTATGTAATAATCTTAATAATCTTGCAATACTGTATGTTTCAGGATAATATGCATTTCACAAAAGCTTGAATTGAGTTTTATTACATAAATAAACACAGAAAATAATACTAAATGCTTCAGTGTTTAATTCTTTCTTGTGATAATTTATAGAAATTTATACTTCCTTCTTTTTTTTTTGACATTTGTAAAAGAGCCAGGATTTTTTTATGGAAGAGATATTTCTTCAAGTAGATCTATAATAATTTTTGTTTAAGCAGAGACAAATTTTCCATTCCCCATATTGTGAATTGTAAATTAGTATGTGTGGAAAACAAACAAACAAACAAACTGAGAAGTGCAAACTGCACTCACAAACAAAACTGTTTCAATAGAGGCAATTACTGGGAATGGAAAATACCAAGCAATGAATTATCAGAAATTTGAGACAAAATTTAAAATTGTGGGCAGCTTTCAGAAACCCAATTTAGAAATGTTCATTACAAAACTCAGAAATATAATGTCCTATTTAGGTTTTATAGGGGTTTTCTTCCTCAACTGTAATCACAGCACAGTAATGCTATCATAATATCTTATTGAAGAAATATCTATACTTACAATAAAAATGACAAAAATAAATGGAAATTTTGATGCTATAAATATATATATATATATATATATATATATATATATATATATATATATATATATATATATATATATAGCTGATTTTAACAACATCCTGAAACAACATTGAGCCCCAGAATCCTACTAACATAAATTTTGAAATCAAGAATTAGGTCATATCAATAATTACCAGTCAATGCTTCAGGCGTTGCAAGGGAACTTGACCAAGATAAATCCGGTCCATATAATGAAGCTCCTAAACTGACACTGAGGTGGTAGGGAGTACTGTTACCAAGTGGAACAGATATATGAGAAGAATGTTGAAAAGGGCTAATAAAGAAAATTGATAATGTATTAATTTAATCATGAATTTATATATAAAAAAACATAATTTAGTTAGTAAAATTATCATTTTTCTGAGATTCCATCTACAGTAGCATATTTCTTTGGATATGTGGAGATCGTTCAGAATTCAAAAATTTAATCTCAAGAAATCCTTCTCAAGAGGAAACATTTGTTGTTTATAATATGGAATCCAGAGAATTATCACTACTGTTATGTGTAAAGATTAATGTTGTATTATACTAGGATAAAACAGTTTGGGTTGAAGATAAGATATTTTGTGGGCACAGAAATAACTGAATGTGTAGATGGAAACTCAGGAAAAAAATTATATCCCTCCCAAGCCCCTCAATTAGGCAAAGTAATGTTAAATCAATTTATACACTTACAGTCAACTCTCGATAACTCGGACTTTGGACAAAATTTCCCAAAAATAAAATTTAATTTAGTAACACCCAGATGCAAGCTGGCAGGCTAAAAATGTTATAGAAGTAGTGTAATGCAAGGGGCTGGGAGAGATCTTGCAATGCAGTGCTACTATCCCTCCCATCTAGCCCCACTGCTTGAACACCATAAGCTTCCATACACGGTTAAATTTGTTTTTCTGGTAAATTTGCACATGATCTTTCCAAAAATTCCAACAAAAATGGAATCTTAGTTTGGGAGATAAAAATTATTAAAAAGTCAATTTTAAAACGCACAGTGTTTCACAGTGCATATTTATCAGGTTTGTTGAGTTATTATTAATTCTCTTAGAAGCATGATTTTTTTTTTTATTTAAATAGTATTGGTATAGGTACCTTTCCAGGTACCAGGATTTGGAGCTTAGACGGCTGCAAGTAGGTGTAAGGAAGCCTCCAACTGGCCACGGAATGGAAATTGGCTTCTACAAGAATACCCAAATGGCTATGTGGGCAGTTGCCTAGGATGTTCTTATTTTTTGAGAGGGAAAATAAAAGTATGAAGCTCATTTGACCAAAAATTCAAGGTTGGCCCACAAATCTATCTATTTTTAATATCTGACTGAAAAAATCTGCTTCTGTTCACTATAACTCATACTTTTTATTTGTAAACTTTAAGCATTTAAGTCTGAAAATTTTGTGTGTGTTCCTTTGAAATATCAAGGTGTCTGCAAAAAAAAAAAAAAAATCAATCAAATCAGAAATAGTCTCTTGCCAAGCATCTGATCAGTTGACATGGAATGCCCCAGAGAGATTTTGGTTCATGTTGAATGTGAAGAGGAGAATGGTTAGCCAATTGTCCATTTTTCTCTCTCTCGGATATCTGCCATCAAGTTATACTTTTAAAACAGTACATTTAATCTAATTCTTCCTTTAGAATTTGGAAGAAATTTTTTTGAAGAAGTAAGGATACTAGGTACTAATCATTTATAATCTTGAGGATTCAATATTCTGCATCAAAAGCTTATGAGCACCTTGGTAAGACATCTAAGAAGGTAAGAAAAATTGCAAAAAAAACCTTGAGATACCAAATCAAAGATAGCACACGTCTAAAATTATATGGACTGTGGTAAGATAAGCACTAAACTAACACAGTTAGCTGACACTTTGATTGAAGGAGATGCTAAAGCATGAGGGAAGAAAACTAACACAAACTACTGAGATGACTACCTGAATTTATGAAACAGCAGCAAATAGGATAAGATGATGAAAGACTTAGTGGAGATTCAGGTAAATGATATAATATCAGATTAATAAAAATTTTAAATCCTGGAATTGATTATTGGAGATGATATTAAGTCAACAGGATAAAAACAAAAAATCTTAAAACATTTAGAAATTCTTCTCTCTTATTGTGGCAGGATATCAAGACTAATAGTTAAATTGATATTATTTAGAAATCATCAGACATTAATAAAAAAGAAAACTTGAAGAACTTACCTCCACATTTTTTCTTCACTAAAAGGACTCCAAATTGCACATGGATCAGCAGCTGTATCTCTGTTATCATTTTCACTGATATTAACTTCATCATCTAAATTTGAATAAACAATGGAAACTTAATTATATGCATGCATGCTACTTTAGATATCCAATATAAAGAATAATTATTTTATACATCTAAAATATATTTAATAATGAAGATCAAAGCTAATTTCTCATACTGATGGATAATAATAACAAAAAATAATTCATCTATTTCTAATTTAACACAAGTTTGATAGGATACAGATTTATTTGAATTTAATGTAGAAGATTGGCTGCTACTTTTGTTTTTCCTTCTTAGACCATTGTTATTCCTAATTTATCAAAATTTTGAAATGCTATTTAGTAAGACGATTAGTAAGCCTGTTGTTTCAGCTATCAGATGCTTTGATTTGGGCTTAACAATAAAATAAGACTTAGGAATTTGATTACTTTTCACGCTTACATCCATTTCCAACAGGCCAATTCAGTGTGGTATATGATATTAACATTTGAATGACAGTTTGAAGAACTTTATCTTAAACTTTACCCTATCTCTTTAACTTAGCATTTAAGTCTGTACTAACATTTATCTCACAATACTCTACAAACACTGAAAAGATCAAATTTCAAAATTCTTTTCATGCATCCAGTGATGTATTGTGTAACATATAGTCCAACTAATACAACCAGTCACACAATGTCAAGTTCTACTTGAAGCGTCAGACAAAATGTGAATCATACCTGAAAGAAATGATTGAAAAAAGAGGAAGAAAAAGTTCAAGAGGTCCCACATGAAAGTATTAATTTTTAATAAAATTTTGATGTCAGAACATTCAAATCAACAAATATAACAATGGAGGAGGAACATTAAAAGAAAAATGCAAAAAATACATAAGTAAAAGAAGAGAACGAGCAATTAAGAATGAAGATAAATCATATTTCACGGTAAAACATGTACTACAGATCATACCCTTGACACGAATAATCCTATTATTTTTGGCAGTGAGGAAAATGATTATGTCAGAAAGTTTTGTGAATCAGTTCTTATTCTTTTGAAAAATCCATACAATGATCAGATTTCTGTGGATGCCACCTATTCTTATTTTCTTCAATTGCACTTGACAACAACCCCTATGGTTCACAATCAGAATGATTGACTCCGATTTCCAACCACGTCAAATGGACTTTCCCATTTTTTATTGGTTATTCCACTTGACAAATTCCTTTATAAGAAAGCTATTCTTGCTTGGTTTCCATTGCATCCCAAGAAGACTCTTGGAAGAGTTCATGTCGAAACTAGTCACGTGACATTTTTATTTCTCTTTTAAATTTAGTGTGTTTTCAATGTTTAAACTTTGATTGATTTTTATTGTCAACTCACGGTTAAACTTTTTAGATGTACATATACTAGACTAGGCATCAACCAGAAGACACGGCAGAATGGATCAGAAGAAAATGCATGGAATCTGTTTGTATCCTCAATAATTTGAACTGTTATAATGGCAATATTTCGATCTTGGCAGTCAGCAAATATGGACTCACACCAGAAGTCAATAAAAGGAATAAAGATAAATCCATCTCCTAAATCCTGGGTCCACATGGAATCTATATGGAACAATAATGAAGATTTAATTTTATTTTTGTATTCTTATTTAATTAAAAGTTTTTTTGTTTTTTTTTATCTCCCCAGTTTTACAGGCACTGGTAATTCCCAGACACCTCCATAGAGCAGCATGCAAGATAGACGAAACGGTACTATTGCTCGGATCATCAGGGACCTACCAGTACAAGCCTTGCTGTGATCCAGCCTTCCACCCCTACTGATACTATGAGATAACCTGAGCCAATCGCCACCTAGACCATCATGTTACGAAGCCACCTATTTGCATATTCACATCAGCTTAAAATTTTGCTTAAAACCCAGTGTCTTTTTGTTTTTATTTGCCTTATGACGTTCAAGTTCTTGGACAAAACCTGTAGTAAGTTTATAATTTTTAATACATATTTGCTTTTTAAATGTAATGTATTTCATGCTATTGAACAACGACACACACATTAAATTCTTTTTATAAGAAATGACACTTTTTTATTATTATTGTGTGTGTGTGTGTGTGTGTGTGTAGTGTTCACTAGCTCTTTATAGTTTACATTTCTTTACAATTCTGAAAAAATGAATCTTCTTAACAAAAAGGTTGCCTACCCTTGGCTAAAGACAAGAAGCCTCAAATATAGTTAAGTATGATGGTTCAGAAAGTTCTATATAATTGTCAGTAATGAGATGAGATAGGAGAATTTTCACAAACTTTACAGTCTAATGTAGTGGAGAAATTTTAGAAATACCAATGGATCCATAACTGGAGAATCTAGCTTGGCTATATAGTGATCAGTAATGCCTTTAGTAAATCAATAGTAAAGTGTATTTAAATGATTAAAATCACAAACAATTCATGATATAAGAGATAATAAAAAGGCACAGGATACAACAAATATATTCAAAGCTAATAGTAAATTGTGCTGGCAGAAAAAGTAGCTATGACAAAACTGATTGATGGATACAGTTCCAAACAAAATGTACAATCTGATTTGAGACAGAAGCATAAACAATAAACAGGAAGACGAAAGAAAGAAAGTGAATGATGTTTGATGAAAGTGAAGAATAAAATAATTTTGAAAAAGAAAATTACAGGAACAAACAGGAGTGACTGTCTCAGGAAATCTTTATCACTTATAAAGATAAAAATATCTCAAATCATGAGCCTTCTTAAAAAAAAAGTTTTAATCTATCAAAAATTGGCAAGTTCAGCAAAAAAAAAAAAAAAAATCATACTACCGCAAATTAGTTATATGAAAATAAATTTCCACATTTGTAGTATATATAATGTGAAAATTAATCATTATAACCTAATCAACATATAATTCTCTAAAAGACAAATCTCTTCACTTCAACTATTTGATGATTTATTTATTTATTTTTCCTCCTTTTTAGTGAATTTCTGAATTTACACTTTCGTGAATTTACGTGAATTTAAGCTTTCTCAGACCATAAATCAAAGAGTAACAGCAAAAACAAAAAATAAAAATAAATAATAAAAAAAAAAAGTTGGAGCTACAAAGTTCTGCAAAAGTTTTACATCTGAGCATTCTACCTATAAAAAAAATAGAGAAAATACTATTCATTCTATGAAAGTTAATAAAAGTTTTTTACGTGCGCAAATTTTTAAAAACATAAAAACTTGGAACTGCCGTCGTACTAATTAATATAATATAAAAGGTATATTAAAAATTTAAAACATGTTAAAAAGTAGAACTACTAGTTTCAACTCCAGAATTTCGGAGCCTTCTTCTGGTTACGAGGACTAAAACTAAGGAACTAAATCAGCAAAGAGAATGAAACATCTGTATCTGGATTTCACTTAATGAACACTATCATGCTGTACATTACATTTTCAAAATATTGACAATTTTTGTATTCTTAAGAAAAAATTAAGTAACAAAAATTTAATAAAATATTACCACATAAAATAAACCATTCTTACCTTTTAAATTCAAACACTCTGAACTGGACTTAGGTAAGACCAAATTTAAAGTATTATCATCAAAATTAGAAAAAATTCTTCCAACCTTACAAGGAGAAACAAGAGCTGCTGAACTTGCTTCTTCAAACCAGGTATCACAAACTTCACCAATATCTAAATAAAAAATAATTCAAATAACATAAAGAAGAGCATTTAATATCACAAAGAGACTTTTTTTGACAATGTCTATATTCTAAATACTTTTGTAAGTGGTGAAAAACTGTTGAGGAATTGTAGGAATATAAGGATTGATTATTAGTGCCTAGGCTAATGTCCAGGAAGACTTGGACCTTGAAATAAAAGGATTTCTAAAATCAAAGATGTTCAATTACCTACAGTACTTTCTGTACTGCAATTAATATTTTCTTTAATTAATATTTTATCTAAACAGTCAAATTGCATACGGGAGTTACTCCTCAAAACAGCTGATACATGATCTGGATTTGAAGATTTCATATTGGATTTATTTTTCTAAAGCATTTTGATAAGTTTTTTTTTCTTTTCTGAATAGACAAAAAGTATTTCAAACATATCTATGTTACAAGGAAGCATCAATTTTATTATCCTGAATAAATACAATGATAAAAAGGTGATTTAACAAAAGAATACTACTTAAAAAAAAAAATTAAAAAAGCAAAACAAATCTAATTATAACAAGGGGACAATTTATTAAAACTGAAAAATGGAAATTAAAAATTCCTCTTAAATAAAATAAAATATTCAAAGAAGAAAGCTCTCTAATAATGGTTAGTGAATGACAGAATGCAGGGGTGATCTGAAAAGAATGCCTTAGGCTTTCAGAATGCTGTGATGTTATACAACAGAGACAATTTATTAAATCATCCTTCCATCAAGTAAAGAATGACTGATCAGCCATAAATAAGGAAATTCTGAAGACATATTTGTAAATGTTTAATAGAACTAAAAATTCATAATACATTTCTTAGATAGGTGATGAGCAGAACGATTATTATTTCTTATTATTACTGAAAATGTTCTCAAAAGTAGATGGGTGAATAACAATTTGAAATTTTCAAGGTGAGTCTGGTGTTCAAGCAAACCATGAAGCAGAGCAAATAATCACTTTGAACAGTCTTTGAATGTAATTTCTAAAAATCAAATTACTGGATGAGCCAAATTTTAGGATACTGGCAACAATTGCAAGATGTTTGAATTTATCTAACTTTAAAAAAGAAAATATTAAGTTAGATAAATATGAAACATGACAATTGATCTGGTGAAATATTAGCAAAGATAGATAAAAATCTAGCCTGGAAAGATTTCTGGCAATTAAACTTATCTTAAAACTTAATAAATACAGGCATACTGTGACTTGTGACGATTCACACTTGCTTTGCAGTTCCAACACAATAATGACATGATACCATCATCTGCAGTTGCCTTATACCTGGCATCACTGTTGTCAGCTTTCAATGATAACCTTGTAAGGGATTATGCCTGTTACTCCGAAATCTTGCAGTCTATGGTTCTACTCTAAGTTAAGGCATGGGACATCATGCTGAATACTAAATGATACATGGGTAGTGAATCAAATGTATCATGAACGATCACTTCAGGGGACAGGTAAAACCCTGTCATATCTAGCCTTCCACCAGTAACAGTCGGATAATTTTGTGGTGACCTTTTAATTTCCTTCAGTATTGTGGGATGTGAATGGAAGTTAAAAATTCAAAACAAAGGTAAGTTTATGTTTTTAAAAACATATATTTATATACATAACTTCATTGATTTTTATTTTCTTAAAAAAAGGAGTGAAGTAGGAGAAGCTGAATGGCATCTGAGATATAAGTAGAAATTTGCATTTTTGTAATAACAAGAGTACATGATGAGAATGATAAAGCTTCCTTAGACGAGATGGAGAACAAAATCTGAATGAAATATATTTAATAATCGAAATGTAAAATTAAACGTCGGAACAAATGTGGAACCCGCAAAAGTTAAAACAAACAATAAAAACTCTTTTTGAGATTAACATTGTTATACTACTCAATGATGATGTAACACTTCAATTATATATAGTAGATTGCAAATGGTACAACTGAGATGTGGTTTCATCAGTTGTTTAATTAAGTTTAATCAGGCAAAGTTGCAGATAGAGAAACCAGGTGGTGAAGCTGAGAATCAAAGCCATGCAAAAAATCCAATTTGAATATTTTGTAAGTATACATACCATACTTCTTCAAATATTCAAAACACAAGAGTAGAGAAGCTAGATACATTCTGGTTTTAACTTGTTCTCCTAAAAGAAATTCTATCAGAATGGGAAATCTACCTTTATTCCAATCTTTGAGATTCTTAAGATTCAGTATTAGCACCAAAACTTTAATGAAAAAAAGAAAAAAAAGAGGTGAAGATAGAAATTGGATATTCACGAGTCAAAAACTCTAGGAAAAAAGATAGAAAAACATGTCTTTACTGGCCTACTCCTCCTTATAGAGAATTTTGTTTGAAGAAACATTCTTAACCCTTCAGGCCGGCGAGTTTCTTTTCTGCATATGTCTTTCCCCAGTACTTTTTATTACTGAAAGAAGAAAGAAGCTAAAAAAAAAAAAAATTTTAATGGCTAAACTGCAGTGCAGAAATTTAAATTCTGCCACTGAATTGCAAGCTTATTTCATTGTCTCTCGGTCAGTGGAAAATTACAGAATTAAGTTGAAAATTAACAGCAGGAGACTGCCAATTATATACCCCTGCATATAGAACGTCAAACCGGATGCGAGACAGATACCTCAGAATGTACACATGTACGTCTTACCGGCTTGAAGGGTTAAGCTGATTTCATCTTTAGAAATCAATTACTCTTCATATAGAGGTTCTAAACTTACTTAGCAAATAGATTAGGAAGAATCTGTAAAACTACCGGTACTCAATGTAGAGTTAAAAAAAAAATGATTAATCTAATTATTGTGAGTAACTTACATAGGCCTTTCAGTACAACATTATTGAGATAATGCTCATTGCAGTAAGTGAATGGGGAAAAAATAAAAGGTGGAGAAGATTTATTGCAAAAATGTGATTTACCTCATTAACAATTAGTCTTCAACATCTAATTTCTATTTAACAGATATTACATCAAAGAGCAACAAAAATTTCATTTAAAAGTAAATGACTGGTAACATTAAGTAGATAACAAGGGAAACAGAAATAACGATGACTTCTAAATCTTTCCCGATTCTCTTTAGCAGCCCCTAGGTTACAGCTTGTCTGTAAAACATAGGGGACCACTATTGGTTTTGTGTTGCTGAATGTCACACTTTTTGCTGGATGTCACACTCGGTAGCGGCTAAACGGTTAGAGATATTAGAATGAAACTTTCACCATTGTGTTCAGTTTCAAAAAGTAGGTCACCATGTTCAAAAAATCAGACCGGTAGGACCACTCCCTGATCGACAGTTGGGGAGTCAAAAATGGTCGCTTCTGATAAAATCTTAAAATAAAAAAAATGGTATTCTGTCATAAGACTTTACGTTTTTCCAATTTTGTGACCAAACTATAGGAGATAAATTGGTCATGCAAATGGATAAAATATAGATCGTTTTAAGACAAACAAAATGCTACAAAAATCTTTCGAAAAACTTTTTTGGTTTCCAAGATGTCGCCTTTTAAGGGGTCAAATTTTGACTTTTTCTCAATTTAAACGAAAAGTATAAAATTTGGAAGAGGACATTATATTGAGAAAATGTTGGTATTTGAAAGTTCTATCGAACGATATATCAGTCATTCACAAACGTTTCTGCATTTGCAAGATATATGCAAAAATGAAGTGTTTGGCAGACCCCCCCCCCTTTTTGAGATGCCGACACACAATACACCTGAGTTATTTAAGTGCAAAGTGTGTAAAGCTTTTTAGTGGCCCCTAGGTTACAGATTGCCTGTAAAACATAAGGGACCACTCTTGCTTTTATGCTTGCAAGATGTCACACACTGTAGTGGCCAAACGATTAGAAATATTAGAATGAAATCTTCACCATTGTGTTCAGCATCAAAAAGTAGGTGACCACTGCCAAAAAATCAGACCTGTAGGACCACTTCCTGACCGGAAGTTGGGGGTCAAAAGTGGTTGCTTCCGATAAAAGTTTGTTTATAAAATTGTGCATATTACGGGGCTGCTTTGCTTTTGACACTGTCTAAAAGCATTAATTATCTTGTTTTCAAATGTAAAATAATCTTTTACATATTTGATAGGAAGAGAGAACAGTAAGATTTAATTAATTAGGTCAAATTTATTCAATAATCTTTTTCCAAAGAATAAATCCACTAAATTCAGTCTTTTCAATAAGAACTGCAGATTGTTATTTTTATTTTTATCGTCTTATTATCAATCACTGGGCCTTTCCCTAATTCTTTCAGAATTAAACCAGTTAATTATTTGTTAACATCCTCTAACCAAATTAAGAAAAATATAATATAATATAAATTGAATATGTCACAGTAAGGTTACATAAAAAAAAAAAAAGTTGAACTATTCAATTTACAGTAATAAAAAATTACGTTAAATCAAAAATCCTTGATTTGAAATAAGAAATTTAATAAATCAAGTTTCTTTTCAAATTAACTTTTTATCTGCATTTAATTGGAGGTTTTACAATGTAAGAAAATACTTAAATTTCTACAACCTTCATGTTTCCGATGATGATACACATCTGTTAAGGTTTTACAATAACTTGGTTGCTCCGGAAAAAGATGAAACTGGTCTTCAATGAAAAACTCACATTTTTCTGCCATGTTAAAATAACAGAAACCTATAAAATAAGTGATATTACTATAAGGATTGAAATACATCTATACATATTTTTTAAACAAAAAAAATTGATGAATAATGGTAAAATAATCCCACAACTGAAATTAATCGCAAATATTTCTTGGCCAGACATGCATATGAGTAATGCTGTTGAAGGTCAATGTCATTCTAAGCACAGTGTGGCCTATGTAAGGGCTGTCAGATGTTCGCTGTGAGTGTATTGGCGGTTTAATGTGTTAGTGTTCCCTTTTTGTTTGACAACGCTTCAATGACAAAAAAAAACAAAAAACTGAAAAATGAGGAAAAAAGGTATAAATTTGAGGGAGAGAATGCACACCAATGGACTATAGGAAAACAGCTGATATTATTGTCAAACTGCTTAGCCGTTTTGATGAGACAATATAACAGTTTTGGCAGGGTGATACTCATGCAAGCTGAGAAAGCTCTAATCAATGCAGACAAGTGGTAGAGAGGATTTGATAGACAAGCTTGAATTGCTCTAATGACTTCTCTGCTCAGCATCCAGAAATATTTAACGAGACAAAATGCAGAGGCAGGATCCTGTCTCGCCACCTCTTAGGATGGCCTTTAATCATCCAGCATCAGAGGTTCTGTTTGGAATGTGTCAAGCCCAAGAAGCATGGTTGCACCATTTTTGTAACAAATCATACTCGTCTGGGAGTGGATGACTATTGCATTTGACGGAGATTGGCAAGTGTTCACATCAGAACTAGATTATAGGGCAGCACAACTTAGTGCTGTCTCCTATGACAGCTGGTCTTCCGTAATAGTGGTAACAGTAATGTTAATAACAAAGTTATACTTTCAGAGAATCCTGTCACTCATTTTGCCTTTCATGTCACAATTGCAAAAGGCCATTCTCCAGCAGAATATCTGCCTAAACACAATGTAGCTTTTCCTGGAGTCCCTCCAAATTGTTGAAACCCTTCAAGGGCCATAAGGGTTCTCTTTCTGGATTTAAACATGTCAGATGCACCCATTCCAGAATATTAGTATCTTCTGCAGTAATCACAAAACACTTAGAAAACTCTAGATAGGACAACATAAGAGTTTAATTGATATATTATATCATATATCATCATCTCGTCAGCCAATGAGTGGCTTTACTAGGAATTTATCACGTTTAAGATACAACTCTCCTGAAATAAAAAGTGCTTTATCCGCAATTTGTAATCAATTCCCTATTTCTTCACAAACAGTGCAAACTTTCATCCTGATGGTGTGCTTGCTTTGAGATCTGTTATTATATTATTTTTGTCAAAAAGGTGTACATTAATAGCCTACACAAAATTAACTACAAAAAGAGGAAAAAGGATTTAATGGTCCAAGTAATTAAAAAGTAAAAGTTTTCATTAAAGAATTTATTGAAAAAAATCAGTACACTTTATGTGTGCTCCTTTTGTTGTACGAAGAACGTCAAGCCTATAATCGAATTTGAACTATGTCCTCTCCAGCATGTCAACATGTTCTGATTCGTATGCAGAGCGTATGCATATCCCGGACATTCGTCTGATGCACTGTATCCTTCACAAAGCCCAATAGGATTTAAGTCTGGGGATCGTGGAGGAATTATTTGATGGGACATTCACTGCCAATCTAATGGCCTGGAAAAACAGTGTCCGGGTATTCCTAAACTTCTCTCTTCCGATGTGGAGGCACATTATCCTGTTGGAACATGACACAGGGCTGCAGGTGTTCCAGCTATGGGATAACAACATGTTGCAGCATATCTAGTGAAGTTGAGCCTGTTACCATTTGTTTCGAGAAAAAGAGAGGCCTTATTACTCAATCCACCATGAGCCCGCAACACATGTTAACTTTTGGACTATCTCTGATGTGCTCATGAACAGCAATTGGTTTTAAGAACCTCAAATTCTGACATTTTGATAACTGACATAACCTGACAAGTGGAAAATCGCTTCAACTGAAAAGAATGTTTTGCAAGAAGCCTGGATAGTCCTCTATCACAGCTAACATTTCTGTAGCGATGCAAACGTCCTTGGCAAATCATCAGGTTTTAGCTATCAGTAATTTGTAGGCATACAGATGCATTCACTTGTGTAACACTTGTAGACCGTCAAACATAGATTGTACAGCTCTCTGGATGCACATTTGATAAACTTATGTGGGCTTTGTCAAAAGCTTCTCTGATTTTTTGATATTGTTATCATGCAATGCCTGTTTTCCACTTCCTTTTCCTCTGTGCACACAGCCAGTATCCAAAAATTTGCTGTACATGTCCATGATAGATTTCTTGTCAGGAGGATCTGTTCAATATGTTCGTCGGAATAGATGCTGGACTGTCACAACTGATTTATATACATGACAGCAGTACAACATCCGATAACTAATCAAGGCACAAAAATTTGAGTCAAAATTCTTTGGTTTTTTTTTTCATTGGTACAGACTTCAGTATCCTATCTGGTGTATTTTTTTTAATATCCTCCAAAATAGGTGAGGTTTCATGTGAACACCCTGCATTGCTAGCAAGAAGAGTGAAATTAATGTAATAAAAATCAAATGTTAAGTTTCCTTTACTAAAATCATGCTATTTTACAATCTTATACTTTAAATAAATGGAGACATTTTCACAATTGACATCTTGAGACTGCTATTTCTTAAATTTTAGAACAATCAGGCACAACGATCACCTTGGAACACACAGATCTGCCACTCATACTTGATGAGAGTTTATGGTAATTTCTTTTCACATGCTGTTTGCCTAAATTAAATCGAAACATTTCACTCTACATTTTCCATTGGATGACAGTCTAAACCAGGGTTCATAACCTTAGGAAGTCTGAGGGCCAATATTTTTATAAAAGTTCTGATGGAGGGCCACAGCATCCCACCCTCCAACCATTACTTACTAATAATCTTACTAATTTCATAATGTCATTTATAATAATAATTAATAATACATGTAATTTATATAAATGTCTTGCTAATTAATGATTTGACAGTGCCATTTATAATAATAATTAATTAATTTACAGAAACTGCAAATTATCAAATAATGCACAAGTTGTGTTCCATACCAATATTCCTATTGTAAAGTCTGAGACAATTGCTATGACAATTTTTCAAGTCAAGCTATGACATTTTTCAATGTATCTGTTGGCAGCAATGTAAAGGCTCAAATTTAATTTTAAGTTTGACACTGGTCTAAACCACCACACGAAATTATTTATCATTTGAGATTTCAAAGAATTACCAACTAGAATATTGTTGCAAGATTTTGTATTTATTCCAGCAACAGAAAAATGCATTTCTTTTGCTGAAATAACTGTCAACCACTTTTTTTAAAAGAAAAAAAATAACACTAATTAAAATTTGCTTTCAATGGATTCAAAAATTTCACGTGATCATCTTTTAAATGCAAACTCTGCCTAACCTAAGGATTAAAATTCAGAAATGCATTCTATATTATTATTAAATTATTTTTACAATCTAAGTATTATAAGAGATTTAATTCTGCATTTCACCTATTCACTTACACAAATGTTTCAAGAAAATACAATGAATACCATTATTATTCATAATATCCTTTTCATTTCAGTAGTTTGAACAAAATAAAACAAAAAATTCCTCTTAAATTAAATTTGATCTTTTTTCTTTTGAGATTTTAAAGAATTGCATTTTATTTAATCATTGAATTCAATTCTCTTATGAAACAATTTCATTTATTGTATCTTTTTTGTTTGTCATCAATCAACATAAAACTGCTGTTAGCAACTGCTTCTGCTTGAATGGAAGTAAAAGATGAATAGAATAATTTAACAAGTGTATTCAACAAAATCCAGTGTTTTTGACGACAAAAAAATTAGCTGTTAAATTCTTATACTAAGAACTGTTTTGCGAAAATAATGAACAATCAAATATAAACATGTTCGGTCATAATACCTTTATTTTGGATTATTTAATAGTTTTAAGTTTAAAAAGAGAATGCAAAAATGTCTTTTAATATTGGAGTAGAATAAGGTTATGTGCACTTCACTACATATGATGCTCAACAATTTAAAAACTGTAGCAGTTTTTACAAAACTTGATTCTTCGGATACAATTCAAATAGAAATATTGTATTTCTTATCAGTTTTGGGAAGTAAAGAGCACTGTGTCTGCCTAGTTTGCAATTTACACTAGTACAGTTCAAAGAACGCTTGGTTATAACAGTTTAGAATGTTCCAGTGTGACGTACTGACAGTAAAGACTGGAACTGCGAACTATTCTGTTAAAGTGATCTTTTAAAAAAAATTAAAAAAAAAAAATGTTTTAATTTAGTGTTAAAAATAAACAGCTTTGTTAAAAAAAAAAACTGCGTTAGAAACCTGATTATTTTTGTTTTGGAAGTTTTTTTTATAATATTTATTCTTTAACTCTTATAAAATAATATAAGTAATATGAATTGAATATACCACTTTTCATTTCATTTTCGTTCCAAACTAATTAAACAAAAATTCCAACAATTATAACAATTGTAAACACTGTACGACATCATTCAGTTTCACAATTCCCGCGCTATTGATGCAAGTTATACACACATACAGCTGATTCGATTATTAGTTCGTATATCGTACTATAAAAAAAAGTTGGATATAAAAATACTTTTTAAAAAATATAGATATAATTTTAAAATAAGTTTTTGGTTTTTTTAATAAATTCTATTAAATAAAGGAGCTTCTATTTTAATCAATCGCAAGTGAGGAGGATAATTTACCCGTCTATTCTGCGCAAACGAGAGCAAAAGTGATGAAAAAAAAGGGATAAAGAAAACGTACATTTTGTTCACGAGAGTTTAAGATGAAGGATATCATCATCGTTTTCTGCGAAATTCAAACATAGTACATGTCTTTATGATTAAAGTGTCCGTTGTAATTATCAAAGATCAGATTACATAGTTGTCATTAAAAAAAAAAGGATTTGTTTTTGCGTATTAATGAGCCCTGTATCGGTATGTGATGAAGTTCAAATAAAATAGTTGGATTCATATATATTACAGTATCCGTTGTATTTTCCCTCTCGCCTTCCACATAACAGCAGCATTCGGCATTGAAACAGAATGAGGCCCAGACTCAAGCTTTGGAACATCTTTGTAAATTTATGTATGTTTCCATCCAAGATTATATGTTTATCGATTTCCTTGCATTATAATGGAACTTTTGAAGTAATCACAAACTGCAGAAAGACTGGACTCAAGTTCCTTCCGGTTTAGTAGGATGAATAAGAGCTGATAGAAAATTGGTGGGTGGTACAGAAGATGGGAGGATGTAAATCCTTCTGTTCCATTCATCCATCACGTTATCATAAGCATCTTCTAATAATTTAAACGTATGGTTGTCCCAGAATGAACCTTGTTTCTCTTTCAAACACTTGGACATTGTGTGTTGGTGATTTATGTTTATTGTGTGGATAGCCTAAATGTTCTCAATTACCACAAGGAAGCTTCACTGTATATAAATTAATTTCACAATTCTACGTATGCGAAGATATCATAGTACAACTAAATAGAATTTTGAAGTGTCATCTAGTTAATTTTAGTCAAATTCAAGCTTTCTTATTTTTTTCTTGCTGAAGCATCATTTCAAAGAACATGCAGTGAAATATAAATTGAACCTATTGAAGTAGCCATTTTTTGTACATCAATTTGTACTTGGATAGCTCCCAAAACCTCAATCAAGATTAAAGAAGGAAGTCTTAGGTAAAAACAAATATGAAGAAATTACCTTGAATCAGTGCTTGGAAGGAAACGATTTTCTAAATAAGTGCCCTTTTGGCATTTACCTGACTGGAATTTTGCATTTTCTTCCAGATAGGGATGGGTGGTTTGGGAAAAAAAAAAGTTTTAGGTTAATGAGTTATTGAAAAAAAATAAAAATAATAATAACTCAGTAAAATAATATAAATAATAATAAAAAAGTTATTAAAAGATTTTTTTTTATTATTTTTTTTAATTGAAGATTATCTCTTTCAATAAGTTATATAAGTGAATTATAAAACAATTCTGTTATTTGTTATTGTTATAAATAAATGAAAGGAAGCAGTTTTTTTTTTTTTTTAGATAAGGGATGGACAGTTCTAGGTTAACTGGTTATTGAAAACAAATTAATTCAGTAAAAAAAAACAAAAAAAAACTGGATATTATTTTTTTTTTATCTTAAGTAAGTTATAATGTAATCATTAAGAAAATTTTCAGTTTGGCATCTTATTGTTTATAAATGTAGGGCAGCATGTAGATTTTTTTATTTATTTTTTTTTTGGTAAGGGATGGGAGGTTTTGGATAGCCAATAATCATAAACAAACTGATTATATCAAAATAAAAAAGGTGAAGATGTTCTACTTCAGGCCATGCAG
>JAFIDM010006943.1:54272160-54307089 GCA_023159025.1 Thereuonema tuberculata | reverse complement strand
CGAGATGTCAGAGGTTTTGAAGGAAATTTTTTCAAGATAAACATGGAAAATACATTGAATTTAGATTGTAAATGTAGGGAATTTCAGAAATTTCGAGATAGACAGGTTCGACTGTATTGTGAGTGAATAAATAAGGAGTTTTATAGAAGATTTTCGATATATCTCATGATTTTAATTGAACTTTATTGTTTGTCTTACTGAGTAGAACCTACCTTCAAAGTTTGTACAGGGAATTTTAAGTCGCCCTGTATATATATATATATATATAAATAAATAAATAAAACTTATGTAACTCACAAAATGTGTAAGTAAATATTAAGTTTATTTTGAATAAATAAGTACAGTAAATATTGTATATGTAGATGTAAAATAAATTGAGTATATATTTTCAAACAAATACACCTGCTATGACTTTTGTTTTGTTGAAACACTAGTTTCAACTGTTAAAATAATTGAACAGAGAAGGGGAATGTCTATCAGGAATTGGTCTCCATTAATATTATGTAGTTCAAGTAGATGTTGCCTAAACAGTTGAAAAAAATTCAGGAGACATCAGATGAAGTCAACCTAACCAGAATCTGGCAGAAATAGTGCTAGCTTAACAAGCACACAAATTATGTATTTGGAAGCCATGGCAAAAATAAAAGCTTTTTTTTTTCCGCTCTTAATTTTAATGCAGAAATTGTTACTGCCTTAGGCTTCATTATAGTGCTGCTTTAACAAATCTATTGAGGAGCAAGTCTTGTAAGAATTGAAAGTTATATTGTTGTGTCTTCTGATTTTCTTCATTCCTCATTTCATGAGAAATTTAAGGTATCTGTTTTTACACACAAATATGTACCTTATCTTGAGGACTGCCTAGCTATCTGCTACTATTGATTCCTTGTATACTTTTGTCAGTGATATTCAGTCATGGATTTTGATTATGTTTTGCAGATGTTTCTTAAAATTTAATTATTCTTATGATTATTATAATTCATACTAACCATTTTTTCATTTCTTTTCTGATACTCCAAAAAAAGTAGAAATGATTGTACTGCTAAATAATACTAAAAAAAAGGAACTTCTCCATTGAAACATCTTTTCTAATTATTTTAATTGCCTTTTATTCTATTTATAAAAGTTATATTACATGCAAATCTGAGATCATTACTGTACTTCTGCTGTAGTTGTCTATTTCTAATTCAAAAATCTTCTAGTTAACAGCATATACTAGGACTTCGTAGTTGGTCTAAGCCATCACAGTGCATTCCATGAATTCTCTATATGAAACTTCTTAAAATGCCATAAATCTTCATATATTCTTTAATACTAAAAATTTTTGTAAATGGCCAGATGAAGTCTTAGATCAATAAGACGAAATAATGCCAGTAGGTGGTTGATGTTGTTATTTTTAAGTAGTATTAAAGAATATATGAATTCTCTAAATGTGTTGTGTTAGAAGAAGTAGTTCTCCAAATCTAAGATAGATCTCGTAGATCTATCCGCTTCTGCATTCAGTATTCAGATCTCTTAGGTATTATTACTAAACTGACTTGACAGTATCAAGACCATAAAAATGGATTCTTAATATAGTTTTCACACGTGAGTTAAGTTGTCATTTTATTTTCTTCAGCTTCCTTGCAATTGGGAATCACAAGAGACTGACTGCATTGCTAATTGCTGGTTAGTTCATATACAAGCAGCATTCAATAAGCCCATGAAATGAAAAACATGATATCTTAAAAGAACCCTGAAGGCATTCTGATTGTTTGGCAAATATCTATGCCTTTTAAGTTCTCATAAAGACAGTGACCCCCCCCCCCAAAAAAAAAAAAAGTTTTATATGCAAGAGGTTATGAAAGATCCATCCTTTGTTTATTGCAATAAATACCAGGAACCAGGAAGATTATTCATTCAAAATCTAGTTTTAAACAAAAGGGTTCTAATGGATTTCCATTCTTAGATGAAAGTAAGTGCTAAGGAATTTAGTTAAAACTGTTTTGATCATAATGCAGTGGCTCTTAATTTCAAGAAGTGTAGAGCTCGTTTCAATCTCTATGAATATTCAGGGAGCTCAAGATTAACCCACTGTTTCAAAGAGTAGAATAGGTCAGATGCAACTTAATCTGTTCAGTTGGGAGATTTATGGTTTGCAGTTTCATTATTTTTTGAAAGGAAGTTTTGGGCTAATTCAGTAGACTATAAATAAAAGTCAGCTTTTCTAGATTTGATAATCCAGATTTAGGCTAATTACTGCAAGTTGTCTTTTGATATCACTAATTAGACCAATTCTGGATTTCCAAATAATGGCAGCAAATGTAATAATTTAGAAAATTACAGCAATATAGGCTAATTCAACATTCATGATTCTAATAATTTTGACATGAGCATAAATGTTTTAAGGATACATGACTGTATACATAAATATGAAATTTTCATTGAAAAAAGCATAAATGTTTAATAATTAAAAATTTGTAGCACCATTATCTGGTGGAATCACAGTAATGACACTAACTTGACAGAATTGATAATGGAAAAAAAAAAGATTTATTGCTTCCAGATCAAGACATACTAATTCATACTAATATTTAAGTACATATTCATCTTAGCATCTACAAGCCCATTACTTCAGATTCAATTAAATAATGAAAAACTACGGGATGTCACATAATAAGGACAACTCACAATTAATGCTAATGACTAATTAACCGCAATGATACCACCAAGTAACTTTTACCATAAAATTTAACAATTTTTTTGTAGCCTTATCACTAGTTTGATAATTTATTTCAATTATTAATGAAATAATTTATAAAGAGACAATAATGTGCATTTTTATTTTTTTTCCAGGATGAGTTCTGCTTCTAATCAGGTTTCAAGAAAAAGGAAATTGGCAAGGCAACGATCTAGTTCACCCCAGAATTACCCAAAAGATGAAAGTAATCAGATGATTAAAAGTTCCACTCCTTGTAAACCTTATATTATTAGCCAACAACAATGCACTTCTTGCTTAGATAGTGATTGCAATTTACCATCAGAAGGCGATTCATGGCTAATGAATATTAACTTAGAAGCAGAACAGTTATTAAATGGCTGCCCTTCAGAAGATGAAGATAGCATTGAACCATCTCAAATTAGCAGGACTTGTGATGAGAAGTTCTGTGATTCAAGTGATTCAGACTCAAATAACAGAATTATTTTAAGTGATGTAGAAAAGGATCTTTTAAGAAAAATTGAGGAGCCATTAGATGATAATAGTTCTTGTTTTTTAAAGGTCTCTGACAATAAATCTGTTGATCTTTCTGACAATAAACAATTTCAAGTTTCCACTTCACTAACAACAAAATCAAACAGGGAAGCAGAAACAGAAAATAAATGCAGTGAAACAGTTCCACTAAGTTTCAATTCAAAATTGTTACAAAAACTACAGAATAATGGACAAGCATCAAAACTTGTAAAATCAACAGAAGTAATTAGACAAAATGATTCATTACAAAATGCAATTGAAGAAGCAAAGTGTATTGAAAATATTTTCTCAGATTTTCCATCAGATACATTTTATGGTCTACCACTTTCAATTAAAACCCTTATAGAAGCTCAGAAAGGAGTAAAAAGTTTATATGGTATGATTGTTATTTTTATTTAGCCTTAATGATCTTTTTTAATGTTCTTTCCATTTTATAAAACTGCCTTTTATTTCATAAAGTAATTCATTTAATATTAGCATAAGACTTGAGCTAAGGATAATACTGTAGTTTAATTTGTCATCTATATTCATTATTTTTGTAATTGTAGACAGTATTTATCATTAGTATTATTTATTATTTATTTATTCATGAATAATTCTTCAATGGAAAAAAAAAAAGATCTCATGGTAACTTTTCTTATCATCAGTTTCTAATCATTATTTGTTTGTGTGTTGTATTTAGAAATTTTAATTCTTTCATGTTTTAAGACTTCAAAGCCACTTTCTAGTATCTACTTTGCTCCATCTTTCTTGAGAATCTATTTTGTTTGGCCTGTAGGGCTGTGAAGTTGACAGTTTTAAACATATTGTAGTAAAACTTGGTTGAAATATCACAACCACTGTAGATTAAATCACACATCTACCACTTATTTGAAACTTCATGTTGCTTTTGAAGAATCAGGTTACTGATAGAAAGTTCGCATCTATCTACGTCCGCCCACATCTTGGTTCTTATTAAATCATCCAATTATATCCCCATCATTCATATTTTCCTTTGTTACCTGTGGCCCAAATCATTTTCTCTTATTATCCTTTGTCTCTCCACTCAATACAGCCTTCTTTTCTGTTAACATGAAATATTCTACTCTTGAATTTTCATTACAAAGTATTAATCTTCATGAATATTCAAATTTTATATACTATAGACAGTATATTTGTTATTTTGTCCCATTCATTTTACAATGGATACATATTGGGAAATTCATCTCAGGTTTCCTGCAGTTTAGATTTTGCCTGCATATTTTAGAATTTATAACAGTGGTCTCAGATTTGTGGGCTTCATGATTTCCAGAATGGAACTTGCATAGCCTACTATACATTTTGTAATTTAGTCTTGAAGCTGAATCTTTTATCCTAATTCAAAAGTTTATAATCTGTTTCATGCTACAGCTTAGGAATGGTATATATTTGATTAGAAATGGGAAAATAACATCATAGAATGGAAAAAAAAGGCTCTGAACTTACAATTTCAGTGGCAGATCTTGAAGACAGCCTTTTTTTTTCAATGTCCTTGACTAATTATTTAAAATATATATGTATATACTGTATACAGAGTGTTCTGTCACGAAACCAATAAACTTTGCCAGTGTGTCCGGGTGGTTATTCTAAGCAAAATATAAAATACACCATATGCGATTCAGCTTCATTCTTGAGATATGGATTGAAATGCCTTTTTGGTATAGCTTTCATGCAAACATGTGAAATACCTGGTTTGACCCAATGCAAAGGTTTGTTATTGTTTTGTTTATTTATTTACCAATAGGAGTGTATTAGTCCGTATAACTGATGATGTCATATGGTAAAATGCCTGCAACATATTCAAATGAGGAATACTTAAACATTATATTTGTGTACAGTTTTACAATGGGAAAGGATGTGCCACTGCTGCGGAATATAAAGACTGATATCCTAATTGCTCAGTCCCTCCTTATGCAGTATTTCGAAATTTTTATCAGTGTTTAAGAGAGATTAGTTCCTTTGTACGAGGAAAATTAGACCATGTGCTATAGGCATGATAAAGAGATCTAAATGCTGTACAGCGAAGCCGAACTCACGTATGCTCAGAATTTCATGTACAACACATATTGTACCCAAACAATTATGGTGAACTCTATATTCTGATTAACTGCAGAAAGTCCATCATCTATTACCTGGGGATTATGAATCTTGTACCATTTTGTGAATAGGTTCAAATCAGTTTGGATGCGTTTCCATATATCCTATTCTGTAGCGAAGCCACATTCACCCTTGATGTTATTAATAACACACGGAATTCCCTCATTTGGAATCATGACAATTTTTGAGCTGGACAATCTATACTTACCAATACAAGTTCTCTCTCAATGTGCTGTGCAGATTAGTAGGTAATTATCTGATTGGACCACATTTCTTGAGTGATATCTGAGGGAAGACTTTTACAGATTTTATGCACAATCACGTATCTATGTATTTAGAAGATGTGCTACTGTCAATATGGCAAAGCAGTGCCCCATCATATGTAGCCAGGCAATTGATGGATAGGACAGGTTGGACCAGTACCCTCACAATTAGATTTCTAGTGTACATGAATGGCAAGCCAGGAACAGGAACAGTTACTATAGTCGATAACTGATGCTATTTTTACCATCCGCCATGACTGCTCATGTCCCGTGGATGCAATCACTGGAAGCACATAACATAACATGTTTACTCAGCGCTATAATCACTTGAAGCACATGTCATATCATGTTTACAGCACCAAGGTAGATAGTTCGAACAGTACGTGTGAAAGTTGTAAGTGTTTGCAGTGTAATTGTATTTCAGATCAATAAATCAACAGATTATTAAATGGTAAGCAGATAACTTTCATTTTGTGAGGTTATACAACAAAGTTTCCCTATCTCAGGAACAAAGCCAAGTTGACCCATGATGTATATTATATTTTTTTGGTTTAGAAAAACCATCTGAACATGTTGGCATCATAAGGAAACATCCTGTATATATACTTAAAGGTATTTCTAGTATTGTGTTTTGGCAGTTATTGAATCTACCTTACTAAAAAGAAACGGTGTGTGCATGCATCTGCAACAATTAAATTTCGCACGCACATTGCCAGCCAACGGGTATTGTTGCACGGTCAACTTAGGTGCAACTTTCTACTGTTACAAATGGATTTCAATATTGTATTGCACGTATTTTTGAGAATCTAAACTTCAATTTATTGTTAGTTTTAGATTTTAGCTTACTTGATGTAGTTTGTTTTTTAAAATTAAAATAATATTTAACGTGTGTGTCATTATAATGCAGAAGTAAAATATCATGTAACATAATTTATACACATTAAAAATACAAGTATTTCCCAAGTGACCTGTGCTTCTTTATCAAGTAAAATGATTACATAAAACTCCAGAATAAAAAGCCAGAATTATCATGAGCATGTGACAGCCTTAGATAAATTCATTCCGGAGACAGGGAACATCGTAAACAGCTCGAAAAAGCCAACTATATCGGCACATACATAAAAAAGGCTAAAAACTTACATTAAAACATCAGCGTACGTATTCGAAACTTCTATTTTAAGTTTCATCATCAAGCAAAAGAACTGAGAAAGGCACAATGAATAGTCTTAACACGCCATCACCTGGTGGCCAATCGCCAAACTTTGTGGAAATAATTCGTCTGCTTTCAATAAAACAAGGAGCGCCGGAACGAATATATGATCCCAAAATTTACAGTATCTATAATCCATATTCCAATACGTTTTTAATTGATAAATCTTGATTATAGCTTCCCAAGAGTCTGATCATGCCAGATTCAAAAAACTTAAAATAGAAGTTTCGAATACGTACGCTGATGTTTTAATGTAAGTTTTTATCCTTTTTTTATGTATGTGCCGATATAGTTGACTTTTTCGATTTGTTATAACAGCACGTTAAATTTTATTAGTATCGTAAACAGCTCTCTGGACTCTCCGGGATGTTATAAAGCGAAGGTTGGAGAACTAGGAAACTCAGAAATATAAAATGTAAAATAGGCAAAAATTTATACAATTATAACACAATTCACAAAAAAAAGACCAATATTGAAAATAAAAAAGGTGTAGATTGAATAATAAAGTTGAAATATACATTTAAAAAAGAAAAATATATGAAAATAAAAGAATAAAGAATTTAAACTAATTTTAAAAATATTTCATTTACTAATTAACATTTCAAAGCAATGTGTATCTGTCTCTGGAATGAATTCGTCTAAGGTTGTCGCATGCTCATGACAACTCTGCCTTTTAATTCTGGAATTTTATGTAATCCTTTTATTTGATAAAGAAGCGCAGGTTGCTTGGAAAGTACTTGTATTTTAATGTGTATAAATTATTTTATCCATAAATGTGTGGTGGCCTGAACTTTTTACTTCTGCGTAGTTTTTTTTGTGTTACTTATTGGCTATCAACTTCAATACAAGCATTGTAACTGTGGTGCCAGTTCTGATAAAGCCTTTCAAAAAGCCTGACTTGTTTTGGAGGTCTTGCATCTCAGCATGAATCAGTACATCCAACTGTTCCTCTAACTTGATAGGGTTCTTGTAAATAGTTGTATATTCCACGGGAAAAAGTCCATTGGAGTTGAATCCGATTAACTTGGAGGCCATACCAATGACATGAATAGAGCGATGTGAGGATTTGTTTTTCCACTCAAACATGCGAACAGTTGAAGATGTCATCTCTGGTGAACATTGCTTCATCGATGAACAGAACCAGTATTGTAAACAAAGGCTATTCTAGACAGTACCAGATACTAATTACAGAATTCAACTTGTGGTGCAAAGTTGGTTGGACTTAGAAGTTGAACACTCTAAGGATGATAGGGGTGGACCTGCTATCATACAGAACTTGTCAGACATTCGTGTGATTTGTGCTCACGACATATACAATATCTCAGATACTTGTCCTTGGGTTCTCTTCGATCTTATAAAGCACTGCCTCTTCAACTCTTAGATTACAGGGGTTTCTCTGAACCCCGCAGTTTATTCTGTTGAATGTGAAGGCACCTGCTTGCCTTAGCTGTTAATCAATTTTGCCAAAAGTGATGTAAGACAGAATTTGTTTATTTAGGAAATGCTCTTCGTAAAGCTGATATGCAGATCTGCAATTTTCTTAAGCTTTGTTGTAAATTAACTTCATGCCAGTGTACCAAGTAAAAGTAAACTAAGTTACTTTGGACCTCTGACAGGACATCAACAGGCAAAGCTGCACGACATACCACATGCTGGCTTCATGTGATCATTACTTGTTGTGATAAGCTCACGTGATGTCACCACAACAGTCTTCTGCTATGCATGATGAAAAATGAGCTGCACTGTTCAAACTATCCAAATGGGGCAGGATGAGCCCTAACAAAGATATGGTGCATTTACAGACATGGATCCCTTTTATCAAAAGTGATCTATTCTGACCCCCATGCACCCTAGATGTTTGTAATATGTATTCATTTATGCCCTGTACACTGATTGCTATAGTGATTCCATATTCACTGTTTGGTTTAGCAGTCTGTTTATTAGAAATGTATCCTCAGCACTAAGTAGATTATTACTTTAAATTTTGAATTTTAAATCGTGATAATTTTTTAAGTAGGATGACAGATATTGTCTGTGATAAAAAAAAATTAAGCTGAAATTAACATTTACTAAATAGAAGAATACCCAGTTGTTGCAGTCAAGGATTTACACATTGAATTTTTTGATAATGCGAACATTTTTTTAAGTTTAAAGATATCTTACTATTGCAAAGAATGTGCATACATTTTACTTCAATTTGATTCCCAGGTTTTAATGTCTGTTTTAATTTGATAAAAAAGTTAAATTTATATTGCAAATATTAATGTCTATGTTAAATGTTAAGATTTGCATTTTTTTATTGCCATTTTTTTTTTATTTCTTTGTTTGTTTTGTGAGTATGGTTAATTAGAAAGCATTATTATATTTAGATATTTTTTTAGTTTTATTATTTTCTTGTATTAATGCTTCATTTTTAATGATTACAGAATGGCAAGACGAATGCCTTAGGCTTCGTGCCATAAAAACAAGGCAAAATTTAATTTATTCTCTTCCAACAAGTGGTGGTAAAACATTAGTAGCTGAAATATTAATTTTGAAAGAATTATTATGTAGACAGCATGATGTACTGGTTATTCTTCCTTACATAGCAATTGTACAGGAAAAGGTTAGTTTTATTTCCTTTTTACTTTTATAAAATACTAAAACTTTGGTTTAAAATTAAAATTTACAGCTTTAATAATATATAACTCTCTCTAATAGGGCCAATTCAAAAGTTCTCTGTTGTGAAAAAAAATAATAATAAAATATATATAATAATATATATTTTGTTCAATTAAGTCACTTTTACTGTTAGGAAGATAGATGATTTATTCCATTTCTTGTCCCTGTGTAAGCATTATAAAAGAATAATCCTTTTCTACTAATTAAACTTGGTTAATTAGCACTGAATAGCATTTTTGTACAGATTCTATTTAAATTCTGACTTCATGTTTGTATTCTTTGCTTCCCAGTTTCAGTATTATTTTCTGCATTTCAAGTTCACAGTCTCTTTACACTTATTTTATTACTCTTCATATTTACTATTAGAAGGAGATGATCTATGTAGATTATTTTTCTGATTACTTTATGGGAAATTTTTAACAAACCTTGCCTCATACATCCCCAAAGCCATTGGCCAGAGCAAAATAAGAGAGTTGCCATATCTGCATTAATTGTCTTTATGTGTAAATTGAACAGCCTCAAAAGAATATTAACAAGGTCAACACTATTTTTGAAGATCAAACGATATCCAAATACACCATATACCATTGATTCAGTGTCATTTTTCTTCTTTCATTGGACAAGTTCCTCGATTGGATTGTAATCTGTAAAAGAAACTAGATCATGTATGACGTAAGTATTGAGGTCGACATTGTTGAACAGCTTCTACTCTTTCCCAAGCCATTATCCAGAAATTCTGATTTACACATGGGGGATTACAGCTGGCTCTACCCTTCCTATCTTCCTTAAACTGCTGTGTTTGTTCTGTACTGCTCATTTTTGGAGTTGGCACATAAAAAGCTGGTGAAGGAACATCACAACATGATCAAAAGATTGGGTACCCTGGTGCTCTTTGCATGTTTCGTATGCTTGGTCAGTAACTAAATTCAAGTAATTGTAATAATAAATAATTATTGTATAAGGTTATTTTTATTTAATAATTTAATTTGTATGTTTACTTAAAGACAGCAAAATTTGTTAATCTTTGCAATTCATAATAACCAACTTCTAGTGGACAATCAACCTTAGTCGTATGTTTTTCAACAGCAGATATTGTTCTGAATCTGGGCAGTTCTTGATGTAAATCTTTCATCAGAGCAGTGAACAAATATGAACCTGCCATTGTCATCGACATATCTGAAGGGGTCTTGGAGGGAAGGGGTAAAGCGATTCAATGTAACATTAACTTAGTCTTGTTCTGATCTGACTGTAAGATCTGTAATAGCTCATTTTCTGTCCTTGATTTCTAAAATCAAAGCCAAGAGAAAATGTCACTTTAAGCTAGATTCATCTTTATTTCTATTACTCTTGAAAATATCTTTACAATTTTACTATACACTCAAAGAACAAAGGATATCTAAATAATCTCTTTATTTCATAAAAATCTCAAATCTCTTTAAGAATAAACATATAATCTACTCTTTGCATATTACAGCTCATTACAGAAGTACATATTACAGAAGTCCTTCCAGTACTTCACCATGACAATGATAATAATACCAGCTTCTGCCGGTATGACTTGAAATTCCATCAGACTTTTTCATACACTCTATGTTTAAATCTTTTCTTGCTAAAAAAAGAAAACACTTATCAACAAACTTACAGACCACCAAAGACATTACTCTCCCTTATCTTCAAAAACAGTCAAAATTAATTATTCATAAGTTTTCTGGCGTGGTAGAATTGTAATAATAATTAAGTTCATAGATAAATGTTACACACAAACCAGAAAATTCACTCTATGAGTGGGAAAAATAAAGCCACAATGCAAGGAGTTAGATAATTTTCTGCTGTACAGCCATTTTCAGCTGTCTATAATGCGTTAACAATTTGAAACATTTGCAGACTATTGTGATAAAGAAAATATGGCACGATAAGAATTGTCCAATTGCATAATTTCATATCTGGCTGATAACACAAATCAGGATGCTTCTTTCCAAGCTACAGTAAAGAATAAGAAAATGAAAGTATCACTTTACTAATAAGCATTAAGAATGCAATGAGTGAACAATAGACTGATATTTATCCAAGCAAAAATGTTCACTACATGACTAAAACAATGTATGTTTAAAGGCATGTTTGGATGCCAATAAAGACTGGATTGGTAGCCTTTCCTTTGGAAGGAGATATATGAGTCAGTCTAAAAAAGAGATAGAGAGAATTTGGAAAATACCTTCAGTGCCATGCAGTCACTCAAATTTGATCATGAAGCCAATGTAATTCCATGCATGCAACAATTACTAAGTTTCTCCAAATACATACCAAATAGAGTCTGAGATTCATAGCAAAATGCTTAGAATCAAAACTGATTCAAGTGATATGTAGTTGTTGTAACAGAATAGATTGAATCAGCAGTTAATTTGAAAATACTATAACTAATATAGAGAAGAAATCTATAAAAAATCTTAACATTGCCATGCCTAAAACTACTATCTCAATATACTATGATATAACCAAAACTTGTTACAGGGACATTGTAGTTATAGGCTCTGCACATGTTGTCAAACCAGTACATAGTTGAAATCAAATGGCAACCTACCGTTTATTTCAAAAACTGCATAATTTTAAAGAGGTCTGGGTACATATTAGAAGATATCTGAAGAAGCAGCAATCAATAAATAATCCTTTCCTTTACTGATTTCAAGCAAGTGCTTACAGAGCTTGAGCTAATGACTCTCGCTCGCCACATCAAGGGGAAAAAAATCCAAGTTAAAATTCCGAAGGTTTTTAAGTCAACAAATTGCTCCTAAGTTGCCTTCTTAGTGGTTCTAAAAGATATTGGAAATACTTTACATTTTTTTTTTAATGTTTACCAGTCCTATTAGATGTAATTACAGAATTACTCCTGTTTTTTGGTGCTGGAAAGTTCAATGTATTAATCTTTCAACATCCAAAGAAGTAATTCTATATTCTTTGATAAAGCTGAGGAAAACATCTGGCCTCTCTCTTTCCTCTCACAGGATTTGTCATATGGAACTGCAATTGTAGCTTCTTTTTCAACATATCCTGTGTAATTTCAAGTATCACAACAATAGTACCTACAAAAATACTTGCAAAATGAGTGTTTTTTTTTTGTACTTTCCAACACTTTTTGTTAAGCAATAATTTACTGACATTCTGCTTTATGATTGTTTACATTCAGATCTCTTATTGATTTCATCTTTTTCTGGCTGTCGTTTGAGATTATTAATATAATAATTGTAGTGATATAGATACAATGTCAATCAAGACAATAAATCCAAAAGCCCTAACCTAATTCTGCTTCTTAAATTGTCCTTCTATTGAATACTTCATCACAATTTTCGAGTTTTGTTTAATAATAAGCTTGGACTTCAAAACACAGCATTGTCAAAAACTCTTATGATTATATATTGATTCTTTCTTAACCAATTCTGCTTCAGATATGCTGCTCTTACTGGCCTATACTTTTGACATTATTATTCATTTAGCTGGTCTGCATGTCAACTGATAGTCCACTGATATGCATGTGATCTTTTGTTTTATTTACTTCCCAGTAGCAAAATCCTAAACTGTTATCTATGGCTAGAAATAGGTTGTTTGCTCAGATGTATCATCATGAAACCTTTCTGTTTCTACAATAGACTATCCATTGAATATTGGTAGAAATATATCAAACAATTTGTTTTGAAATATAGAATCTTATTTCGTGAGGGCAAACAGCTATCATTTGTCTTTTTTATTTTTTTGTTCCTCTAAAAATAGTACGTCATCTGCAGCCTTAATGACAGTTCTGGACTAGCACTTTTTATCTTCATTTTCCTTCTCTTCAGTATTGCATTAAAAAAAAAAAAAATAAAGATCAACAATACCTAATTGACATTTCTTACTTAATTTATACTGATATCTTTTTTTTTTTTTTAAAGTAGTAATAGGAAAACTGATTTTATATATTTTCTTAATAAAAAAAAAGGTATTTTCTCTTTCCAGAAACAATCTAGTTAACTGATAATAAATTCATTCAAACCATTCCTTATAAGCATTATTGACAATAAAACAACTGAAACTTTATATCGTAGGTACGAGGAATGTCACCATTTGCTGTTCAGTTTAACTTTTCTGTAGAAGAATATGCTGGAAGTAAAGGTCAGCTTCCACCCAAAAAGAAAAGAAGCCGTCATACAGTTTACTATGCAACAATTGAAAAGGGTCATTCCCTCGTAAATAGCCTATTGGAATTGAAAAGATTGAACGAACTAGGTTTAGTTGTCATTGATGAGGTGAGATTAAAACTGATTTTACAGTAAGGGATATATAGGTGACAGTAGTATAATTTATCATTTGTTTATTATTTACATTACTATTCAATTTTTATAATGAATATCAAAGCAGTATTTTCAGTGGCATTCCAGAAAAGGAGAAGGAAAATATTGTAATTTTACTACATTTCTTTGATTTGTGTTTCTATTATGTCATTGGCTAAGAGCCACTTGTATATTTGGTAACTCCCACTTCTAACTTAGAGGTCTAAGATATTTGCATTAATTCTGCTTTCTGTTGAATAATCATTTCCTCATTTGTTTAGGTATAACAGTAAACACTAATTTTTATTATGTAACTATGAAGTAATTATTATCCAGAATTTTTTAATTGAGATTTATTCCGTTTCTGTTGCGGTAAATCAGCCCATTGAGGACTGTGCAAGGCCTTTTGCACCCTCTTTCAATCTGCAAATCACCTTTCCTTGTTTGTTACTGTAATATGGGTGATCCTTACCTTCATGAAACCAAAGATTTTCTTCCAGCTAAAAATAAAAATGAAACAGTTAATTCACTGATATTCCTCCACAAGTTGACATAAAACTCCTGGTATTTACTCTGTTCCTGCTCTTGTGGAAGGTGAAGCTTTACATTGGCCAAATGGCCACACTATTGAAATTAGATAAAAGAGCATAATGATTATATATATTTCAGTCAAAAGAAATCCGCCTAACACTGTGTCAACAATAAACATCAACTCGACTTCTCCAACACCACCATTCTCACGAAAGTTTCCCATCATTCGATAGGTTAATAATTGAAGTCCTTGGATTAGAAACAATACAGACAATGGAATTTTTCTTAGTGACATATGTATCTTCCTTCATCTCCATGCCATACCTCTCAGAGAGCACTATTGGCAGCACTATTTAAAGACATTGTGGCCCTAACAATTCGATTCACTTCCTGAAGATGGACATGCAGTCCACGTCTGAAAGCTCAGATTACTACACCACCCTCACCTGGCTGAATTCCCGAGATGAAATTTTCATTTGTCGATGCCAGGAAAGTATCAAATCTTATTCTTGAAGAATATAGTCTAGCATTATTATCAGAATTTTGGCTGGATATAAATTTGAGTGACAGAAGTCATTTTCATTTATTTGCATTTGTTCAGTGGAGAATAAATATGGGAATAAATATAAGAGCTCTTTGTAAGCTTTCAGTATAATAATAAACTATGATTTACTTAAATATGAACACCTAACATACTGTTGAGCAGTAAGGCTACAACAGATTAGATAATTTTTATTAACTAGATCACAGAACACAGGTGAAGATTTCATTTGTATGATGAGCATAATGTTAATCTTGCTGTTCAACTTTTACTTCTTTTAGTGAATATACTTATTTCATGAAATCCAATGTCTATCATCATCAGCATTTCATGTAGTATTGATTTTTGTCAACATTGTATTATGTCCTTTTTTTTTTTCATTTTGAAAAAAGAAAAGCATTGTATGATATGTGTTAACATCAATATAATTTTGTCAAGAATGCTTACTGCTAAATAATTACTTCATTTTGTAATTACACTCTTTTTTTTTGGTTTTCCTTCTCTGGCTTCAGAATAATGCACAAGCGTTTCATTGTATATGATTATTTAGATGAACAGTTTTTATTTTGCATTATTCAATCTTATTAAAGGATGAAATTTAAGCAAATAACAAAAATAAAAAAAAAAATTCAGTGCATATTGCTTCAAATAGTTAAAATTAAGAGAACAAATATCAACAAATGCTAAGTAAACTGATTTTTTCACATTAAATTTTGAAGCTAAAGCCAACCTCAGTTAGATTAGATTAGATTAGATTAGATTAATGGTGGGATTAGGGTTCCAGATCCTGTGCACGTCAATCTAACGATTTATTGTGCTCCGATTTTCGCGTTGTTAGGGAGTTCTGATACCAGTGAACTTTATAAGTTCCAGTATCTTACTTCCCAAACTTGCGTCAAATTCATCTCCCGGGTGTTTACCCTCAAATACCCTTCTTCTCCTAAGGTCTAAGGATTCGCAGTCCAGGATTAAGTGCTTGGCTGTCTCCGGCGACGACCCGCATAATCTGCAGCTGATGTCTTCTTGAAGTAGACCTACTATTGTCATATGTTTCCTGAAGTGGCCATGTCCAGTGATAAATGCTATGGCTAATCGAAGATTAGCTCTGTCAAGTCTAATCAAGGACCTTGTAAGCAAAGTTAAGGGTCCTTGCACTAGTTTTTTCCCCAAGGTTTGGCCAGAAAAGAGATTCCATCTTAGTTTGTGTTCTCTTTTGGTCCAATTGTGCATTGTGCTGTTACCTAGAGACCAGCTAATTCCACAAGCTGATTCTGGACCAATGAAGGAAGTTTCAGACCCCTCTTTTGTTAATTGGTCCGTTTTTTCATTCCCATCAAACCCCCCTATGCCCTGGAATCCATCCCAGTGTCACTGCATTGAGTTGGTAAAGAGCACAAAGTGTTTGGTGGCATTCCCATAGCAATTTAGATGATATGACATCGGCATCAAGCGCTCTAAGGGCAGCTTGACTATCCGACAGAATGGAAATGTTTGCATTCCTGTAGCTTTTTAAAAGCCCAAGATAAGCACTTTCCAAAATAGCTATTATTTCTGCCTGGAAAATAGTGCAATGACTTCCCAGGCTATCTTTTATAGTGGTTCGAGGCTTGTTACAGAACACCCCGAATCCAGCTTTATGATTAATTAGAGAACCATCTGTGTACCGGACGAGTTCCTTAGTTGGAGGATTATTCTTCCTGATCTGCCAAAGTAACCGTGATTCAATGGTCACAGTGTATGGTTTTGTAAATACTAATGTTCTCTTCATTAAGTCCGAAGACATGTCGAGAACTGGTAATAACTTTATCAAGTTGTTGTTGAGTTTGGTATGACTTTTAAAAGCTCGACCATGTCTCAACAAACCTGTTTGTTGTAACCGGTAGATTGTTTTCCAAGCTTCTAGCTGTAAGAACAAATCTAGAGGTGTTAGGTCTAGCAGCACTTCAGTGCTGTAATTGGGGTGCTAGTAAAAGCACCTGTAATATACAAACAAGCCATTCTTTGTAGACTAGCTAGTTTGTTGCCAGAAGTCTTCTGTGTGGCTTTACGCCACCAGACTATAGATCCATATTGTATCTGAGAGCGTATAATCGAAACATACAGCCAATAAGCTATATGTGGTTTAAGTCCCCAGTTTGACCAGATGGCACGCCTAGTTGTAAGGAGCACCCATTTGGCCTTATGAATGACATTGCCCAGATGTGCGTTCCAGTTCAGTTTTTGGTCCAAGGTCATGCCGAGGAACTTTACTGACTCCGAAGCTTCCAACTGGACTCCATTCAGCTTAACTCTGCTTAATGCAGTTAAATTCCTCTTACGAGTGAATGGAACTATGACAGTTTTTGAGGGGTTGACTTTTAGTCCCTCCCTTTCGCACCATATGCAGATCTTCTGGAGTCTGTCATTCATGATGTCAACCAATGTCTCACAGAACTTACCTGTAACCATGAGAGCTATGTCATCTGCACAGCCCTGTATATGAACTCCAGTATTGGAGATTTGAGTAAGGAGGTCATCGACCACTAAATTCCACAGTAGGGGTGATAGTATTCCTCCTTGTGGACAACCTTTGCTAGTATAGATTTCAATCGTATCATGCAAAAGGGTAGATTTGACGTAGCGGCTTTGGAGTAAAGCATCTGTCCACCTACATATAGTGGTTTGTATGCCTCGTTCTCTAGCCCTACGTATGTTAGTATTATGAGAGATGTTGTCAAAAGCACCCTCGATGTCTAAAAATGCACAAAGTGCTATTTCCTTACAGTCCAGCATGTCTTCTGCCCTTGAGACAAGATCGTTTAGGGCAGATAAACATGATTTGCCAGGCTGATAGGCATGTTGATTCCGACGAAGGGGCTGTCCAAGCAGCACCTTATCTCGGATATGTCTATCCACCAGTCTCTCCATAACTTTCAAGAGGAATGAGAGGAGACTGATTTGGTAATATACCCGGAAGTGTTAATCCTCTTATTGATGGCCAGTCGTAATCGGATTAGACTTCGCTACATTCCTTAATTATATTTTGAAAGTAATATTGTTTTTAAAACAAACTAAAAAAAATAATATCATTAAATTAACCACCTGTTATGTCTAATTTACAATTACACTCACAATTAATTATGATACTTTTCGAACACATTTCCATCTAATTATTTATATTATTAAATTAAAAAATTATATATACATAATATTTACAAATTCCACACCTTGTGTTGTTTTGAAGTTTTAATGGTGTGCTAACATCTTCCTATATTTAAGTAAGTTTTCTGCATACGTTAATCATTTCCTTCTTTTTTTTATTTTACTTAAGCTTCACATGATTGGTGAAGGTGGGCATCGTGGCGCAGTTCTCGAAAGTACCATTGCCAAACTTAAATTTGCAGCAGGTAATAAGACTAATTGTAGTATTTTTTATTCCTAAATTTAGCACATCTCTGGTATTCTAGTATTACATGCAACTGCATTGGAATGAAAATAAAATCATTTTACCTTTGAATAGTTAATTAGATGATTTTTATTTTATTTTCCCTAGAACTTGTATATATATATATATGTATTTACATAATTATACTAATGAAGGTATTATTAATAGAATGGTTTATTATACAGATTACAAGTAAGACATTGAGAATTAGACCATTAAAAATACTTTTGATTGAGTTGAGAAGAAATATATGCCTAAATGTATAGACCACATAAATACGTATATATTTATAAATCTTCTGTCAAAGTGAATTTCCTGCCTACAAATATGTGAAACCCTCACTGTACGATTTTGGCTTGAGTTTAGCTTTAATTAATTCGTTTTCCTCGCGACTATTCCTTTGCTGGTTAATTTCACAATAAAAGAATAGCAGAGAGGATCAGTGCCGGATCTAGGAAATTTATCATGGGTGGCAAGTCAGCCCCATGCCACCCCTGTAGCTGTTTTTCACTATTTAATGCAATAATAAATAACAAAATCAATCCCATTTGCCATCCCCCGGACGTGCCGCCTGGGGCAGTTGCCCCCTTTTGCCCCCTCCCCTTAATCCGGTACTGAAGAGGATGATTTTAATTAATTAAAACTAGATAAGTTTTAGACTTTTAGTTATTTGTTACAAGCTAGTGGACCTTTAGAAACTGAAACATAATATTATATAGAATGAGCCCCAAGTAAAAGAATAAAGATATTTCAAATTATGATAATCTGTTCTTATTAATTTTGTTAACTTAGTAGCAGTGATTTTCTTAAGAATTGTAACCCATTTATGTTTGTTTCACATAAAAAAAAAAAAACAACAAAAAAACAAATTAAGAATAGGATAAGAACCAAGACAAGGATGACAGAACAAAATAGGGATAGGGAAATTCTAAACATCATAAACGCACCAATATTATAAATTCACAACTTCCTTTATTTCACTTAACATCTCCAAAATGCATTTTGGAGATGTTAAATGAAATAAAGGAAGTTGTGAATTTATAGGGAAATTTTGTTCACTTTTTCTTTAAGAGAAGATTCTCAAAAATAAGACTGGGATTGTGTGAAGCAGACTATTGTGACAATTAATTGAAAGATAGTGAGCTTATATTCTAAAATATCTTTATAATTTGTTGTTGTAATATTTACAAAATATTGTTTTTATGCCTAGTAATTCATTTCATATTTTATTTATCTTAGAAAACATTCAGATTATTGGAATGAGTGCAACTTTAGGAAACATGAATGATATTGCTACCTTTTTAGAAGCAGAAACATATTCTCAAGACTTTAGACCTGTAAGTTAACCTATGATAACAATCTGCCCACTGTAGTTGTAAAGAACATTCTGGCATATTTTTACTACGTTAACTTTTTTAGTTATGTATATTGAAAAAGTCTAATTTAAAATTTCAACTATTCTTTAAAGTTAAATAATAGTGAAATACTATTAATATAAAACAAATAAGATGAAGTAGTACTTAATATGAAATGTGTTTTGTTAATTCCTCCATATATATTTTATAACAATTCAATACATGCTTAAAACAAGTGGATAAATAAATAAAAAAAATATAATTTAGTCCCAAAAAAGTATTTTTCTATTCTAAAAATATAAATTGATTCTAAATTCTTCACATAATATCGATTGGCATTTGATTTAAGAGTCCAGATTCATTTGTTAAATAGAATTTAGGCTACATCTTTAATCTTATATCCTGCAAGTTTCACCTGCCATTGGACATTATACAGAAGTTCAGTGCTTCTCAAACATGATCACTTTCATATTTGTAGAAATCCCATGGCACACTAAACTTTTTCATTACTTTTATTGTTATAATAGAACCCTTTGAAAAACACTTATGGTTTACAAATGAAAATAACATGAATATAATCTTATTTTTAAACATTTAAATAGACCAGAAATATTTTTTAAACCAATTTGAATGTGATTTAATATTTTATTAATTTTAATTGTTAGAACAAAACTGAATGTAGTTCATATTTCTCTTTGCCCAGGTAATTTGACAACTAGATTTTATTCTAGATACAAGCATTTGACTAGGGCAAAACTAAATACTTATTGCAGATGCATAGTCAAAATTTTCTCATGACACACCAAAGAAACCACCATTGGTGAGAAGCTTTGCTGTAGTTTTAGTCACTACAAGATGAAATCAAAGCGTTCCCTTTACTGACAAACTGATCTGCTTTGGGTGGAATAAAATTAAAAGCATTATTCGGTAACATTTTATTATTAAAGTACATACTAATGAATCAAGCTGATATACTAAAATTATTTTCCCTGTCTGGAAGTAGATGATTTTTTTTAAAGTGAATCAGAAATCAGCAGCAAGTCACTCTTACAATTCTTTAGCAACAAACTAATGCGTTTAAAAAGGATGACAAAAAGCAACAAATGGACAGTTCCAGTTGATATTTTACTGAAGAGTGATTTTGGAAGCAACAACAGCTACAGCATTGAATGAATATTACAAAAATTCAGAAGTTTTAAATAAATTTTGAAAACAAAAAATGTGATCTCAAACTGCATTAAAGACCAACAATTATCAAGGCATAATGATTTAATTCATCTGCTCTTTAAGAGGGAAATTCATGGTCAGCTCAGGGTAAAGAGCTATCAATTATGGGGGGAAATTTAGCTGCAAGTTGATAGAATTGGAGAATTTTTAAAAAATTCTCACAACTATTTTAAGGTGGTTAGTAAGAGATTGGCTTTGTTTGAGAAAACAATGAAAAATATTAGAATTTAACAAAAAATGAAATGCACTCTATGATAGAAAAAAAAAAAATGAAGCAGCATGAAGGAAATGTCCAATTTGAATGAAACTTCATATGCAACTACCTTCACATTAGATATCCAAATAATTGAAGTATAGTTGTCAGGAAACGTCACCATCACCTCCATTGCTGAATGGAAGTGCTATCTTGTGGTCTATATAAGGGTCCTCAGAATCTTACTAGACATATTCTGCATCATGGAACTGTTGCATTCACATCAATTTATCATCAGTAATGCCTGGACTACACACACTAAGATCATACAAGCAATTGAAGAACCTTGAAAGAGGCTGCATTGTTGGATTGCAGGAAGCCAGCTGGTCATGCAGATGAATCTCTCAACATCTGGATTGTAGTGGTACTCCTGTGAGAAATTCTGGAATCAGTGGTTGCTTGAGAGTACTCATTCACATTGTCAAGGCTCTGGTTGGCTCAACAGTACCATTGTTAGAGACAGTCAGTTTGTTCTAAGGCAAGTCCTAACTGCCCTGACAGTTTTATTCTCCACCATCCACAGAAATGTGGAATCCTGAAGCTAGTATCTATTTGCACCATTTCTTGATGAATTACAAACATTGGGCTTCATTCATGTTGCCATTTACAAGCCTACCTTAAAAACCCTGCACTGGAGGCTCCTTCTAGAATTGGGTCTTATCTGAGAGATATGGTCTTGTATTGGATTTAGTAATTAGTCCTGCTTCTGCCTTGCAGCAGATGATCATTGCAACCGTGTATGGAAGAGGACTGGGCAGTTCTCAAATCCTGGCAGTATTGTAAAGAGGCATTACCGCTGATGTAATCGTCTGGGGAACCATTTCATATGACACCAGATCACCTTTCATAGTGATTTAAGGAACTTTAACTGCACAACAATATGTGCAGAATATCCTGCAGCTCATTGTTTTGCCCTTCATTGCGTACCTGCCAGACATAGTTTTCCAACAGGATAATGCACTTTTACACAGTGCAAGTGTTTCCCAGCAATGTCTGAAAAAGCAATTAAACCTTTCCTTGATCAGATCCCCAGGCTTGTCTCCACCGAGCAAATCTGGGATATGCTAGGAAGTCAACTGCTTCCATCATTGAACATCCTGCAGTTTTGGAGCAGCAGTTGCATCAAGCTTGGTATGCCTGCCACAAAAACATCAATATTTTGTTTCACTCCATGCCATGCCATATATCAGCATGTCAACGCTGTACTAATAAGATAATATGATACTGCTGTTGTTCAATAAAAATTTGTCTTTTCACTGTGAAATTACATTTCAAATCAATACCATTCTCTTCATCCAACTAACACTTACAAAGTTTCATTCAAATTGGATGCCTCCTTCATGATGCTTAGGGTTTTTTTTGTCACAGAGTATAATAAGCATTTGTTTCTCGTCATGAACATACATAATGAAATACTTATCACTTGTCATTCACTACCATTTATTTGATTTTAATTTATTTAAATAAATGATTTTTTTTTTTTAATACCTGAATTCTTTGAAAGCAAATGAGTCTATTTTTTATTGTTTCTCATCCAAATTAAGTAAATGAGAAATGCATAGTAATTTATTGAACTGAATTATTTTCTCCTCTCCAAACATTTAATAGAATGATATAAAATCTTCTCCTAATCAAAACCAAACAATAATAAACAAACAAACAAAATAAAACAAAAAATATATTTTTTGTTTTTGACTGGGAAGATTATTCAAAGTTAACGCCGAAGGTATCCCAGGTATATTATGCTTTTTGAAACTCTCCTCCACGCGTAACGAGCAACAACTCTAATAATTACGCCATTATTCCTTATATAAATAACCTTATTAACAACATCAAGAAATGTCTCAAAAAGCATAATATTCAGGTACAGTGGCACCTCTCATACCCGACCTCGGATCAACCGACTCCCCGCGTCATCCGATCATGTCTAGACAAGTGGCGCGCCAGCGTTATCTGTTTGTTTTCCTGTCACAACAAGCCAAGCAGATGTCTCTGCAGTCCTTTCTTTGTTTCCTGCCTGAGTCATGCTCGTTTTATCGATTAGTTGACGGAAGTCTGCTGACCTGTTCAGTGTACAGTATTCTTTCATTTTGTGTTATCGTTTTAGAAATTACAGTAGGGAAGTGAATGTTACTTTGTAAGTGAAAGTTTGTAGTGTAAGTGTAATAATGGCTACAAGTACGAAGAGAAAACGTATTTTTTGCACAGATGATGAGATCATTGACATCATTGTGCAACAAGCTAGTGCTGAAGAAGAGGAGTCAGATGAAGAAAAAGAGGAAGACGAAAAGATCAGCCACTCTGCAGCAAAGGATGCCTTCGAGACTGTCCTAAAGTACTTGGAGCAGCAATCAACAGCAACAGCCATGGAAGTTATGCGGGCAAAGAAATGGCGTGACGCAGCAGTCAAGTCAAGGTTTAGAAAATTGAAACAAAAAAACATTTCTGATTTTTTTATGAGTTTTAACATGATTTAAACATATTTTCATTCTTTACTTATAACCTAAACACATTTTTATTCTTTATGTATTTTGCTTTTGTAACGTACACTGTATAGTCCTTAAGTTACAGTAGAGTATTTTTTACTTAAATACATCGTTTGTCTACCTGTAAATGGCTTAATTCATTCTCCCCTGATTATCTGACCTTTTTAGCGTTCCGACCATCCTCAGGTCCTGTAGGTGACGGATAATCGAGGTGCTACTGTAATTAGTAGATAACAAATGATAACAAATTAACTTACCAGAAAACTAACAATGAAAAGGACATTCAAACAGAAACAAAAGTTGTATATGCCATCCCCTGTCTATAATAAGAAATATCGGTTATACTACCCAAACCCTTAATAAAAGTCTGAAACAACACCAGTTCAGTCACAATAATAAAGATGAATTCAAATCCATTCGACACTCATGTTTGTGAAACTTGCAACACCATAAAGGAACCATCAGAATTGATTAAAATTTATTACACACATTACTAATAGTGAAACAAACAAACAAACAATTAAAGTTTCAGAGCAATGCAATAACAGTACTTACGAAAAAATCAGTATGGTATATAGCCTCCATGAGATGCAATAAGAGCTGCTATACGCCGTGGCATCGAATCATACAGGCCTTGGATGTGTTCATGGGGTACCGCCTGCCAGGCTGCTTCTATCCAAGTCCACAGTTCATCGGTATTGGCTGCTTGATGACAATGGCGGGCTAGTTGCCGAGTGATCATATCCCAGACATATTCAATAAGCGATATATTGGGTGAAATGCAGGCCAGGGAAGAAGGGATATCTGCATTGCTTTGAAGATGGCCTGGATATTTCTGGCAATATGTGGTCGGCCTTTGTCTTGTTGGAATGTAGCTCCAGGAGTGTGCTAAAGGAAGGGTATGATTTCACAACTTCCCTGATGTAGCAGTTGCTGCTGAGAGTGCCCACAATTCGTAGCAGCTGAGCTCGCCTATGATACCCAGTTGCTCCCCTTACCATCATGCCTATTGGCATGCAGTATGATGCTGGGAAAATCCAGTCTGGAAGATGGCGCTCACCTTGATGTTGTCTAATGCGTATGCGGTTATCATTGTAATCCAAGTTGAAGCGGGACTCGTCTGAAAATACAATATGGTGTCAACTTGAACGCCAGAGGGCGTGTTCGCGAGCCCAATGTAGCTTGAGGCGTCGATGGTTCAGGACCAAGGAAATCCTCCCCAAAGAAATACATGCATCCAGTCCTCTGCATAGCAGATGCCGTCGAACTGTGGAACCAGACAATGTTAGACCTGTTGTAGTGTTCCAACATTGTGATAACACTCAAGAAGAAGTAGAATGGTCCGTCATTGCCATGTGTATGAGTAGTCTATCATCCCATGGTGTCATCACATTTTGTGTTCACTTCCAGATTTTCGACTCGTCCTGTTCTCATCAGTCCACTGCTTCCACACTCGCATTGCTATCGTGGCATTATATCCCATATCAGCAGCAATTTCGTGGTTTGAAAATCCTCCTTTATGCAAGTTGATCATTCTGCCCTGTCCAAACTCCATAGCTTGCTTATAAGGTGCCCTTTGACATTGACGAAGCATACTGACTCCAGTGGGCATATGTACAGCTCACTGACAATGAAAATCTACTTGTCTGGATCCACAACAGTCCTCTACTTATACTCTCTTACATGAAACTTCAGAGGGCACTGCTGAGTCATTCCCAGTCATTCCCAAACTTTAATCATTTGCAAATCATGCCCTGCTTTACATTTTCTGTAAGTTTCACTTCATTTCCATGTTTCCTTGATGTTGTTGCATTTTTCATAAACATGAGTGTATATCAGCATAACACAAGTACAACCCAGACCCTTAATTTTGACAATATTCAGATAATAGACCAAGCCCCCAACACCTTTGGCACATAGTCAACACCCCTATCATCAACCATGAACTATCAAATAATGTCATAAAAACCTATTTAAGCTCACCTTATCCAAACCAACAGCACAGTTGAAAATAGCCCGGTAAGGTTGAAACGTCCTGATTTTTAACCTTTTAATTATTATGCCCATGATGAAAAATTACAGGATGTAATTTTTGGATTTTTTATGTATTTGTAAAGACATGAGGAAACTCAAAACAGACTGCTGTAGACTTAATGATACAATATTCTGGCCGTTACGTGATAGGTCTTTTGACACTTCCACTGATATAATTTTGGAAATATAACTGTAAAAGATTATAGAATAGTGGAAAAATGCAAAGTTTCCAATTGTTTTTTATTCCATTTGTTCTCCATAAATTAGTACGAATATTCCTTGAAATTTAAAATATTTTCTTATTGAAAAACAGAGAAAGAGGAAAAAAATAAAAGCTAAAATTTCAGTAATTTATTTGTTTTGTTTTTGTTTTGTTTTTTGTTTTTTTACTAATACAAGGTTAAATAAATTTGTAATGTTAGCGGTTGGGATGCCGTCGCACTTGTTGAAAAAAATAAACAAGAAAATTATAACATAATAGGGGCAACTAGTTTCGGACAAGAAGTTTTAGTATGTCATTCTTCAAGCCAGGATTGGAAATAATTTTAAATTTGCTTCTTGTAACTGATGCTCATCCTTGTGCGCAGTCGTGGGCTAGTTTGGGTTGCTCGGAGTTGGGGGTAAGTGGGAGGGTCCACTGTTTGTTTGGGGGACGGGTTTGTTGGGTGTGCCTTGGAATTGCCGTGGGGGGGGGGTGTCTGGTTCGGGAGTGAAGTTTCTTTTTTTATTTTGCATTTTTTTAGGCCATATTGTTCCATTTGCTGTACCAAAAGGTATTGATTGTAGCAATCGGGATCAGTTAGGATGTGGAAAGTCTCCTTGCATTTTCTGAGGAATAGGTTATTTTCTTTGCATATGATGGTGCATCGGTTGAGATCGATGTTGTGCTTGGCTTGGTGTGAGTGAGATACGGTGTTGTAGTTGAAGTCTTTTGTTTTTAGTGCATAACGGTGTTGTGAGATTCGACGGCCTAATGTCTGCAATGTTTCGCCCACATATTTACAGTTGGGTATATTGGTGCAAGGGATGGCATAGACAAGTCCTTTTTGCTTAAGGGGATCGATGGGAAATTGCGAGCCGCTGAATTTGAGAATTTTGGCAATAGTATTATTGCTGGGGGAGGTTAGGGTGATGTTCAGGTGATGTTAGGGTGATGTTCAAAAATTCTTGTCCAAAACTAGTTGCCCCTATTATGTATTAATTTTCTTGTTTATTTTTTCAACAAGTGCGACGGCATCCCAACCGCTAATTTAACAAGCGCACGTTAAACCTTTAATTAAATTTGTAATGTAAATATAAATATTGTAATTAAATATGAAATATAATCAGTGCTATGCAAAAATGAATTCCTTATGTAGGAACTTTCACATAACCTCATTTTTTTCAGGAAGGAACTATTTTGGAAGTAAATTCCTTTTCTGAAACAGATCTTTACAGTTCTTTTCAAGTTCCTTTTTCTGGTAAATTTTCATTTTTGCAATTTCTGAGACATGCATGTATCGAAGCTGTGCTAATCTCATCAAGAGAACATTCTCTTTTTAACCCCTATTGTGAGCACATGTGAATGAAAATAAATTATGTTTGTCTGTTTTTTTTTTTCTTTTCTCTGTAAAATGAACTTTTTAGAGGAACTACAGCTCTGGAAGTTCCCTTTCTTTGTGAGGAACTGGATTGGTACTAGTTCATATTTTGACAAGAACTGGAACTAATTCATTTCTTATGAAACTTTCCAAGCACTGAATATAGTCATAGTTCCTTGTAATTCAGTTATAAGTTTATTTATACTATGAATCACTCATTATGAAATTAATGGTTGGTTTATTTATACCCGAAACAATAGATATTTTTCATAAAATATTACTTTTTTTGTTTTAGGTGAAATTAGATGAATATGTAAAAGTTGATAATGAGATTTTTCAAGTTAAATCTCCTGATGCAGAGGACGGATTTATTCCAGTACGAAAATGTAATTTTAAGGTATATTTTTTATTTATTAATATTTTTAAGAAATGTTCACTCATGAGTCATTTATTCACTTTAATTTCTGTACTGAATAAATCTTTTACTGAATGTTTCAGTAAATAAGGAACTTTTCTCTTTACTTCTCAAGAAATGTCTTAAGAGTTTCAAATCTTTTAAGCATTCCCAACAGTTTTGAATCTTCAGTAGGATACGGTACCTCAAAAGATTTGAAACTCTCTCTTTGCTGTCATTTATGACTATGTTTAATCTTTTTTTTTTGGGGGGGGGGGGAGAAGGGACTCCTAATTATTGCTTATTCATATTAATTCACCTATAATTTATCATTTAAGTAACTTTACTGGAAGAGCCTTACACTGTAATAAAAAAGTAAAGTTTTTAAGTGATTATGAATGAAATTGTTAAAAAATATTAATGAAGCAACAGAAGGATTTTTCAGAACTTTATTTATTTATTTATTTATGTTATTCTTTCTAATGATTACTATTCAATTCACACTAAATATTATTCATGAATATCACTCCAGTAATCAAAGTTTATTTACCACATCAGATATTGTGTAAGTGTATGAAAAATTTATATATAAAAATCTTTCATTCTCAAGAGCATTGTGCCCATCTGTGAAGTTCTCTTTTCTTAGTCCTTCTTTTACAGCATCATGACTCAAAGTGAAATTTTAATAATAAAAAAAAAGGACTATTATTGTAAAGTTTCCTTCCTTCCTTAGTAGCCTACATATTTTTTTTTTTATTTTTTTTTTATTTTTTTTTTTTATGATTCTTACAGATTCACCATAACTTCAATTTTTCCTACTGCAAGCATTAAATTGACTTGAAATTACAGTCTTTGAAATTTTGGAATTATTTTCCTTTACACATCCATCAAAATTGTGGCTTCAGTTATCCAAGTAATAGGTTTTTCACTGATTCACTAATCTACTATGCTGGCTCTAGAGCCTTGTCATATTTTCCTACTTTATTCAATATATGAAGCTCAGTAAAAAACTATTTAATATCAGTATCTGTTTGTAGGATGCTACACCAATGCCACCATTTAACAACAGTGATCATACTTTTAATTGTTAGATCATGATGGATTTTATCAATCAGTATGAGTTTTCTTATGGGATAAATATGAACTGCTCAGAACTTGACCAAAATATATTCCTTTTACAAATAAAGACCTTGTCAAGAGCCGTTCCGGCATGGCCGAGCGGTCTAGACGGCTGTCTGCCGTGTGGCCGTTATATCAGAACCTGGGTTCGAATCCCGGTGTTGGCATGGCTATTTCTTCTGTGTTTCGTCCGTTTCTTTCCTGGGACTTACTCTCTCAGGGTTATTCTGGACGGGAGGTGAATCTCGTCCCCATTCTTGACTTTCACTAGCTTCTCCCTGACATTGTCAGATTGGGCTAGTTCCGTGGTCCATAGTTGGCCAAATTCGATGAAAGGAAGGAAAAACTTTGTCAAGTTTGATTTTGGCAATCTCAAGAGATGACCGATTTATTATTAGCACTGCTCTACGCAATCATAATTTGACTGGCATTCAGATCCAACAAGAGCTGCACCATATACATGGGATAGCTATCAGTGGCTGAACAGTCAGAGAAGATTACAGGAAGGAAATTTGACCCCACATAGGCCTTCCAATAGGACCACTTCTGATCACAGCTCATTGGCAAACCAGCCTTCAATTTTCTCGCGATCATATTGATTGGGGTTGAACTGTAGCGCAATGGGGTTCAGTGTTGTTCTGTGACGAAACTCGAATGTGCTTACATGGCAATGACAGATGAAACCGTGTCTATCGAAGGCCTGGTGAACGTTTTGTGCAATGCTGCTTCGAGGAAACGGTCAGTTATGGAGGAGGCTCCTGCATGCTACGGGCAGGCATTTCACTTGCAGCCAAAACTGTTGTGGTGTTTATCAACCCTGGACCCACAGGAGGCGAGTTGACGGCTCACTGGTATATAACCGAAGTGCTACAACAATATGTATTGCCGTACGCTGGATTCGTCAGAGAAAACTTTATTTTCATGTACGGCAATGCCAGGCCATACGCCGCTGTTGCTGTTCGGGATTATCGGAATGCAGTGGGCATTGGATGTATGTGGTGACCTGTACCTAGTCCTGATCTGAACCCGATCGAATATCTTTGGGACCTCCTTAAGAGAAGAGTTCGTGGGAGAAATTTAGCTCCAGAAACAATCGAGGAGTTGAAGAGGGCATTAGAAGAGGAATGGAACAATATTGTGCAATATGAGGTCATGAATGTGATCCGATGAATGAGATACCAAATGGAAGCTGTTATCAGAGCTCGAGGTGGCAACACCATATATTGACTTGCAATAAATGCTAAATTGAACTCAATTTGTGGCCTTGTCTTTGTAATGAAATGAACGCTTTTGGTACTACACCTTTTCTATATTACTGTTTTCCTCATATTTTTTACAAAATGCATTCATCCGGAACGTTCTGTGTGTCACGTGAACGGGAATGACTTATTCTTTATTATTTTATTACTTGCAGTTTTCAAACGATCAAAAATTTGCAACGATTTAAGGTTCAGCATTGCGTTTGAGTTTGAGTCGATTTCCTTGTATGTAGATTAGTTTTTAAACCCGATATGAATTTAACAAATGAGATTGCTTTTTATTTTTTCCCTCCACTAGTATACATCAAAGATGTTAAAGGCTGATCCTGATATGGTAGCTGGATTAGTTTCTGAAGTTTGTCCCCAGAATTCTTGTTTAATATTTTGTCCAACCAAAAATAATTGTGAAAATGTAGCAAAGATGATTTGCAAGTTCTTTCCAAGGTAAAAATATGTTTTTCCCCAAAATTGTTAAATTTAACCATTTTCCTTCTTTAACTGCTCTGTAAAATATAACATAAATATATATTTCTTTCATTTCTTTTATACAGTGTTACCTCCGAATAACGGACAGTCACGGGACCGGGAGTTTCGTCCGTTATTGGGAGGTGTCCGCTATTCGGGAGGACTATCTTTTTTTCATTTTTTAGCCTATAGCATGTCATTTAATGAAAATTACGTACAATCTTAATTAAATTTCTACAATTATTATTGCGATATGAGAGAATATGAACAATTGCAAATTATTTACTATATTCCTTTTTAAATGAGTGCTAATCCGTTTTTCTTACTTAAAATAATGATAAAATTAATAACAGTATATAGAAAATTAATTTCTAGCCATCCATTTGATGCCTTAAACGTGTCCAATCATAAAGTTTGAACGTATTCTCTGGTTTTTTCTTGAAGCAAAACACCGCTTACAAGAATGTTCTTTGCCCAAGCAGAGCGGAACCATTTTATCGACACTTCGTCGATTTTGCTTGTTTCAGTTTTACGAAACTTGAAATTCTTCGAATTTTCATTTGAATTCACTATCCACATTTTTCTAATCTCATCTTTGTCCTTCAAAAGTTCTTATATGAGATTTTCCAACTTTAAAACGTTCAGCAAGACAACGCACACTCAGCTTTTCTTTTTCAGCAACTTCAAGAACATCAATTTTTTCTTTCAGTGCCAATCTCTTCCTTTTTGACGCTATTTTATTTCGCACAATATTTAATCAACATGTTTATAGGATAGCTTTATGAGGTATTGACATTTACAAAGCAACTGCAGTGAAAAAAAAGGACCTCAGATTCGTGCATTGAATCATGGGACACCGATACAATGTATCAATGTATGGGACATCGATGTAAATACAACCATGATGTTTGTCGAAATGTTAATCGAAAAACAAATTATTTTTTTTTTTACAGTTAAAATAACTGTTCGCTATTCGGAGTGGATAACATGGAATGTCCGCTAATTAGAGGTGTCCGCTATTCGGAGTGTCCGTTAAAGGAGGTAACACTGTATTATTTATATCAATATTATATCACTATATTCATCAATTATTATTATTGTACATTAGTATTATATTATTCATTAGTATGCAGGTTCTTGAGATAATACTGTTTATTGTAACACACACAATAAAATATAATGCTCATTTTTTCATTTGCAAAAGAATTATTAGATGCTTACAAAGGAGACATTTCATCCCTACTGGTGGAGCTTCTTTATTTGAAATGCATTAGATAAGGGAGGTAACTTCCAACATTTTTTGGGTGGGAGGGGGTGGGGGGAAATTCTATTATTGCATCATGTGTTAAGACAGTGTATATAAAAAGTTTCTCTGATTGAGATTCTAAGTTAATTACGTCTTGTTTTTGATTTGAATAACTTTGAAATTTGATTTGTTGAGGGGAAGATTCCAAGCGAAGGTAGAGGAAGATCTTGCAATAATTTTATTACACAAATGTACAAGGATTTAGGAGTTAGAGGCTTTATGGAACTGAAGAGGATGGTGGAGGATAGAGACAGGAACATGTCGTGGAACTCATCCTAACCAGTCTTCGGACTGAGTCACTAATCATCATCATCATCATCATCCTGTGTCCAGATACAGAACAGATTGCTCCTTTTTCCAGTTTCCAAATAATTTATCATCTCTTCTCTTGTAAAGGTTTCGCAATGTCATTTCTTAATTTCATAGTTTACATCATGAAGCCTTCTGGTCACAATTCGTTTTGAAGTTCTCCTTTTAATATCTACAGTGAATTGGGAAACAAGCTGAGATCAGGTCAAACCTCTATGATGCCTAGCTGTCATTTGCATTGTAGAAGTGTTGTGATGCAAAGTTGTTTTCAGCAGGTCTTCTAGCAATGTTTTCTGTATCCTGAATTGTTTCCATATCCTTGATACCACTATTCTGGACAAATTCAACTTCCTGGCCATAACCAACATGACTCAATCCCATCTCTATCTAACCAATAACATATCATCACAAAGAATGAGTAAAGTAATGCCCTAATTAATGGATTAGCTAAAAGGATTATTTCATTTTGTTTAAGTCATACTTTTCTATGGGAAAGTTGCCAATTTCTTGACAAAGACTCATTTGGGAAGCATTCAAATGTGAAAGTTAGATCGTCTTCATTCCTTAAAATGCATACCAAGTTTCAAGAAGATCCATCCAATGGTTCTAAAGTCATTTGTGGAGAGGTGGATACATAGGCTAAGTGAATGGTAAGTCATGTTTTTCTAAGAAAGGCTACAATTGCTGATAAACAATGCTGCTTTTTACTGACCTGAAAAACGTAAATTACCCCAGATTACGGCAATCATAAATATTCTTTTCTGAGTACAGTTACGATACAAGCAGTGTTCCAAAGACAATTATTTTCTTTATATTTCCTCTGCCTTAGTGTAGCCAGGCCAGTATTTCATTGGCAAACATAGTCAACATAATTGTCTCTTGATTAGACTGGGTTTACTATCATTATCTAATTATACATATATTTAAAGTAAAAGCTTGTATGTTCTCTATACAATTTTACATCGTTTGACTGATCAGAACCAAATTTTGCATAAATACTCTTTACTACCCAGCGGGAAATATAGACTACCTTGGAAGCAGGTTAACCACCCCCATGGGGGTGAAAAGGGGTGAAATATCTGAAATGGCTTCACATATGGACCTTGTGGCGACACGGGGAACTACACAAATATTGTTCTGAAACAATTAGGTAATGTTTGATGTTAGAGGGCTATGGAGAAGGTGACAACCAGGACTCCCACCCCCTTCCCTGGCAATGCCGGATACTTTAAGCTAGTCTTGATAATAATCAATGTTGGATAATGAGGATATTAAATTATCTTTTGTCATGTATTAAATGCATGATATAAAACCAAAATCATTTTTTTTGTAAGTTAAAATAAAAATATTTTAGATTTCATGTAATAAATACAAGTTCTGTAAAAATTTCCAGAAATTTGATATTGTAAATCTAGTATTATTGGAATTTAATGATTATTATCTTCCTTTTGAATCCATAACATAAATTAATTCATACGTTCATTATCTAAAAATGGCTTTTTTTTTTTTTTTTTGCTTTTTTAACAAAAGCATCATGCATATATATATATATTAAATACATGTTATTGGTAAACTTAGTTATCATTTTATTACAGAAGTTTAACTGATCATAAGTCTGAAGAAAAAACTGCATTATTAAATGCTTTAAAAGCAGAAGGAAATGGAATGGTATGTAGTGTGCTGCAAAAAACTGTTCCATTTGGAGTTGCTTATCATCACAGTGGTTTAACTGCAGATGAAAGGAAATTATTAGAAGAAGGTTACAGTACTGGTACACTCTGTTGTCTTTGTTGTACTTCCACATTAGCAGCAGGAGTCAATTTACCAGCCAAAAGGTAACTTAGCATTGTTTTATTTTCCATAAAATACTATCATTTTTTTTTTATTTGGGAAAAATTACTTTCTGATGAACTAAGAATTTATTATCAATTGCTGTTTATGCAGAAAGAACTAATGTAATAATATTTATTATCCATTATATCAGTGGTTTTTAAGCTTTTTAAGATCAAGACACAGCATTCTTTAGCATAAGAAATCACAGTACATTGAATGTTTATTAAAGTCATTCAAAAAGTGAAAAGCAAAATGGGTTTTTCAAAATCTTGTGATTTTAAACAAGAAAATTTATTAAAAAAAATAAGAGACAATTTATGATATTCCCTATGATTGTTATCTAAAATTTATATTTAACAAATTGCTTATAAAACTTCTTTGGCTGCAAAAAATAGATTATGAAAAATTCTGTAGCACTTGTACTGAAACGCTTCTCGCACATTTTTAAACTGTACTCACTGGCAACAATATCTTGTGTTGATACTAACAAAAACATTTGTAAAATGAAATAGTTTTTCTTCAAAAACTACTTACTGAATAATGAATTTGATTTATTTGAGAGCGATTAAAAAAGTAACTGCTATTTTTCATTAATTTCAATTTTGATGAACATAGCCTTTTGAAACTAACATAATATGTGGAGGAATCTGTAGTTGATTACTTTTAAAGTAATTGTGTTTTCTTATTTTTGAAGATTGCAATGTCTTTCCTATGATTAAAAAAATTAATAAATTCTTGGTGTATCCTTTGTCAAGATTATTGGTAATTTGAATAATTAAAGTAGGCAGAATACGTGTTAAAGAAACTAAATTTGTCTAAATTAATGCATCTAGTTCTATCATTTATTTATTATTTTATTGATTCATTGGTAATGCAGAAAAATTTAAGAACACCTTTGATAATGAACACAAAAGAATAAAAATTTAACATGTATAAGCCGAATGTGTGCTACACTTAGATTAAACTTTAAATGCTTTTTACAGGGTAATTTTGAGATCTCCATACCTTGGAAGTGAATTTTTAACTTACAGTAA
>JAFIDM010006943.1:54193200-54252160 GCA_023159025.1 Thereuonema tuberculata | reverse complement strand
AAAAAAAACAATATTTCTTTTCTCCTTTAACAATCTACTTTTGTATTTTAAAATAAATTGTTTATTTTTAAAAACATACCAATCTATGTTTTTTTTTTGTTTTTTTTTGTTTTTTTTTTAAATTTAATAGCATAAAGATATAAAAACAAATAACAACCTCTTTGACATTATAAAAAACAAATTATTGAGCAAACAACACTTAACAGCCAGTCTAACTTAATAATGTCTTAATGATGTCTGGTTTTGTTTAACTTTTGTTTTCGAAAATTTTTTATTTTGTAAGAAAGGTTTATTGTGAAGTAATTTACAGAAATCATAAACATGATACTCAGTTTCTTTGGAACAGCTATCAATAAATAATTCCTTTCATCTTTCATTAGGGAGCATTGGAATTGGAATAGCCAGCCAGTTATGGCAGGATCTGAACACATCTCTTGGCCATCTATCATTAAAAACATATTTACATTTACTTTATCTTGTTACACCATACGATCAAATGGCTGTAATTAAACCGGACATGAATTTATATTATGAATCAGTAAGTACTTAATTTCTTTTATTTCTGCTCCTTTGCCATTGTTCTTGCAAAGTCTCTAGCTCCAGTGAGTAGATATCAACCCTGATCTGCTGTGGTTCCTCGTTATTGTCAGGCATTTTTGCAGATAATCACAAATATCCTCAAAATGCCAGAAAAATAATGAGGAACCACAGCAGATCAGGATGATATCTACCTGCTGGTATTAGAGGCTTTGCAAGAATTAAGAGTATTTCATTTGATTGAATGAAGGATTAAAATGTTTTGTTATTAAAGAAGGGGTGAAGCATGGCTTATAAAATATCAAGTAATAGCATTCTTCAACTGTTAATAGAAAACCAAGCTGGAGCAAGAATAGATTATCATTTTTTTTACTGTTTCTAGCAAGCGTTTCTAGCTTGTTCTTAACTTATTATTATTATTATTATTATTATTATTATTACTTAGTATTATTACATATATTTCTCAATATATTTGGTGAAAATAAAGAAATAAGAAAGCAGATTAGAAAATTATAAATAAAGAAACTATACTGGCACTAACCTTAATCTAAAGCTTTAAACACCCACGACGTTTCGGAGCTTCATGGATTAAGCCCCCTTTTCAAGTGGAACGAGTCATATTTAACGAAAAACCTTTCCTTAACTGAGATTAAAACAGAAAGGAATGGCCATTCCCATTTTAATAAAAACACCTCCTGGCAACAGATGCTTTAAATACGCACAGAAAGTGGTCGTCTGCAAAGATTTCAAATACAATCAAATGGAAAAAACTATTAGGAAATTTATTTAAAGGAACTAACACAATTATCAAAGACCGTATTTAATTTGATTTAATAAACGAAATAAAAAAAAATGATGCATTCCACTATCTATTACCATACTCATTACATATCCACAACTTTCTCCTGTGATATGCTTTTCTTTTTGAAAATATAGTCATGAGTTATTATAATTGAAAATATTTGCTTAGAGTCTTAAGTTTGCACCATGCCATGGTAACTATAAAGACTATGGAATATTGTTACCAATTGCAATGCAAGGAGTGAATTCATGCAGAAAGAAAGCTGGTGCCTGATTAACAAAAAAGAAATAGATTTCACTTCCAAAGAGAACTTGCCCATGGGTCACTAGCAAAAATTAATAATGTTGACACAAGAAGTGCAACCACTGAATGTTATTAGTGATTAGATTGTGATGAACATGGGTGGCAGGAAAGCCACATCTATTGTTGTAACCTTATGTCTATTGTACTACACCCATGTAGGACAGGTGGAGAGAATAATGGAGAAAGAATGTTGGAAGTAGTTAAGGGAAACTGGGATTCTGAGAAAAACCTGCTCAGTTCAGATCATCATGACAGCCTAACTCCAGTACTCAGAGATAACAGACAATATCTTAGTGACCATGCCAACTACATGATCTTGTTAATGGTATTGTGGCTGATGTTTGAATCTGCTTCTACATTGAATCAGAAGATGAGACAGATTTGACACGAGTGTTAAAGATATATGAATATCACGATGGATTTTAAAACCAGAAGTGCAAATATATCTTCAAGGGAATGCTTTATATTATTTACATTAACTTTATAATTTGAAAGGAATTGGCATCGCTAGAATGATGCTAGTTCACTTGAATCATTTTCCTTAAGTTCCTTTATCACATCCAGATTGAGCCTCAGCTATTACTGAATGATTAATAACTAATAAGAATTAATTAAGCTCAATTCTTCTGACAAGTGATGAACTATTTGGTCGCACTTTGCTATCAGAAATTAGACTTTAAGAAAACAAAGTTATCTAAAAGAAATCTTTCCTCAGAAACTTCTCTTCTCTGAAAAATGTGTTTTCCTGTAAGAACACTTTTGAGAAATATCAACAAACAAAGAGGCTTGTTGATATTTCTGAATGTCATATTTCTTTAAGAATAGTAATCTATTCTCAAACTTTCTTTTCAGTAAGATTATAATAAAGGTTAATTAAGCAACTCCCATGCTAAAAACAGAAGAAAATGTTTTTATAATTGTAAACCTACTGCAATTAATTGTATGATTTTCCTTCTCCCATAGTTTCCCAACTAAACTTCAACAAGGAAGTTAATGGAAAGAATTAATTACTTTTTCTATCTTGTAGTAGATAAGTATGCTATGTATAAAAATTATTGTCATGCCCAGATCCTACCATTAATTACAAATACCCAGCAAAATATTAGCACATGAGTGATAAAAGCATACTAGGCTTTGTGTAAAATGTACCACTGGTAAGTTTCTTCACTAGTTAGTCACTAACTTTTTAATGAGGTGAGATCATTGTGGAAAAACAGTAATTACAAAAAAAGTACAAGTTTTCTAACTATGAACGAGTTCTTATTTTGTAAAAATATGTAACTTCTTCTTATCAGCATGCCATTTCCAATCAACTGCAGCTGCTGCTTTACTCTGTTTTCTCATTAAGCAATATTAACAAATATTGACAAATCTTTACGGTGCTAGTCAGAGTGTCAGCTTTGAAGAATAAAGTTGATATTTAAGTATGCACCAAGATTAAAAGGTTTTATTCCTGTTTACTATTTCAAAATTTTGTAGTATACCTCATGAAAAACCTACAACTTACAAAAGAGTGAATGCCCATTAAAGCAAGTATTTGATTTTTTTTTTTTTTTATTAGTTTGAAATATTAATAAGATCCAACAAAACCAGTGCCATATCTGTCTTTTTGTGCCTTTTTAATTTTATGTAGACGTTTGATAGCTGTCAGACAGAAAGTATTTGCATCTCTGGGGCTTCAGGGTGAAACAACTAAACCTTCTGGCTAAGAGCAAATGAAATGTGTATAATGAAACATGGAATAAAAAATACTCATTGACAGTATATTGTAAAACTAGAAATAAAATTGATATTATCTGGGCATTTCAAGATCTACACACACACACATCTCTTTGTAAACATAAATCATAACAAGTTCAAAAATTTCTGGATTTTTACAAATGAAATTCAATAGTTCAATGAATTTAAGTTGTTTGGAAATTTTTATGATGAAACTTGTAAGGGATTTCTTATTGGTTTGAAGGCAGAGCTCATTCTTCTCTTGGTATTATTATTCTGTTATGACCTGTACTTTTTTTCTAAAAAAAAGCTTACTCACACCATTTGGCACCCCAATGGCTTTGCTTCTGCCCCATCGTTCTTATTGGTTTCATTGTTAGAAAGTTTTATTTTTTTTAGTTGTGAGGTTGCATCAGAAAACTGAGTAATTTTAAAATTCATGATGAAAAATCCATCCACACATTCCATATTTCCATATACACACAGTCTAGAAGAATCAATTGACTACTGGTCGCAATAAGTACACTAGAGCACACTGATGGAAATTATGTCAACTTCCAAGCCAACCAAGAAGATGGCAGCACTAACTCGCAATCATTGAAGTGGCAGAAGTGATCCTAGCTTTCTACTACTCATAATACTACTGTTGCAAAATTTCAGGAATTTTTATAGCCTTATAAGTTTGCCAGTATTCATACTGGCTGAAAATAAGCATGGTTATGACTGTTAATCTATAGCAATCCAAGGAGAATAGTGAGAGCTCCCTGCAAACCTATTTAGGGACGATGAGTCAAGAGTCGACTGAAGGAAACCTTTTTATTACCAGAAAGAATAGGTAAAACAGTGGTATATTTTACTGAGAGTTCCTGATTTTCCTTCAAAATCTAAAATGTTGAAATTTTTAGATTTTAGAAGCAAGCAGTAGAAACCAATGATTTTGCAGGCAGATCCACTGCATCTTCAGTACAGTGAATATTATATGGAGGTCTTGCTGTCCCGTTCAGCATATTTTCCTCTTTTGATAGAATTCTTGTGCTTTCATTTTTTTTTGTTACCAAAGTACACATTTTTATTCATAAGTACATCAGACGTATATGTCCAGTAGCAAGTGGCGTATGTTTGACTGTGGGTTGGAGGGATGCAGATTCAGTCCCTGACCTCAGCTAAATTCTCCTCTAGATAGGTCCTAGGTCCACCCAACCCTCTGTGGAATGCATATTGGTTTCTTTCCTGGAAGTACAGGCGGTTGAGTGTTGGTATGACTGCCTCATCTCATCTCAGTCCCGGGTCAATGAAATGTTGGGAGCCTTACCTGCTGCATCCCAGTGGGCCATTGTGGACCCCAGTGGGATACACTTATTTACACCCAACATCCTACATTAGACTGAGGCACTATCTGAATTAGGTGTCAAAACAGAATCCTTATTCAGGAACATATGAAGCAACTGATAATGGTGCTTCACAACTGCAAAGAACTAAAGATAAGATTCAGGCTATGCTGAGGGTAATTGATGTTACTAGAGAAGTAAATCAAAATCAGAGAATGATAGCAATTGGCATTAATGGTTAAAGACATGAAACATTCATTGAAGTTTTTTGTTTCTTTAAAAATTATGGTTAAATTTGAAATTAAATGTAAATATGCAATTTATTGTAAAATGGTAGGCTCATGACAGCAGTTGACATGAATAATCACTGATTGTATATGATGCTTCAAAATCAACATGATAGAATAGTAGTCAGTACTTCCAGTACTGATAATTAAATTTAGGCTTCTTAAAAGAAATATTATAAAAGCTAATGAACTGGCAAAAGATTAACGGGTAATATTTGTATACTTGATAGCAAATTATCCTTATTTGGGAATTATTCAAGGCTTCTCATAATAACTATGTTGTGCGAATACAGTTTAACAAGAAAGTGATATGTTGTGTAGCCAGGTAGTTTAATGGAATGTAAGATACAACTGACAATATGGAAGTATATTAAAAATTAAATAACTGGGCATTTTGAGATCTATAAACAGGTCTCTTTGTCAGCATAAATAACTAGAAGTTCAAAGCTGTTTCGATTTCTACAGATGAAATTGAATGTTTTAATGAACAAAGTTGTTGTCATGCCAATGGAACATTAAATATGCTGGAAATGCTTGGCTGTCATGTGCATCTCATTAATCGGTTGATCAATTCAGAAATATCATTCATTCTGCAATCTTGATATTTTTATTTAGGATATTCTAGTACTAAATAAGAATTGCACTAAAATACGGTAGTAATGTTCTAGAATCAATAACTTAGAATTGATTGATGTTCTTATGTTTTCTATTTTGATTTCTAACCATGTTATTCGTAAATTCTGTTCTTATGTCTTTAGTATATGAAACTGAAACCAGAAGAAGTGAGTGTAGCTGAGATGTTAGGAGTCACAGAATCATTTATTACCCTTGCATTAATGGGCAGAAAATCAAAGGTAAGTAAAATATTCAAGCTTTTTTTTTTTCCCTTTAAACTAAGCAGGTTCATATTTCAATGATTGCTTTTTATTTATTTCTTTGAAGATATTTGTTTGCAAAGCTTGATAACCACTGATTTCATTGTATAGGTGAAGCAAAAGTAATTGGTTTAAAAAAAACTATCTCCCTACTTATCTATTTTCCTACAACTCTTCCATGTTAATTTTAATTTAAGCACAGTTCAGAAGCTAATGCAGCATTCTGTGTAATAAAATAGTCTTTTCAAATGATTTACAATGATCTGATCTTAATAAACTAAATATATTTCTTCAAATTCCATTAATTTCAAATTCCTAGAACGATATTTTGCGGAAGCTAACGTTCCGCTTTGTCAAGTTTCGCAAATAAAATAACAATAATATATATTAATAATATTGTCAACAGAGTATATGCATTGAAGTTATTTCAATTGTTTAAAAACAACAAATAATATTATTATTAATAATTCATTTCTTTTAACAAATAATTTCAATAATGGAAATCAAAAATTATTTGTTAAAAGAAATGAAATTTTGGATACAAAAAGGAGGCCATACACCTGAATATGATGAATAATTTATACAAAAAAAAAATATAAAAATACATGACGTTTCGCCGTCGAGAGACAGCTTCCTTAAGGAGGCTGTCTCTCGACGGCGAAACGTCGTGTATTTTTATATTTTTTTTTGTTGTATAAATTATTCATCATATTCAGGTGTATGACTTCATTTTTGTATCCAATATTATGCAGTACATATAAAACCATATTTTTTTTTTATATATAAATGAATTTTTATTTGTTGTTTTTAAATCATTGAAATTACTTCATTGCGTATACATTGTTGACATTATTATTAGTATATATTATTATTTTATTTGCGAAACTTGACAAAGCGGAGCAATAGCTTCCGCGAAATATTGTTGTAGGAATTTGAAATTAATGGAATTTGAAGAAGTATATTTTGTTTACTAATATATAACAAAAATTTTCTTATTATGATCTGATCTTGTCTTTCTCTAACCAGTGGATTTTTGAAGTACGACAGTATCTGTGTTAATCATTGATTGCATTTAAGAAAAATGATGTGTACTATAATTAATAATTAAAAAGCTAATAATTGATTTGTCATATCACATTGTGAGCAAGATTATCTGATTTTCTTTAAAATTAATATTGGATTTTGTAATACACGTGTATGACTTTGAGCTGTGATTTTTGTTTTGCCGGTTCGTTAGGATTGCCACTTTTGACTAATTCTTTGAAACAAGTGGATGTAAAACAGGATTTAAAGAGTTGGAAAAACGTTAATAAATAATCTATTCTTAACTCATGTTAAAGATACAGTAAAATATTAATTTTAAAATGAATAGTTTCAGTAAATTTTCTAATTATTGCAGTCATTTGTAACAAGATGATGTTCTGAATAAAGCATACATACATAAACACACTCTCATATACATTTATGAATACAAGTATTTTGATGTAAGAGTACTTCTTTATTTTATTTTATTTTTCCCTTTCTGGTGATTACTCTTGTTCAGATGTTACTTAATAATACTGATAAGGCTTTATATTTTATTGTTTCTTTTTGATTTCAGGCAGTTGATGAAAATGTATCTCATCGTTTTTACTTAACTCTTATCCTTTATGATCTGTGGAACCACGCATCTGTTTGGGAAGTGGCCAACATGTTTCATTTACACCGTGGGATTGTTCAGAATTTATTGAGTTCCACTGCTTCATTTGCTACTTGTGTTTATTATTTCTGCAATGTATGTATTTTAAGCTATAAATGTGAAAAATTACAAATATTTATCACCTTATTTTAATTAAAGAGAAATGAAGTTTATAATTTAATTTTTAATTAAAAATACTAATTCAATAGTGGACGAAAAGATGTTATTTGAGGTAAAATGTCTAGTTTTGCTTTGGATTTATTGCTGTGTACTGGTAGTTATCAATTAGTCCCTCACACTTCTTACATTTTTGACTTATCTCTGGTAAAACGAGACCTAGGTATGTTCTGTAGAACAGATCAATCCAGGAAAACTCCATCAGGATATTACTCCACTGTTCTTGCTTCTGTTACAGGCAAAGAACATTCTCCTACTATCTTTAGTTTTCACTTATTTTAAGATGGGATATAAATTTTCATCCTCAGTTCAAATTTCATTTCATTTTTAAATAATTAATCTTTCCTAGCTGTGTTATCATCTTTCATTACTATTTAGTTATTCATCTAAATGAGCTATTTCTGACTTTTCCTACATTATGTGGTTGATCTGACCCATGTTATCTTTCAGGCAATTGAGAAAATGAAATTGAATGATTGGGCACAGTGAAATTACATTAAATGGATACAAGATAAGTTTTTCTTTCACTAAAGACAAGAATAATCTGATTAAATGAAAAATAACATAGTATCTTTAATTTTATGTCAACTATAATAACTGTGGTTACTTATTATGCTCTATAACTCTGTAAGGTAGAAAAAAAAAGACATTTCTTCATCTCATCAGTTTCATTCAGTAGTTATGTTTGTCTATTTCTCATTACCTTTACCAGATCATTATATTCTGCTGAGAAATTTGAAACAAAGGTAGATAATTTGTAAAAGTAACACTGTTTGCGATCATAATCCTGTTTAGGTATAATAAAACATCTTACATTAGTTAAAGTTAGTAGATTTTATCAATAACAATTAATATATTAAGTTATAGTAGTGTAATTAAAAACTATAAGTTTCACATTATTATTTTTTTTTCTCTCTCTCTCATTTTCCATCTAGGTAATATGATCTTAAATTTTCCTTCTACATATCTGTTAAAATTTATAACATTTTTAATTGTGAGGATTGTAAGTTACTTATTTTAAAACAGGGATCATTAACTTATATTTCTAGAACTATAAATTAATAAGTGAAGTCATCTACAGCTGCTCCCTACTATTTCCCAAAATCTTTTTCTTTTTTTTGCATTCACATCACTTTATAATACAAGGGTCACTCCAAAAGTAATGCACAATAATTTTTTTTTAATTTAATTTTTTATTTACAGATTGCTACAGTGTGGAGATACATGCCTTAAGAATGAAATGTCATTTTTCTACATAATTGCCGTGGCATTCAATAGCCTTACGTCACCTTGGAACGAGTGGCTGTATGTCTGCTCGGTAAAACTGTGGGCCGGCACACTTGAGTCTGTTTAGTGGCCATCACGAGGGAGTCATCATTTTCAAACTTTGTACTGCGAAGGGAGTCCTTGAGTTTGCCGAAGAGATGGCAATCCGATGGTGCCAGATCAGGGCTGTACAATGGACGCAGCAACGTTATCCACCCAGGTTTACTGATCGATTGCACAGACCTTCTGCATACACAGGCTTCCCAATGCCCAGTTGGATTGACATTTCTTTCACAGTTACACATCCATCTGTAATAACCATGTTATTCATGCACTCCACATTCTCAGCCGTTTGCATGGTGTGGTGTCTGCTGCAGCGTTGCAAATCCTGAATATTGGCTTGACCATTCTCACCTAAGGACCTATGTGGCCAGCGACTAATGGTACTGCGATCGACAGAGTCATCTCCGTACACCTTTCACCATCTATTGTGGATGTTTCCGACTGTTTCATTCTCGAAAACCAGGAATTCAATAACAGCATGTTGCTTCTGACTGACATCAAGAGCAGCAACCATCTTTTGGGATTGCTACAACCTCGCCCCATATGGGAAAGGGTTGCATTACATTTGAATAGAGGTGTGAAGGATTCTTTTGTGTATTATGAAAATAGCAAATCTGTAATAAAAATTTAATTAAAAAAAAATGTTGTGCATTACTTTTGGAGTGACCCTCGTATTATATTATAATATTATACAATGTTAGTCTCTTAATTATAAATGTTTTCATATTTTCAAATTTCATAAAAATCCATTTATAGGATTCTTGCATGACTTTTGAAAAATGAGATTTTTCTGCTGCCGAGTTGCTAATATTTTATAACAATGAGATCAAAGTCCAACAAGAATTTGTGAAAATTATTCGTAAAATAGTTGATTAGTTTTTGTATTGCCATAAAATTGCTTCCATTTTTTACGTTTGTAAAAAATTTATATTTCAGTAGCTTTAATCATATTTATTTAATTATTTGGATTTCTTGAATAATTTATTTTGAGATACCGGTAACATTAAACAAATTTTTATATTGGGATTCTCTAGTCTAGATTTTGCAATATCAATTTTTTTCTTCATAGTAATACATCAAGTATCCATTTGACTCAGTCATTTTTTTTCAGTATTCAGAAATACTGAATTGGATTCTGTACATGTGATACCAGATTTTTGGTACTTAATAAACAATGTAAGATAGCAAAAAAAAAAAAAAAAGAAAGAAAGAAAGAAATGGAATTTCATATTGTAGTTCATAACCTTTATGAGAAATTTAGAGAAGTACCTTTTTAATCACATTTAAGCTTTCAGAAAGTAATAACCAATTGAAAAGATCATAATAAAACTTTGTTAGGGTACCTATATTTTTGTTATTTTTAGGTTATGCTTGCGCATTGTTTGTGTTTTCTTCTTTTTTAAGATAGCTTTAATGTTTAATTATTGTTTTTCGGTGATATCATTGCTACCATTATCTTTATTTGAAACCCTACTAGCAATAAACGAAGATGCCATCTTGAATGCTTTTCATATATCCTTCATTTCTGATGTTTTCTTTTTGCAAAAAAACAAAAAAACAAACAGCATTTACTTAGAATATCAAATTATACAGCATTCTCCGTCTTCCTTTGTGATTTTAAGATATTAATTCATTTATTTATTTTTTTACATAAAATTTCAGGAATTAACTGAATTTTGGGCTTATCAGGAACTTTTAAGTCCTTTTATTAAACAGATATCCTATTGTGTAACTGCAGAACTAATTCCTTTGATGGAGTTACCTGCTGTAAAAAAGGTAAATCATCATTTTGTTATATTGGTTCTAAATATTTTCTATTAATATTTCTAAATAAGTTCTATTAAAAAAATAATTGCAATATTTGTTAATCTATTACAAAGACTGTTTTCATCCTACTAGCATGAAGTCGAGATGCCTTCTAATTAACAGAAGTTGATAATTTCTGTATCTGTTGTGTTTGTAAAATAATTTAGTTACATCTTACATAATAGTAGTTGAAATGAACTTCTAAAATTTAAAATTTTCATCTTTGTGTTATGCAAAACTGGACTTATTTTATATGTAATTATAAAAAGGGGACATGGGTTGTATGACATGGATTTTAATGCCCTTTTGTGAGATGAAAGTACAGTAAACTCCCAATTATCTGCGGGCAGTTTATCCGCTTTGCGGATATCTATCTGCGGACCTCTCCTGTTTCCATTTTTAATACTGTACAACAAATTATGGAATTAAAAAAAAAAAATTAAATTTCGAGTAAGGTAAACAATAAAAGAGGCTAACAAAGTACGTGAAGACAATTAAAGACAAATAATTTAAAGAATGACCTTGTGGGTGGAGCTTAGGCCGATAGGTTACACTAAATTACGGGAGAGCCTTCCTGTAATAATAAAATTTAAAAATAAATAAATAATTTAAAATAAAATAATTGTTTATAATGTACGTATTGTAACTGCATGTATTGCCATTTTAATGTAAATAAAACATGTTAAAAGCATTTTTGTGATGATTTTCGTCCTATTTCGGATTATCCACGGAATTCGCTTATCCGTGGTTGCCGCGCCACCCAATTCCGAGGATAATCGGGAGTTTACTGTATTTGAAAATATATTGGGGTTTGGGGTCCAGCAACCTGCTATTTTCAAGATTTTTAATGTTTTTTGTAGTGTTGTTCCCATGTTAGCATAATAGCTTCCTGCGTCTACTGAAAGAAGAAGTGCAGCTGTGGTACAGTGGGTAGGATACTCGACTTCTTCTGAGTAGAAGGTTTTTGATCTTTTTCTTTTTTTCTTGCCCTCCGTTATGCTTCTACTTTTTTATTTCTATTTTGTTTTTGTTTTTCTTTAGGCAGAAATAAAAATACAGTTAAAAATGTCTAAATATCTTTAATTTTTTTAATTAAAATTAATTTTAATTTCGAAAAGTGAAACCTACATATTTGTACATTTAACTTTTTTTTCTTTTTTTATTATTGGAGCTGTGAATATTGGAAGTAAATGAAGATAAAGATAACAATTCTAAAGCTATTATTTGAAATTTACAATTAATACAAATAAATTTGCATACATCAATAGTTCTTTTCATTATCAGGATACAAAAGACAGAATAGAAGGGTAAACAGAATGGATGCTGGAAGGTATTAAGATAGTGGTGCTATAAAGTTTAGAACAAAAAGACCAAAAGAAAACAGCCAATGACGGAGAGACATTGGGGGGGGGGGAGTTAATCGGAAAGGCTTAAGGGGCCTGTTGATAGAGCCTGCAAGCCTCAAAGCTAGCTTTAAAAGAATTAAAGGATTTAAATTAAACCTAGCAAGTTCTACAATTTTAGGAAAAGGAATTTTGTTTGATCAGTATAGCAATGCATCAAATCTACTGATAATGAAAAGAATCATTTACATAAAAATTATTATTATTATTATTATAAAAATTAATTGTAATTATTGTAAATTTCAAATAAAAAGCTTAGAATATTTATCTCTTTCTTCAATTACTTCCAATATTAATAATAATAAAAAAGGGTGGAAAAAAAAAGGACAGCTCTATGGTTATTGGAAAAGAGAATACTAGAAAAAAAAATTAAATGTATTGACATGTAGATTTTATTTTTCTAATTAAAAACAATAGAGATATTTATTGCTGCCTAAGAAAAAAAAAACTGAAATAGAAATAAAGAAGCAGAAGCCTAAAGGAGGACAAAAGAAAAAGAAACTGCATTACCATAAAAGAAAAGAAACAGAAAAAAAAATCATCAGGCAGCAGACTTGAACTTCAGACCTTCTGCTCAGAAGTCGAGTATCTTATCCACTGCACCATAGCTGCACTTCTTCTTTCAGTCAACACAGGAAGCTACTACGCTAACATAGGAAAAACACTCCAAAAAACATCAAATATCTCAAAAATGATAGGTTGTTGGATCACAAAACCTGGTATATTTTTGAAGTACTTCATGAGTACTTTCATATCTCACTAAAGGGCATTAAAATCTTTGTCCTCTCCTTGTTAGTAATTCCATAACCATTACCAATTAAAAAATTAATACTCATTTTTGCCTTTCTATGACTTTCGTTATTGACCTTTTGAAGTTAGTTCATCTTTTATAACAACAGCATTATATATTGAAATGAAATCAAAATATTACTTCAGTTATAGAACCTGTTTAAGCACTTAAGCTCAATAAGAATTCATAGCACATCTTGCACCACTACCACTAATAGGTATCAATAACAACCCTGAACAAACACCGAACTCGAAGCATTACAACACACAAAACGCACTACATTCACAAAACGCAACATGTACCAACCCAAGTCCGTGACAAAAAGGATGACCCTCCCCTGCAAGGAAGGAGGCCGAGGACTCATCATCCTACATGAAAAACAAGTACACACACTTAGGGAACACTTCCACCAGAGAGCACAACACTCTCTCCACTTAGCCATTGTCAAGCTGACACACACCTTACACCCTTGGACCTCGAAAACCCTTGCCCAACCTTCACTACCCCCGCCATCCACACTCAGCAGCTGTGTGAATCATGGGCTCATAAGGAATTCCACAGTAGACATTGCTATGAATTCAGCCAGCCTAATGTCAACATGGAAGCGTTGAACAGATGGCTGATGAGTGGGGAGCTGTTTGGGGAGACTGAAGGGTTCATAATCGCAATACTGGACCAAGTCATCCCTACATGCAACTACAAGGAAGCTATTCTAAGTGATGCAAACATGCATGACCACACATGCAGGAAGTGCCACACAACTTGAGACGATTGGACACTTAATATCAGGCTGCCTCCTTCTCTCCCAAACAGATTTCCACCACCGACACAATCAGGTAACGTCAATCATCCATCAACAGCTAGCACACAAACACTTACTTATTAACAATACGGTCCAATACTACAAATACACCACAAAGCATGTTAGAGTCACCCACATATAATCTATACTGGGACCACCCCATTCACACAGACAAAACCATACACCACAATAGAATTGACATCACACTTGTTTATAAGGCCAAAAAACTGACCTATCTCTTTGACATTGCAGTGCCTATCAGCAAGAACATGCAGAAAACTCATGCAGACAAGAACTAGCACATGAGCTCTAGAAGCAGAGGAGGAAGTACCAAGCATGTGTTATACCCATCGTCCTGTCTGCCTCACACACTGGTCTGGTGCCTCACACACTGCACCACAACCTTAGCACATTAGGACTTCACAAAAATACTTATGCACAAGGCTACGATACTCAACACTTAACAATCATAGTTAAAAAATTCATGAACACAACCACATATCCCTAACATCCTTCACCTCCTTGCACAATTTTTTACACTTAACAACATGTGCTTTGGTCCTTGACCCACCGTATTGTCTGTACTGGGAAAACCCAAGTATAGGAACTCTTATACAGGATGATTCAAAATTCATAGGACAAACTTTAAGGGGTATGGTAAGGTAGACTAAAACAAACATTTTTGTCAAATAATGTATGTGATTACATTTCTCAACAGATTGAGGAACCAGAGCTATTTCACATAGCATAGATCTGAGCCAAACCACTGCATCGAATGGAGAATTTTGCACTCGGACCAATTACACCCATTCCATTTACAGAGAATTTACCCATTGAAAGCTGAGGATTATCCTCAGCGCAAAGACTTCTGCCACTGGTTTATGCAGCAGCATGCAGTGCCAGGTTTTTCCAGCACATATGCTCTTCACAGATGAAGCATTGTTTACGTGTGAGGGAATGTTTAATGTGCACAATGCTCATCTGTGGGCAGATGCAAATCCACACGCTACACCAGCACAATTCTCTCTCAATCTTTGGGCAGGTATTGTCAATGACCAAATAGTGTCTCTACCGCTGTTGTGACAGTTGTGGACATACACTGCTTGACAAAAAAATGTTTGATTTAAAGTGCCCTACCACCCCTTAAAGTTTGTCCTTTGAATTTAGAATCACCCTCTATAATAATAATAATAATAATAATAATTTATTTGAAGAAATGTTTATAGGAATATTTTTTTACTCAAGAGAACAAAAATTATAAAACCAAAAAAGAAATGGAAAAAGTATATCACAGCCAACATAACATAATAAGGATAAGGACTGTAATAAGGATAAGGACTTGATTAAACATGTACAACAGAAATACCTAAGAACACCTGTTATGCCCTTCACACAAATAACTTGAAATGGTATAGAACAGTACTATCCATAAACCAGAACTGGAAATTGCCAGGTTTTTATCATATCTGAAACTTATGATGTAAAAGACTTAAAAGATCCTAATCCTTTCTAACAAGATTTCTTACAGATACCATTTAAAATATAGATGTAGTGCCTTGTTTCATCATCTAATGTAAAACCATTCCAGTTCTAAAGGATTAATAACAAATGATACGAAAAACCACCCCATATATGCCTTCCAACAATATATAAAATATTGTTGTATATATAAGCAAAATGATCTAAATATATCTCATTAATAACAGAATCCTTTGATAAGGAACAAAAGAGAGGGTGCAAGGAACAACTGTTCATAGATACCATTGTTTTGTAACTAAACAAACAAATTTAAGAAATTTATAGTTTTATAAGAAGGCATTTGATGTAAAACATTAAATTCTTTGTAAATACATGTTTTGAAGAACTACCGTATCCATCCTACAATCATTACTGACTGAAAAGATTGATCCAATCCTGATAAACCAGAATAAAGTTGGCCATAGGACAGGTAATGGTAGGAACAAATAATATAAACATAAACCTAAGTATTTTCCAAGGTGCTTGCTGAAGTGCTCAATGTTCTTCATCCCCATCCATCCTCTATGCAGTTTCCTTAAAGTTACATCCCAAGATTTTGCAACAATGAAAAACAAGAGCCACTAAATTAAAACTAATTATCTGCTATACATGGATGTTCAGAAAGTTTGTGCCTCAAAGCTGATGATCTTGAAAGAGTTTTAATAATTACATCTTCCATACATGGAATTAGCAAGAGATTACATTGCAAGACTTTTTGCAAGAGAGAGTACATGTTATAAAAGTAAAGATGAAGAAAGATGTTAATCACAGAAATGGCCAAAATATACACGAAACAAATGACCATGAAATATACAAATATATGGAAATGATGCAGTCTATGGGAATGGCTAAAAATGAAATAAAGGATTGCATAGACTTCATTTACTCCTAATGGCAATCATATCTTAATGAAAGGAATTTCATTAAGGATATCAACACATACATTATACCCATTCTTACATACGGTTTTGGTATAATTTCTACTGTTATGTAAAACAGTACATAACTTACAAAGATTAATCAAACCTCCCAAAATACAGGAAATATCATCCTAAATCTTTTAAAAGGGAAAAAGTGACCTTATCTTGTTAAAGGGTTAGGGAAGCAATAGGCTTGTAGAATTTATAACAGCTCTCCTTCAGTGCTTCTTGAAGAAAGCAACCTAATCCAAATTGTATGGTACAGTGCATAATTCTTATCAAGCAGACAAGAATTGTAAATCACTCAGGCCAGGAGAAACATAGCAGCAGCATACAGCAGAATTAAGACAAAAGGAAGAAGAATGATTTAAGAAATATTCATGGTAAGATTTATCATGCACTAAATGATCCACACATCGTCATCAAACAAGGAGCTAGATACAGAAAGATTCCTTCCCGCTATTCCAAATGAAGTTGTCCCCACAAGAAATTATAGGAAGTTTACAGAGAAACATCCTACACTTTTGACAGACAGATGTTAAATGTTCAATAACTATACTGAAATCATTAATCCCAACTCTTCTGGATGCATTACACTAACACAGAATTAATATGTTGGACTACTCAACCAAACAGCAGATATCATCCACGAAGAAATAGTCAGAAAATATAAAATTTTATAGGAAAGAATGAAAATTTGAGCCATTATTGGAAAATAACAACACCAAACTTTACTTTGATAAATCTATTCTAACCAAGAAAACAATAGGAAATAAACAAGCAGACACTGCAATAATAAGCAAGAAAAAAAATAACAACAACAACTGTAATTCTTATCGAATTGGATCTTTTTGGGTGGACATGTAATCCTAATTATTCTGATAAATCTCTTCCTCATAGTTTGATAATAGTATCCTCTTTGGATGTAATCCCGCACTATAAAACTGAGACCTCAAACTAAAATAATAATTATAATGAATTGAGCATTGTTTACCCATATTTATTATATTCTCATTTCTATTTTAACTGTACACATTCTTATCAGTAATGAGATCACTGTGTAGAAGCTTAAATGTTACAGTAGTTTTGATTGTAAGTACATCGTAGATATAAGAAATGTAAATCCTGCTTTTCAGTTTGAGTCCCCTTAAAAGAAAATTCCAGTTTAGGATTTGTAGAAGTTATAATCCTCATCAGTTACCTTCAGTAAGAATATATATACTAATTAACATAATGCCCAGTTTTCTATCTGCCACAGGATAAGATATAATTTCACTGAAGTATGTAATAAATGCACATCTGCCTGGGTTCTGTACTTTCTTCTCATCTTTTTATTGAAATGCCTGCAGTGCTAGGGACTGACCATTGAAAATGTTTAGTTTATTGTGTGACAAAATTCTGAAATAATAAATATAGAAAGAGAATATAAAATATATATTATAGGCACTCCTGATAGTTCATTTAACGTAGCACTTCAATTATATTTGAAAGTTGTAATCATTATAAATATCTCTTAGGGCCGTGCAAGACAACTGTATTCAGCAGGATTTAAGACATTACAAGATATTGCACGAGCTCAACCAAAAGAAATTGTGTCTTCTGTTAGCCATATTTCTCATAAGATAGCCAAACAAATTGTTTCTGCAGCAAAGGTAAGTCAGAATTCTTTCAATGCATCAACCTAATTTTTATTGAGTGTATTATGGTTTTTAGAAATATTAAGAAAACTTCTGATCTTTAAATAGCCATATTTGTAATTTAACATCAAAATATTATGTCTCCATTTAAGATTTGGCTTAAATAGACTTTTTTTTTTTTTAATTTAACTGTTGTATATGGGATCCCGCATATAGTTTAATCTTATTTAACACAAAAAAAGGAAATTTATTTCATTTAATATCAAGGCTATAAATCAAACTGAACTGAATGTATGAATCTGTTCCAACTGATGGTATTAGCATGTACTTGGTTATAACCCTTTACATACTGATAAACTTGCAAATATGATGGTGAAACTTGAAAACTATTGTAACATTTGTTTATAATTTTATTAATGAAAATTATAATCTCATTAGAAATTTTAGTCGTAAAATCTACAGAAAGAAGATTATATACATGCACTTTTCAAAATATAAGTATGTAGTTTTTATAAAAAAAAAATAAAGTTAAAAATGTTTACTTTTTTTAAGTTTATCAGTTATGTATTTCTATGAGTATTCTGGGTGTTTACGAGGGTGGTTTGATAAGTTCTCGGAATCACCACCAGAGGTCAGCGCTAGCGCCACGAGTTTTTCATGTTTTATTCATTAGACTGTTGCCTGTAAACATGCGTCACATCAGTTCTCTTGGAGGACAGCTGCGGCGGTGAAGTGGCTCTATTGTTGTTCCTGCGTAGTGATTTACGAAAATGGAAGAAGTAGAGATTCGAGCAGTGATTAAGTACTTCGTAAAGAAGGGTATGAAAGCAAAGGACATTCATGCCAATTTCCAGAATACACTGGGGGACTCTTCTCCTCCATATTCAACTGTTGCAAAGTGGACAAACGAATTTAAATTCGGTCGGGAGAGCTTAGATGATAATTCACGCAGTGGTCGGCCAAGATGTGTCACTACCCCTGAAATCATTGCAAAAATGCACAAAATGGTAATTGAGGATCGCCGATTGAAAGTGCGAGAGATTGCTCAAGCTTGCCAGATGTCATCTGAAAGGGTGAAAAAAATATCTGCAAGATGGGTGCCGCGACTCTTGACGCTGAATCAAAAACGCATAAGAATGGATATGTCGGAGCAATACTTGGCCCGTTTTAGGAAAAATGAACAAGATTTTTTACGCCGGTTTGTGACCACAGATGAAAATTGGGTCCACTACTATACCCCAGAGACAAAACAACAGTCAAAGCAGTGGAAACATGCTGATTCTCCGCCACCAAAGAAAGCAAAGACAATTCATTCGGTCGGAAAGGTCATGGCATCAGTGTTCTGGGATGTGAAGGGGATTCTGTTTGTAGATTATCTTCCCAGAGGGAAAACAATTAATGGAGAATACTATGCTAACCTCCTGGACCAATTACAACAAAAGATACGGGAAAAATGGGCCAGGTTTAGCAAAGAAGAAAGTGATCTTCCATCAAGACAATGCACGTCCGTACACATGAGCCGTCGCCATGGCAAAATTACACGCACTAAGGTATGAATTGTTGCCACACCCGCCGCATTCGCCTGATATGGCTTCATTAGACTTACATCTCTTCCCAAAGCTGAAAATTTTCCTTGGTGGACGGAGATTCTCTTCAAAGGAAGAACTGATAGCTGAAGTTGACGGGTATTTTGCAGGCCTTGAGGAATCTCATTTTCGAGATGGGATCAAAGCATTTGAACATTGCTGGACAAAGTGCATTAATCTACAAGGAGACTACATTGAAAAATAAAAAAGTTTCATTGACGTACGTACTTTTTTTCTATTCCGTTCCGAGAAGTTATCAAACCACCCTCGTATTTCAGAGAGAGAGGTTAAGCATTACACTGTTCAACCAAACAGGATAAAAATAAGCTTCTGCCAATTTTTTTTGAAATTTGGGAGGGGGGGGGGGGGATGAGCCAGGATCCACTGTGCCCTTTCTCTCTATATATGCTCATGTTATCAGTTTTTTATTTTTATTATTTTTTTTTAATGTTTACCAGCCCTATTAGGTGAAATTAGAGAATTACTCCTGTTTTATAGGTCCTGAAAAGTGTAATGTTCGTCTTTTCAAAAAAAAAAAAAAAAATTAATGTTAAAGTATAGATTAGAAGTTTTTTTTACTGTATTTTTATTTACTACAGTAGAACCTCATTACAACGGACTAATTGGGGCTGAAGGTTATCCGTTTTAATGAAAGTCCGGTTTATAACAAATAATTCTTATAGGGGTGTAATGCAGCAGGTAATGTAATTATCTTATAGGGGTGTAATGTAATGTATTGTACTTTACATCAATGAAAGTACAATAGTTAGCTATAAAAAGTGTTTATTATATATTAAATAAAAAACAGCCTTCAACATAGTAGGTTGAATTGAAACGGATGTGTACATATAAACTGCATTAATCTTTAGAACAAGAAGGTCCTGATTCATGTTGATTGCTTACATTCATTGGTGTGAAAAAATAATTTATTTTCTGCTGGGTTTGTTTCCTGCTTATTTCTTCAGTTAATAACTAACGGAGGTGCCATAAGTGTTCATAATAAGCAAACACATTTTTATTTGCATCCTGTTTTATTATTACATTTTTTTTTAAAACTGTCCGTTATAATGAGGTTCTACTGTATATCATATATTAATTGGTTTTTGATTTGATTTTTGGGGGGTAGTTATGAAAATTTGGAATTATTTAACCATTTTGACCACATGCTCAAATTTCATTTGTAGGCATTTTTTTAATGCTCTTAAACAGAAAAAGAAATTAATAAATTTAATAAATTATGTAGGATTGTGAACAGCATTGTAATATAGAATGTAAACATAGGGATGAATGAGGATAAGTAGATATTTTAATTGCATAAAGATAAAATGAAAAAATGGCTAACATTGACTCTCATTATCACAGGCTTCTGATTAATGAATGGCATCATGACCTTCATTTGTAAATTGTCCTTATGGTCTGATTTTTAGTAATTTAATGGTGTTATGAAATATGAAGTATTTGGATTGGAGATACTATGGTGAATATTTAATTATCTGGGCTTTTGAGTGTTAATATGTATGGATCTGGAGGAACAGTCCCTTCCCCTAATACTGTTTTTCATTATTATTTCTGTGAAATGAGTGCCATTGTTAAGTGACATTGCTGTAATACTGCTAGATAAATCTGTTCTGCATTATAGAGGAACCCTAAAAAAAAAATCAAAAACTTGAGACAGTTGTTCATAATTATGAGCCACAAGAAATGCATCTATGGTCGTTTAGGTCATCCACGTTTGTATCTATGCCTGGTTCCAGATTGTCGTATTGCACTAAAACTATTTCTTTGGTTTAGTACAATGCTTGAAAATCAAAATTTGGAACTTTTTAGCCACTTGGACAAAGGTAATAGCCTAAAAAAAATTCATATTTAGACTACTTTTTTTAAAGTATATGGACATTAAGAAAATTTTCCTTGTAAGGATTTAAAATAGTATATAGTTAAGTTTTTTTGCTATTATTCACTGCCGATGGCGGCTCAGGGATCTTTTATTTAATTTGGTACATTTTTGGAGGTATTTCTTAGTATAAGTCTTTCTTTATTATTAGATTATACGAACATATTCAGTCTTATGCCAAAAATAATAATAATAGTTTTTGTATTTCATGAGTAGGCACTTCTGACTTTCAGCCACTCAACTCTATTGCAGACATTTCTTACACATTAATGCATAATAATTCATTTTCTTTCTAGATGCTTCTTATTGAAAAAGCTGAATCTCTACGTGAAGATGCTGAGATTTTGATTGATGGATTTACTACAGTGAATGCAGAAACAATCTTTTAACTGATACATTCTTGATGTATCATTGAAATATAATGCAATTTTTTGTAATAAATATGATTTTTTAAAAAAATCTTTAACCTACTGCTAATTTATGTATATATCATTTGCTCTGGAAGTTAATTATGGACAAGTTGAAATTGTAATTAAAAGCATATTCTTGTATATATTTTATAGAATGAAATGATTAAATAAACTTTCTATTTAAGGAATAAATACAATTATTTCTATCTTTCACTTTAGTAAATGCCTTACTGAAGTCAATAGCACACAAAAAAAGGATAGCTTTTAATTTATGAAGTTTAATTTAAACTTCCTATTAAAAGTTAGCAATTTTTCCTTATAATAAACTGATCAAGGAATATTTATTAGATTGTCAAAGAAGTGACAGCCATTGGTTTCACCAATTGTATCTTTATAACGTTGTATATTGTTATCATACTTATACAATGCAATTGTACACGAGTGACCTATATTAGAATGAAATGCTTTCCATATTCTGTTCAATCAACAGAATGTTCCATAGACTGGTGCAAAAAGTAAAGAAAATGCACTTAAAGGTAATTCTGAAGGTTGGTAAAATACCAATTGGACCATCCAATAACACAACAAAACTAATAAGTTTACTAATAATTTATGTATTTCTTTACATTTGGATTCACTTCTAAAACTTTAAATGAAAAGATTATTAAAATAAATAAAATTACTAGTGCAAGAAAATATTTTATTTTTGACTAAGCTTAAAATACGCATACTTGAAATCCTCAAGAGTTGGTTATGTTAGTTTACAATGTTTTTAAGTTTACAATGTTTATAAATCTGGCAGTTTGTATTTAGATTAATTCAGTAACAGTAATGTTTTGATAAGTTTTGTACTAATAGTAACTGAAAGTAATGTATTAATTGAAACTGAAAGTAATCTACAGCGCTTAGTTAAAAGAAAAGAAAAAGTAGTTCAGAAAAAGTGGCGCTGCTGTATTGTGTTCTCTTTGATGGCGATCTTTTTGCAGTAAAAGTTCATGTCAAGCAAAAGTTTAGTTTCTTCATTTTAACTCACATTTTAACTCACTCTGCTTAGGATTCCAACAGGTTATGGGCCCAGATAACGTGTTCCAAAGCATCCGGGCGAGTTTAAATGGTGAGTTTGAAGAATAAAGAAGATTTAAAGGTAAAGGAATTATCGGACATTGAAAACCGGAATTTAGTTAGGCTTATCTTTCGTGAAGATGTCAGACAGAATTGTTATTGAAAGGTTAAAGGACAATCTGAACCAGATTACAGCACTCGGGGAAGAAATAGCGGACAGACTGGCGGTAGCATTTATGCTGAGCAGCTTACTGGATAGTTATTCAACACTGATAACAGCGTTGGAGACTAGACCTGATAAAGATCTGACGCTAAGCCTCGTGAAGACAAAAATGGTTGAAGAGTACCAAAGACGACTTGGTTATTCATCCGAGGGGCAGGTTCATGAGGAGAAAGTTCTTAAAGTATGCACGCCGAGAAGGAAAGACGCTCAAAGATCAAGCATTGCAAGCGGAGCATCGCAGTTTTATGGAGAATGCTACTTTTGCAAGAAGAAAGCAGGCCATCTTAAGCGTGATTGTCCCGAGTACAGACTTTGGAAAAAGAAAAAGCAAGAAAAGGAAAAGATACTTGCGGCAAATATAGTTAATCAAGAAAGACTTCCAGATCCAGGTATTTGTTTCACAGTAGGCGAAGGCAACCGTGATAAATGGTATGTAGATTCAGGAACGGGAAGGCACATGAGCTGTGATAGAAAGTTCTTTACATCTTTAGACACCACCGTGCGGACAAAAGTACGGTTAGCAGACAATCGAGTGATCACTGCGGAAGGTGTTGGCAGTGGCGTTCTACGATGTAAAACCGGTAATGGGAATGAAGTACGTGTTATCACAGTGAAGGACGTGCTGTACACTCCGACTTTCAGCGGAAGTTTACTATCTACTAGCAAGTTAGCCAAGCTGGGATTCACTACAACGAGTGTAGGTGGAACCGATAAGTGCCTTATCATCTGGAAAGGAAAAACAGTGGCTACAGCAAGAGTTAATGCTGGAATGTATGAACTTGAGCTAGATAAAGGTGAACATGCACTTACTGTGACAACAAAAATGGAAAAAATTACTCCAGAGACAGAGGAATTGCAGAGGCAGAATGGGGGACGACCTACAGAACGCCTGGTTGAGGAACTTAAAGAACAAGAAAATATAAACAAGTCTAAGGGAGCTCCACCAGTGACTCCGAAAGGTAAACCCGTGCCTGAAGTCAAAAAGGATTTTAAAGAAGCACAACAAGTCAAGCCCCAGGAACCCCCACTACCAAAGAAAGAAGAAAATAATAAAGCTCGCTCCCAGAAGCCGATCACCGAAAGAATTATAAAGATTAGTAATTCTCCTCAAGAAGTGACTCAAGATGTTAAAGAGAGGAAGAAGAAAACAAGTTCTTCCAGTTACGAAGAGGAATCTGGTAAAGAATGTGATGTCTGTTCAATCGAAACATCACAAGACAAAGTCCCAAACAGAAAAGAAGGAACTGGTGAACCGCCTCCAATCAAAGAATTCAGGAAACGAGAACCTCGTGGTAATAAAGGAAAACCCCGACGAGGTAAAAGTCGCAGAGGTACTGGCAGTGGATTTGATATTCGTCACAAGCAAGATTTTGACAGGCAAACCATTGAAAGCAGTGAAGACGAGGAAATTTGCCAATGCCTTTGGACTAGTATAATTTAAGACTTTATGTTTTAAATAGTTAAGGTTGCAGATTTATAAAACATTGAGGGGAGGTGTTAGTTTACAATGTTTTTAAGTTTACAATGTTTATAAATCTGGCAGTTTGTGTTTAGATTAATTCAGTAACGGTAATGTTTTGATAAGTTTTGTACTAATAGTAACTGAAAGTAATGTATTAATTGAAACTGAAAGTAATCTACAGCGCTTAGTTAAAAGAAAAGAAAAAGTAGTTCAGAAAAAGTGGCGCTGCTGTATTGTGTTCTCTTTGATGGCGATCTTTTTGCAGTAAAAGTTCATGTCAAGCAAAAGTTTAGTTTCTTCATTTTAACTCACTCTGCTTAGGATTCCAACAGGTTATTGGATGGTCACTTCTGTTTTGTTTGTACCGTTCAAAAAAACAGTGACCCCAATTTTGTTTTCCTTAACTATAAACCTAACATTTTTCCTTTTTTTTTTTTTTTTAAAGGAGTGGTTCTGTTGTGTTTATTTTCAATAAAAATTTAAATATCAGTTAGTATTAGAACAATTTAAATTTTTGATTGGGAAATAGGGAACCAATAGGATTCACATTAATCTATCTTGATTTTGAACATTTAAAAAGACAGAAGTTGAATTCTACTGTAAATAAAGCAGCTCTTCAGATTTTACATTAATTTTAATCATACCTAACCATGGGTAAACAATGTAACTACATATCATATATGAAATGTTTAGTGTACAGAGATTAGTAATATGATCTTAAATTTTTAGCTCTTCAAATTTATTTTAAGGACTTCTGTGAACACTATGGATCAAGTAACATTTTATAGGTGCAAATTTTCTGCAGATTTAATTACTCACTTGTTTAAACTGCAGGTTTCTTTGGTTTACATTAGATTTCCCATGGCTAGTGGAAACATGGTGGAATGTGTGATGGAGAGGCCTACTCACAACAGAGAGGATCTTCTAAATAAGCCTTCCTTTTCTTTGGAAAACTGAATAAAACAGAGACTTACTCCATTAACAATCCTAGGAATTTCACTACTAGTTTTTAACTATGGATGTAATTTGCACTATAGATCCTCCATTCCTCATAATTGGCTTGTGAGCAAGTCCTTCAACAAGCTATACAGCAAGTTCTCATTTCTCTTAAAAGCAAAGTATTAAATTAAGATTCTGTTCTTATATCAGATATGTTGTTGTTTTTTCTTAATGGTCTCTTTGCTTCTGTGAATTGCTGCTTGACAACTACAGAGCAGGCCAGAATTATTTGGGTTTTTTTTTTTTCCCAGAGAATAACAATACAGAAAAACACAAAGAGTCAAGTGATCGTACTGCATTTAAAGATAGACTGTAATGCAAAAGCCACTCCAAAAAAAAAAAATTAATCATAGCAATAGAACTGTTTGCTTTCTCCTAATAAACTGTAAACCACTTCAGAAAATTAAAGATAAGTTTTTCACAAAGTTTTGGCCCTTATTAAAAAAAGGCCCTTTACAGTAACATAAACTAGATTTTTATTGCCAATCCGTCAGAGCATTATTTCTTGAGCTACAGGAGACAATACACAAGGGCCTTAAGGAAAGCAAACCTTAAAATAGTCGTATAATCAAAATTTAATGAGATCTGGGCAAAAGGTTAAACTTTTAAATACGTAATTTGATATATGTCAGTAAATATTCTTTGTATTACTTAAAAGCATCATACAGGGTGGCACAAAAGTGACTAACCATTGTTATAAATTGCCCTTAACTGCAGCATCACTTGTTCACAATCTGAATGCTTGAAATCGGTGTGAAGCTTTAATTTCAGTGTCAACTGCAAGAGCATTGCTAGTAATCAGCTGTTTTATTGTAACAGAGCATTGCTAGTAATCAACTGTTTTATTGTAACAATGTTTACTAAGGAAGAATGGATTTTGTCTTGAAAATGTGGTGTAGAGGAGGATATAATTTAGTTATGATTCAATGAAATGATCATTTTATTTCTCTGCCACTGGCTTGTAAAGCAGTCAATCTTCGGAAGCCAGGCATTATAGTTTGGGGCAGAATATCATACCATGAAGTACTCTGACCATTTTTTTGACGGCACTGTGACTGGTCAGAATTATTTGGAATATTCCAGGACTACAGATGCCTTATAATAATTTTGATTCCGTTTACTTTCAACATGACATTACTGCACAGCACTATGCCATCATTGTGCGGAACTATGTCAAGGAAGTTTTTCGATGAGAAAGTCATTGGAGGAAGAGGCTCAAATGTCGCTGAGGTCTATAGACCTCACCCCAATGGATTTCTTTTTTGGGGGCCTAGTCATAGACAAAGTGTACTCTATGAAACCAAGAACACTGGATGACCTTAAAGCATCCATCGAACAAGCCTTTCATGACATCGATACAGACCAAAAACTTTGCCTTGCCAAGCCATTTGTCTCAGCGTTCCTAGATGCCTTCGGCTTATGTGTCAATCTGGAGGAAAGGAAATTTGACCATACAAAGTAGTTGTTATCACTATGGATAGTAATAACTTGGAAAGTGTAAGTTATAGTAATAAATGGATTTATAAATGGATAGCGATTTTTGTGCCACCCTGTATTTTGGCCCACATTTAACTCAAAACTTTCAAATAAGAAGTTTGATATAAATCGGATAAGTATTATCACAATGTATTTATTAAATTTGTTATGCTATTTTATGTATTATTTATTTTTATTGATTATTTTTTATTTATTTTTAATTATTTAAAATCAGGCAACTTTATTTATAATTGGCATATTTCTAGAAGGTTTCCGAAGCTAGATAATTCTCCTATCTGGCAAGTAGTTTTTCAATATAAATTTCATGCTTGCTGAGAGAAGGCAGATAATGGCAACGTCTGTAGTCAGTTCTTCAGAGCGAATAAATTTTATTTTATCAAAGTGTTTGCAGTTTCTATTTATTTATTTCAACAAATACGTGACATATTTTTGGTGGAGGTGCTTGGTAACAAATTAACAATGGATCCCCTTCAAGACCTCAGCAAAATATTTAGAAATCTATATCTGAGAGATAATACAGATTATCGGCCTTAACCAAGACCCTCATTAAGAAGAATGGCCCACACTTAAACACCGACACATGCTCCCTTTGCAGCAACTCCAGCTGTTACCATCATCTAACAACCAAGGGACCCTGCAACGTTTCATGGAGCACCTGAAGAAGATCCAGTTGAATGGCTGAGACAGTAAAATTGGATCAGCCATTACAACCAATGAGATTACAGCATCTACCTGTCCAACGTCAGCTTCTTTTTATCCAGAAAAGCCCTTCGGTGGTTCTACAATAATAAGATCAGCTGATAACCTGGACATAGTTTGAAATGAACTGGTAAAGGTGTTTGGCCACCTCAAAGATGACAGTGATGGACCAAACAAGTCCTAGAAAAATAGACTCAAATGGCGGAAGAAACTTGTGAGGCATACATTCAAGAAATTCTCTCCCGGTGCAAGAAGGTGGATGCAACGATGGACGATGAAAACACCTTATGAAAGGCATCACCAAAGACGTGTATTGTCTCTTGGTGCCGATGAAAATCTCCACTGTGAATGAATTTATACAGGTGTAACGAAGAACTGAAAATCTGAAGATATCGTGTCACATCGGAGAGGCAGCTCCATTGACTTCCAAATGTATGGTCATTTGAACTGGCCTTGATAATGACACCTTGGCCTTATTAATTAGTGACTTAGTCAAAACAGAAGTTTAGGCAGCTTTAGGCCATATACAGTCATCATTGCCATATGTTGTTCCCTGTTATAACCGACCAATTGTTGCAGCTTACCAACCAGTGAGGCTAAGACTAACAACCCGACCTGGACAGCCAGCTATGATACAACAAGAGAGGAATAACCACCTAAGACTGACGAGTATAGAACATTGGATAACAGATATGTTTCCACTGTAGTCGAGATGGACATATGGTGAAATACTGCCCATATAGATGACCAACAATACCTTCAATTTCATAATCAAAATCTTATGCCAATGCAGTACAAGGAAGCCGCCAGCAACAACACGACGTCCATCGCTGTATCCAAGATGCCAGCTGAGTGATCTGGATCAGACAAGAGTATTAGATGGGAAAAATCCCCTTCACCTGCCAGCCAAAGAAATCTATCTCAATCTCCCTGTCAACTCCATCAGGGAACTATATAGATCTTTTTTTTTTTTTTGAGGAATTTCCCCACTCCGGAGTGAGAATATCTCAATATTTCGGTCCAGTGTCTCGGGCCTTCTTTGGGAGATGTATATAGTACTTATACGGAGGGTTGTTTACAATCTATGGTAACGATTTGGATTCGGGTCTATTTCCCAGAAATTCCCTTTCTCCACCAACGATCATGCTCTATTTGATGGCCATGAGATACTGCTATTGCTCTGCAGCGCAGTTTCCATTGCAGGAGACTACAGTGAAGAACGGGAAGACGTTGACAGCAGCCACTCCTGCTGACAACATTTCCAGAGTCCATCCAATGAACGAGGACGTCGTCTTCCCAAGGCTCGTTCTAATAGTCCAAATGCGCAAAAATCCATGGGCGATGCGTCTGGAGACTTCACTGGTATCTCGGTAAACGGTATAGCCTGGATTCCGGTTTGCTGTTCTATTCGTGTCAGAAAATTCTGGGTCAATTTGGACGTATGGCTGGACGCCTTGTCTTGGTGGAGACGGACCTTGGAAACGTAGTTTCCGTAAAGAGCAGGTAGTTCCTGTATATAAATTGGTGTCAGTAAGTGATCCTGATAGTATGCAGAATTCACCTTTACATTTTGAGCCACCCTCCGTATCTGTAGCTTGCCTTGATAGGAATAACCCGCAACGATCATGAATCCCTTCAAAAAAGTTTCACGACATTCTCTGTACCAATTTGGAAACGATTTGGCTCCCACTGGGCAATAGAAAATCGCCCTTGGTTTATTGCAGTCGGACAGATGTAATGTAATATGTAATGTAATGTATGAGATGGGTGGTAAATATACCTAGCACCGCGACCTAAGGTCTATTGTACTTTCCCCAACCTTAATCCCCAAAAAGACCAGTAGCTACGGCAAATGCCAGTAGTTTGTTTATAGGGACCTTAATCAAATCCTTTGGTTCTAAGAAAAAAGATCCTAGGATTTTGTGTCTAAGCGCTGTGTAATATTCACAGTTACATAAGATGTTTCATACTCCTCCTTGTGAGTTGTGCGGAGTGTGATAGCCTTTTTTTTTTTTTTTAAATTTTCCTTCCTGTCGGTTTTTTTTTCCCTCTTTTTTTTCTTTGTTTGTGGTTTGTTGTTTGTCTGGGAGACCAAAAATCTGCTCTGTAGATACTGGTCTCCTTGTCCTTTCTCCTTGTCCTATCAGTCTAAAGTTACATAAGATGTGTGAGGAAGTCTCATCTTCTGAATCACATCTCCTACAGACTGGGTTGTCTTTTAAGTTCAAAAGCCATAAATGCTTATTGAGCCGACAATGCCCAGTAAGTAGACCAACAACAATGCCAAGTTCCTTTTTCCGTAACATTAAAAGTTCGGAGGCACGTTTATTGTTTGGTCCTTGAATTAGCATCTTGGCTTGTCTTTGCCCCTTAAGCCTGTGCCATAGCTTGAGCTGCAGAGCTCTCATTTTCTTAAGAAAGATCTTTCTAATCATGTTATTGGATAAGCCAATAACAGGTTCCGGACCTATAAAGGTCATCTCCGAGCCTTTCTTAGCGAAGGAATCGGCTTTCTCATTGCCTTCATGACCACTGTGTCCTGGCACCCAAAAAAGACGGACTTTGTTGAATTGTGCCAGTAAAGACAGGGTTTTGAGGCAATCAAAAACGATCTTAGAAGTAATGCGGCACTGATTCAGAGCGTTCAGCGCTGCCTGGCTATCGGAAAAAATATAAATATTCTTATTCCTGATGTTTCTGTCCAAACAGATTCCGGTACAAGCAAGAATTGCAAAGATTTCTGCTTGAAATACAGTTGTGAAATTACCCAGGTTATAAGAAAAACCATACCCGCCAGTTAGGTAATATACACCTGCTCCGGAGCCATTGGCAGACTTGGATCCATCCGTATACCAAACTGATTCATCTGTAATTATAGGAATTGATCCAGAATCCCATTCAGCTCTACTTGGGAAATGTATGCTGAATGGTCTTTCAAAGTAATAATAGGGAAGCATTTTATCAGTAGTCATTAGCAGGACTGACTCCTGACTTGAATGCTGCGTGTAGAGTTTTGTATGACTGCTTGCCGAGTGGGTATAACACCACTCACCTGCAGTCTTAAGCCTTAAAGCTCCCAAAGTGGCTTCAGCCTCAATATGTAAATGTAGTGGCAAGAATCCTAGTAGCAATTCCACTGCAGCTGTGGGTGCAGTTCTCATTGCCCCTGTGATGCCTATGCACGCCATTCTTTGTAGCTTATTGAGCTCGCATTGAGCTGTTTTAAGCTTGACCCTTGGCCACCATACCACCGCAGCGTATGTGAGAATAGGTCTAATGATCATAGTGTAGATCCAGTGCATAACCTTTGGGTTAATACCCCAGGTTTTACCAATAGCCCCTCGACACGACCAAAAGATTCTTTTTGCTTTCGTAATCGAGTGCTCCAAGTGTTGTCTCCAAGTCATTCTTTGGTCAAGTATAACACCCAAATACTTGACTTCTGAAGAAATGGTAAGTTTCCTATCGAAGAAGATAAGATCTTGCAGCTCATGCAAGTTCTTTTTCTTTGTGAAAGGTATCAAGGTCGTTTTGTCTGGATTGACTGAAAGACCTACTTTTTTGCACCACTTTTCAACCAGTAACAGAGCGTCTTGCATGACTTCTGATACGGTTTTAGGGAATTTACCTCTAACGACTATTGAGATGTCATCCGCATAACCAATGCAGCCACACCCAAACCTCCCAAGAGACACCAGCAGTTCATCCACCACAAGGCACCACAGCAGAGGAGAGAGAACCCCTCCCTGCGGGCAACCCCTGTTAGTAGCGACCGCTAAGGTGTCCCCGAGAAGCGAGGACATAACCACACGTTCACTTAGAATTGATCTCAACCATCGTCGTAAGGTAGGGTTAATTCCATGATTTTGAGTGGCTGCATCAATAGATTCTATAGAGATTCTATCGAAGGCCCCCTCAATATCCATGAAGACAGTTAAAGCAAATTCCTTATGCTCAAGAGCTTTCTCCAAAAGTATTACAATACGATGAAGTGCCGTTTCAGTCGATTTACCTTGCTGGTAGGCAAATTGTTGACTGGCGAGGGGATGTGATATAAGAATCTCATCTCTAATATATCTATCAACCAATTTCTCTAGAGTCTTTAACAAAAAAGAGGTAAGACTGATTGGTCGATACGACTTAGCTTGCGTATAGCTTGGTTTGCCAGGTTTAGGAATAAAGATAGCTCTGGTTTGTCTCCACTGCAGCGGGAGATACCCTAGTGCTATACTTGCCCTAAAAATCCTGCAAAGAATCGGTGTAACGATATCCACTCCTTCTTGCAAATGCATAGGGATAATACCGTCCATACCTGGGGCTTTGAAAGGTTTAAATGTAGAAATAGCCCATCTGATTTTTGAATGTTCAACAATCCTTCTAGACACACACCAGTCTGTGCGGTTACCTCTGAGAGGAACCAGACCCGATCGATGCATGTCTTCAATGTTGATTTCTTTAGATTCTGGAAAGTGTACTCCTAACATTACTTTTAGTGTTTCTTTTCCAGATTTTGTGTAACTACCATTCTCAAGTTTTATAGAACTTAGTTGGTTAAAGTTACCTTTATCTAAGATTTTAACAAGCTTGGCAGTACTGGAGATGTCTGATACATCTTCACAGAACTTCCTCCAAGATTCCTTCTTAGCCTCTCTGATGGCTTTATTGTAACATGTGAGGGTGTTTTTATATTCCTCCCATTCACCTGTCTTTTTTGCTTTATTAAAAAGCTTTCTTGTCTTATATCTTAGGTTACTAAGTTCGTTATTCCACCAAGGAACCTGCCTTGGTAAACTAGCAACCTTGACCGGACAGTTCTGGTGATAAGAACTGAGAATAGCTTGTTGCAGCTGGTCAACCGCTAACTCAATATCTAGCACCGAGCGTATGTTAGAAATCATATCTCCTGTTAGTATTCCTAGGTCCTCCTTAAAGCCGACCCAATTCGTCTTTCTGGGGTTCCTGGGACATACCATTTGTTGTCTTTCACCTGCAACATAGAAGCAAATGTACCTATGATCTGAAAGAGAAAGTTCATTAGATACATGCCAATTATTAATAGAACAAAGCATATTAACAGTACAGAGTGTTAAATCAATTACTTCACTTCTATTACTTACAACAAAGGTAGGTTCATTTCCTTTATTTAAAACATGTAACTTAGTACTTATCAAGAATTCCATGAGGTTTTCTCCTCGTTGGTTGCAGTCAGTGCTTCCCCAAGCAACATGGTGAGCATTGGCGTCACATCCAATGATGAGTTGTGTTCCATTGCTTTCGCAGTATTGAATTAGATTCCTTACCTCCAAAGGAGGAAAGTTATCGTTCTCCTCATAAGGGAAATATGCTGAGACCACAACGAGTTCACAAACTTTGCTTCCCACCAGAAGAAGTTTGACTACAGTTGTGTCTCTTGAGAGAAACTCTGTAAGGGGTATGGCACTTATGCCTTTCCTAACCAAAATACAGGTTCTCATATTTTCACAGGTGGTATCATAAGTAAGTAACCATCCTGATTTTGGTAAACCTAATATGTTACCTTTATAAATCCAGGGTTCTTGGATAATGGCTAAATCAATGTTGTCCTCAGCCAGTCTCTGGCACAAAGCCGCAGAAGCAGACCGGCTGTGGTGTAAATTGATCTGAATGCAGTTTAACATGTTTGTGGTGACATTAGGGAATCAGAGGCTGAGGATGGAATAATTAGGCGTTTTCCTCACTGTGGGTGTCGGATTCCAACACCCGATCAGAGAGGTCCCCACCCTCATCCATCTCAACCACTTCCATGTTTTCGGGCGATGCCGATCCCATGTCCGATTCCCCTGCCGCCACATCCATAGTTAAAACTGCCTGATCTTCGGTTTCTTTAGGTGTGAAACTATCTGCTGGTGCCTTGGAAGAAGAGGGCCCAGGTTCCGAGGTATCAACCTCGGGTTTCACATGTTCTGGGTCGTGTAGGATCTTAAAGATACCTTTATCGACCCCGGTATGTGCTAGGTATTTAGCCTCAGCAATAGCTGTAGCAGATTCCCTATCCACTTGGAAAATCCATCTCAGTGCCTGAGGGTCTGCGATACGGTTCAGTACCCGCCAACAATTGGTGTTAAGCCTCTTGTTGTAGGCACTGAGCCTCCGCAGCAGGACAGCTGAGTCGGTTGTCCATATGTCTTTCGTCTTGAAAGCTACTTTAACAGGTTTTGGCAGGTCACTGGCTTTCAGAACCCTGAGCCTCGTGCCCTGCAGAACACTGTCATTGTTATTAAAGGCTTCTGTCACCCAAAGTGCAGTTGCCTGGTTTTCACATAGGTAAAATAGTACCCCTCCATTCAAGCTGAAGCTCTTCATTAGTGGTAGAGGTTCCCCTTCCGGGGTTCCGTCCACCCGCCTAAGAAGGTCCATCTGGATGGTTCCTACTTCCCTATCGTCCAGTTTCTCATCTGGGAATTTTTCTTTAATGACGGCCATCTTGACACAAGAAGTGACCTCACTATAAGTTTGTTGTTTGGCCCCCTGCTTTGGTCTCTTAGGAGGGCCCTGTGCGTTCTGAGGTGTTGGTGTCGACACATCCGAACGCTGTCTCTTGGTAGTTTCTTTGAGGGGTGTTTGCTTGTCTTTGGCTACAGGGCTTCCTGCTTGCCTCTGTCGTTGCAATTTCCTCCTCATATTTCTTCTGGCTGTTTTAGATAAACCGCCAAGGTGTAGCCTGCTTAAATTAGAAGCAGTGTGTTTTAGTTCCCTAGCTCCAGAAGATAACTCGGAACTGCCTGTTAACTTCGTGGAGCTAGGTTCTGTATGTTGTTGGGAGATCCCAGCATTGCTGTTTTCTTCCCTAGATTCAGCTACCGTGGTAGCTGCTTTTAATGGTTGGGTACTTCCCGAAGGTGACCCTAACCCTTGATTTTTGTTTTTACTTTTTTCCATAAATGTTTTATTACCGGGGGAAATAAAAAGTCACCACTTGGCTATCCCCCTATTCCAAGCAGAAGGCTACATACGATGGGGTACTCGCCAGGCGCCCCAAAGGAATCGTTTGCGGCACAACATTTTTCGCTACCCTTGTACCATTCAGTCCTCGGCACGATACCTCCCACCTTAACTTGGGTAGAACCATAGCCCCGTTAGCCAGCATGTTTCGGGACCTCCAACTGGGAGTTCCTTACTACATCTGTTTCCACCCTCTACGACGTGGACATGGGGTTGGAAATTTTAGAGGGCCAGTCGGACAGATAAACATATACTTCTTCTAATGTGGCCACATACTTCCATTTATCCCCAGCGAGATGTCGTTCATACAGTTTTCTGCAATTTGTCTTACGTTCTGAAATGTGCCTTGGTAAGAGCTTGTGAACCTTGCTTTTATGTCTCTTGTGAAGTCCCAAATCTTTATGGATAATCTTGTTTACGGTACGAAAAGATGTTCTTACCTTCGCACCAATGGTCCTTTGGGTTGCTGGATTGTTCCCCGTCACCATTTTCTTGACTTTCTGAATGACAGTCTTTGTGCGACTTATAGGTGTCCTTGGATTTGCTTGCTTTTCAGTCCCAGAAATCTGTCCTGTATGGGCCAAACCAACATTATGAACTCCTTTCTTCGAAATGGTGAAACCTCTTTTTCTATATGCCGTAATTATTGCGGAATAACTAAATTTCTCGTCGGAAAGGGCTGTAACGTACCCTTCCCAAAACTGTGACACTTTCGGCGGCATTTCTCCGAACAAACTAACCCGCACCCCTCCACACTAATCTTTAAGTACTGACCTGTACGTTTGCATAAATTTGCATACCTACTGTGATTGGTTGCGTCGTCACGCGCCATGCAAATCGTTACCATAGATTGTAAACAACCCTCTGTATAGCAATTACATCAAGGTGGGCTCAAATCTAACAACTTCCTTTGTTATTGATATATATATACACATTTCCCAAAGAAGGCCTGAGGAACCGGGCTAAAATATCGAGATATTCTCATCCCGAAGTGGGGAAATCCCTCAAAAAAAAAAAAAAAAGGATCTATATAGTATATATAGATCTATATAGAGAAAGTTTTTCTCTTTCTGTTCTTATTTGTTTTTAGTTTCATTAATTTACTATAAGATGTATCCAGAAGAAGCCCTTGAAAGTAAAGGACGAAATATCGAGTATCATTGATGAAGTAGGAGTTGTTTATTTCTTCTATTTAGCTATATATATATATAAATATAGTATCATGTCCCACTCCTCCTTCAGATCCAAACTCCATCAGGGAAATTAAATGATGCAGCCTGGAATGGAGGTGAGGTTGCAAGACGAACTAGTAGAAATCCTCCATCGACAATATTCCTGACCAAAAATTAAGTAAAGGTGATAGGCATCCCACCAAAGCACTGGTGGATACTAGTGTCACAGTGTCAGTAATGACTGCAGATTTTCGCCAACATCTATGGAAAGTAACCCCAAGGCATCAAGGCATTCATCAGATGATAATTACCTAGACACTTTCGGATGATGAATGAAAGAGTGACAATTGGTAACTTTACCTAACCTGTCAAATTTGTCATCTTGAAGACTTGTAGTTACAACATTATTCTAGGACGGTATTTCCTGGAATTATCATCAGACCTGATTAATTGCCAACAAGGATCAGTTCAGCTGACCAATATTGGTGAATGGAATGGGCATTCTCTATGGAGGGTGAGATTCTTAACTACGAATTGATCACTGCGAAATCTGGCATCTTTATTTCTGTAATTAGCAGCACTAAAGGTGATATTATTATCACACCATCAAAAACGCTGGCAATAAGGAAAGATCTGGTAGTTCTCCATTGTCTCATCATTCTCAGTGTTTAGGCAGAGGATAGTTATGCATAAGTTATCTGTGGTTCTCTTCTGGCCAAGCTTCCTGCAGGAATGGTGATTGCGAAGTTAGAAGCAACATAGGATGACACAATATGTGCAGTCAAAGAAAACATGGACAATATAACCCTAAAGCCAAAAGCATTGACTACTACCAATTGACATCTTCAGAAGGTAATTGACTAGAGGCTTAGCATAAGCCAACAGTCCAAAATATTGGCAGTACTGCAGCAATTCATTGACATCTTCGATTTTGGTGACTTCCTCATCCACATACTCATCAAACACCAAATTGACACCGGTAATGAAAGACCTTTCAAGCAGAGATTGAACACAGTATCTTTTTCAGAATAATGTATCATCCAGAAAGAAGTAGATAAGATGATGCAACAAGGGATAATATAACCATCAACAGCCTGTGGTCATCTCCTGTTGTACTGCTAAAGAAGAAAGACTGCTCCTGGAAGTTCTGTGAAGATTATCACCAGCTAACAAGACTACAAGGAAGGACACATACCCATTGCCACGTAATGGGCTCCTTTGAGGCAATCGAGGGCAATTCTTTTCATTAGATTTGCGATCCAGATACTAGCAGATAAAGACGGACAAAGCTGATAGGGAGAAAACTACTTTCATCACAAATGATGGACTGCTGAAATTCAAAGTAAAGCCATTTGGTTTGTGCAATGCACCTGCCACATTGAGCACAAGATGGATAATCTCCTGGGTAACTTGAAGTGGTTCATCTGCCTGTGTTACTAGGGGCAGGCAAATGAAAACAGATCAGATGCAAAAAAGTGTCACTGGAAATTTATTACCTCAAAAGTAATCTCCAAAGCTGTTAATACATTTATCCCACTGGGAGACAAGACGATCAATTCCATTTTTGTAGGTTTGAGGCTGCTGATGGATCTACAATCTTACCCAGACGTGCACATCCCTGTCTTGGGCGCGGATTGTCTTGCAGTGAAATGAGTCCTCTTGGAATCTCTTATGCCACTCCAGCACGTGAACGTGACTTGCAGTGTTCGCTTCTTTGGACTGTGCTTTTATTATCATCCTTTTATTGAAGACTTTGCAGTCAGAGCCAGACAGTTAGGTAAACTCCTAAAGGAAGGAAAGGCAGTGTCAATGGACAATAGCAGAAGAAGCCACATTTGAAGACCTTAAGACAGCTGCTACTTCTGAACTATACTGGGGCGTTATGATAAGGAAGCTCCAAAAGAAATTCATGCAGATGCCACTGGATACAGAATCAGTATTGTGCTTGTCCAGCTATAGAATGGCCAGGAAAAATAATACATATGCCAGCACACTTCTAATCCCTGCCAAAACGAACTTTTCAACAACAGAAAAGGAATGCCTAGCAGTAGTTTAGGTAATTGACAAATTTCGCCAGTATTTTTATGGTCAATTATTTCAAGTAGTAAGTGGCTATCATGACCTTTGCTGGCTTATGAATGTTAAAAGATTCTCCAGGTAGTTTAGCATGATGGGCTCTCGTCTTCAAGACCACGAGTTCACCATTGTATACAAGTCTGGCTGGAAACATCTGGATGCCAACTGTCTATCCTGTAATCCTCTTCCTGAAATAACCTATGAGAAATCCCAAGATGTTACTGTTATTGAAGCTCTCCAAAACATCAGGGCTGAGCAACTAATGGATATCGGGCTCAGAGAATTATCGACAATGTCCAAAACAATGGAAGATAAATGAATATTTGTTTTGGGTTACAAGTCAGTATCTTGTATAACAGGAATTTCGGCTCCACAAGTCATCAATGGTTACTCGTGATACCAAAGCCCCTACGAGATGTTTTGCAGCAACTCCACGACATACCCACAGCCTGTAACCTTGGCTTTGCAAGAACATTTGAGTGGGTCAAACAAAGGTTTTTCTAGCCAGGATTGTACAGAAGTTTTTTGAGATATGTCAGTGGATGTCGAGATTGCCAGCGTCAAAAGCACATATCACAAACACCAGCAAGCCTCTTGCAACCAATCCCACCAGCTGATTACACAGTACGACAAAAAAAAAAAAATACCGAAACTTGAAACTATGAAATTTTTATGTTGTTGTGTGCACTGAATTCGAAAATGCATTCCGTTTTCTCGCATCACATAAGGTTTTTGTTTAGTGATGCAATCCCGCTTTCTGCTAATATGTGCCAGGTGGGCACTCCAGCACGGTCTGATTGTAAACATAAGATAAAATTGCAGGCACACACTAATGGAAGTTAAAGGTTATACGACAGATTTCTTGTTTACATTCTTTCCGAAATGTATATTGTTACTCCACTGCTAAATATCTATTAGTATCAATAAAATTCAGACACTATCGTTCAGAACGTTTTTACGTAAAGTTGTGTGATTGCATTGATTGTGAGTTCAGATGTTAATTTTGTGTTTGTGAATAACAGTGCTTTTAAAAGTGAGAAGTATGTTAAACAGACTTTTAGTTTATAAAATTCATACTAAGTGGCAATTTACAGCTACGATGTCACGTCAATTCTCCGAATGTATTTTGCTATGTGTATGGTAAATTCACTACAAAATCTCAGAGAAAATATTACTCCTACAATTAAGAAAGTATAGTGAATTGTACTTTAAAGTAGATAAGGACAAAAGTTCTGCACCTAAATATTGTCGTAGTGGATGTTCTCGTAATTTGAGAGGCTGGTTAAATGGCACTCGCCCTTCTATGCTGTTTGCTGTTCCTGTAATATGGACAGAGGGACCACCTCTTCAACTGTTATTTGTTTAACCAAACTTTCTGGTTTTCATTGGCATTTTCATTGGTCCTCAAATCCGGAAAATCCAGCAGGATCCTATCTTCAAGGAAAAACTCACCGAAACAGAAAATATGGCATAATATGCGTTCAAAGATATATGTTCGAAATTCCTGGCAAATTACAGAGCAGATAACTACATCTAAGTTGTGGAAAATTTGTGAAGGGCATATGAGGTAATGGGCTGCAATATGTCCCTTAAAATTTATTTCCTGCACACCCATCTTAACTTCTTTCCAACAAACCTGGGAATGGCTAGCGACGAGCACGGAGAAAGATTTCACCAGCAAATATTTCAAATGGAAAGATGATATGCAGGAAAATGATCTCCTAACATTCTTTCTGACTACTGTTGGTTTCTTGTCTCCGAGTGTTCCAGACCCAGCCACAAGTCTTCCAGAAAAACATTCTAAAATTGTAAGTTTTTAACATTTATTTTCATATAATAATTTTTTTTTTTAGTTTTTTAAGCTTTGACATTTTATTAGTAATCGGCACATCCTTTTCAATAAAATGGGTAGTTTTGAACGCTGAGTGTTGTAAAATTTTGACTCTAGAACTACAACTACAAAAAAAAAATCAAATTTTTAACCAAAATATTGAATATGGTTGCCAAAGAAGACGGTACATTATAAGAGAATTTTTGACTTCAAATTCGAATTTAGAAGACCCGAATTAGTAAAAGTAGCATATTTTCATTTCATGGCATGAAAAAAGTTAAAATTTTGTTGTGCATTATTATCCATTCCAGCAGATTGGCATAAATTTACTCTGCAGATTTCTGAAATCTCATAATGGTAATCATTGGATAATCGTGTGTATGGACTGTTTTTCTCGTTATGCCATCACAAGAGCTGTACCTGAGAACTGCTACCCCGATTGGAAATCTCCTCTAAGAGGTTATCTTGAAACATGGCGCACCAAGAAGTATCATCATTGATAGAGAATTGTCTTTTACCTCTAAAGTTGTGAGAGACATCATTAAATGATGTAACATCGATCATCGGATATCCACCGCATATCAACAAGACTTTAGGTGACATGTTATGTTGACATGGACCAGAAGAACTGGGACTATGTTCTTCTGTTTGTGACATACGCCTACGACAGGTTCACACCATTCTATCGTATTCATGGTTGAGGAGCTACCAACATCCTGAACACTATTTTGCCTTCCATTAGTCAGTCAGAGACGCTGCCGAATTAACTATACATGCAGAAGAGGCTCGTGAACTTGTCAGCATACGAATGATCGCTGCCCAAGCCAACTACAAAAGCCGATACAATGCCCCTCAAATTCGTAAGCTACCAACCTGGAGATTATGTATGAATCTTCATTGCGGTATGCAAAGTTGGTTTATTGGAGAAGCTCCCTCGAAGTTATTTTGAACCATACCACATGGTTCGATGAATTTCTGAAGTCAACTATGAAGTGGCACCTGTGGATGAACCAACCTCCCACCACTGCTGAAGCACACTAAGACACTGTTCATGAACTACGGATGAAGCCATACTATGATAATCAGGACATTAATAATTAAATGAGACATTATCTAGAACCAGTCCAATTACTGAGTAAGACTGAATGAAAAATTCTTCTAGTTTAATTGATTAAACAAATATCGGGCATATGTGCCAACTAAAAAAAAAAAAAAGCTAGAAAATTAGTTTTAATATTTGATGGGTCAGGATGATCATACTAGGAAAGGGGAAAAATATCACGATTTATTGATTAATTACATTTGTTATTTTATATATTATTTATATTTATTGATTGATTTTAAATAATTAAAGATAAATACAAAAATAGTCTATTAACTGTAATTATAAATTGCGTATTTCTAGAAGTTTTCAAAATTTAGGGAATTCTCAAGATTTCCATCTAGTGAGTAATTTTTCAATATAAACTCCCATGCTTGTGGAGAGAAAGCAGATAACGGGGACATTTGTAGTCAGGAATATTCTTCCGAGTGAATAAATTTTATTTTATCAACGTGTTTCTTGTTTCTATTTATTTCAACAAATACGTGACAGTCGGTTTTCAACTAATCATGCTGCATGCAATTCTCAATGTACAAGGGTCATACTGAAAGTCAAAAGTAACAATTTTTTAAAAATCACAATATAGGAATTTTGAAAAACCAAGAATATTGCCATAATCTATATATAGCGCCATGAGCGAGTCGTGACATCATTAGCTCCCATCACGTGACCACAGATACAAAAATGCTGCAAGTGATGTTTCTTTTCGCCAGTGTTCTGTGATTGAATTTCTTGTGAAAGAGGAAATCTCCACTGCAGAAATTCATGAGACTTCAGTGTATATATGGAGATGTGTGCATCGGAGCCAGCTGTGTCAGATATGGGTAAAACATTTTAAAGATGGCAACACAGGCAACAAATATAAGCCTCGTAGAGACCGTCCCCACACTGCCAATAACAAACACAACAAGGAACGAGTGGATGACATCATTCAGGAAGACAGATGTGTAACTGTGGAATTGGGCACAGTCCAATCCAGGAGATGATCAAGAGTTTAGGCTATCAGAAAGTGTGTGCCTGCTGGGTTCCCCGTTTATTGACTTGCGATAACAAAATTCAGAGAAAGACCATTGCTCAAGAACTTCTTCAGTGATATGAAAATGAAGATTTTTTTTGGACGAGTATTGTGATGTGTGATGAACGCTGGTTCCACCATTATGCACCCGAAAGAAAATGGCAAGAGTATGGAATGGAACCACCTCAATTCCCCAACAAAAAAGGAGGCAAAAACAGTGCCATCAGTTGGAAAAGTTATGGGCTCCGTTTTCTGGGATGCAGATGGTGTGATTCTGGTGGAATTTCTTGAACCTGGGTATACCATTAAGGCTGCTAGGTACATAATGACACTTCATAAGCTCCGTTGTGTATTGCGTGATAAACGTCCTGGGAAGTTGATCATACTGAAGCACGACAATGCAAGGCCCTACACTGCTCGTTCTACCATGGAGGAAATTGGGAAAATGGGGTGGGAAGTTCTTCCGCATCCTGCCTACAGCCTCGACACAGCATAATCCAATTATCATTTTTTTTGTGCTGTGAAGGAAGGCATTTGAGGCCAATGCTACAAAACAAAAGAGGACATCATTTAAGCAGTGTGGCAGTTTTTTTCTCAGTAAAACGAAGTTCTACCAAAAGGGAATTTTCAAGCTGCAAATAGTGGGAAAAATGTATCCAAAAAAATGGAGACTATGTGGAAAAATAAGGAAAAGTCTGAAAAATAGCGAGGAATTTGTTTTTCCAAAAATAAATCGATCTGATTTTTAAAAAATTGTTGCTCATGACTTTCAGTATGACCCTCTTTGATACAAACATCAATCAAGTAAACAATTTGGTCTCACCCATTGTTGTTTTTAATAATTCAATGAGCAGATTGAATTTTTTATGTATTAAAAAAATTAATTGAGGCCGGCAGACTGCTGGCACATGAATTTTCTCACTAATATTTCATTAGTGACTATTATTTTTGCTTTTAAGGCATCTATGCAATTCTGATGATCAATCAATCAAGTTGAAATTTGTTTTAAGTAGAAAATGAGTTTCCAATAAAACAAGGTTATGGATACTGAGTATAATTAATGTAATTTTCTTAAATAAGTTCTAAGAAATTTAAATGATTTGATGTATTTATATATATATATATATTTGTTACAGAACTTCATAAAAAAAATAGGGTTAATAAAAATATTTAATTATATAAAATTATAAATTATTAATATTTAAATTATAAATTATTAATATTTAAATTATAAATTATTAATATTTAAATTATAAATTAAAAATATTTAATTATTGCAGTAACGAACTGCAGTTTCGAGTCTTGAAAATGCAGTTCGTTGCTGCGAAACATATTGTATGTATAATTAAATATTTTTATTAACCCTATTTTTATGAAGTTCTGTATCTGATATTAATGGGTTTCTTTGCAGTATTATGTTTTATATATATACATATACTAGCTGTACCCGGCATGCGTTGCAATGCCACTCAAAGAAAGAAAGGGCTCGTTGAGAAGGGGCCGTAAATATAAGGTCCCGGTGTCGATCGGGTGTGGGACACTTATGCCGTTGTGTCGCCATCGCCCCACCAGTGTATGTTGTCCGTGCCCCCCACAGGAGAGAGTTTTTACCTTTTTACAATTGACTTCGGGGGCCAAGAAGGGGCCCTAAATATAAGGTCCCGGTGTCGATCGAGGGTGGAACACTTAAGCCCTTGTGTCGCATCCCCTCACCCAAGTGTGGTGTCCCTGCCCCCCCATAGGAAAGCGAATTTTTCCTTATTTGCAATTGACTTGGGGGGCCCGAGTAGGGGCCCTAAATATAAGGTCCCGGTGTCGGTCGGGGGTGCGACACTTCAGCCTTTGTGTTGGCTTCCTCCCAGCCAAGTGTGGTGTCCCTGCCCCAAATAGGAGAGCGAATTTTTCCCTTTTTTGCAATTGACTTGGGGAGCCCGAGAAGGGGCCCTAAATATAAGGTCCCGGTGTCGATCGGGGGTGGGACACTTAGGCCCTTGTGTCGCCATCCCCCCACCCATACGGGGTGTCCCTGCCCCCCACAGGAGAGCGAATTTTTCCTTATTTGCAATTGACTTGGGGGGACCGAGAAGGGGCCCTAAATGTAAGGTCCCGGTGTCGGTCGGGGGTGGAACACTTAGGCCCTTGTGTTGCCATCCCCCCACCCGAGTGGGGTGTCCCTGCCCCCATAGGAGAGCGAATTTTATTTTATTTGCAATTGACTTGGGTGAAATCTTCTAAACTTCTAATCTCCTAAATTTTCTAATCTTCTAATTAGGAGAGTGAATTTTTCACTTTACACAATATTGTGTAGTTCTCATTTTCACCACCAGGTGGATATTGGGTTTTTCAGGGGTTTTACCCCTTTTCAACCCCTTGGGGGGGGGGGGGGTCCGCGTTCCAAGGTAGCCTATCTTTTTCGCAGGGTCCTAAAGAGTAATTCTGCAAAGTTTGGTCCAGATAGGTCAAAGGGCCTAGGAGTCTATAAAGGACAAAGAAAGAAACAAAGAAAGAAAGATACATTCATTTTTATATATATATATATATATTTGTATGTCATGTGTTTGATTACTTTCTGATTATGTGGACAAAGCAAAAACTGGAAAAAAATAATAATAATAATAATTATGTTTCAGTCTAGATTATAGTATTTACAGGATCACATAATATATATTTGAGATTTTTTTCTTGCATATAATGTTGAAATCTTCACTTCTAACTTTGAAAATTGTTAGTAGCGTAAGCTTAATTTTATTGAAATCATTTCTTGTACAAAAGCATTTTTTTTTTCTTCAAAGATTGGAATAAGCATTTCGAAATGGATTTTTATATTTAAATATTTTCTGTAGTGCATTTGTGTTTTCTTAAAAAAAAAAAATAACAGCTACAGCTAAATATATTTTTAAACAGCTTAAGACCAATATAGACCCATTTGATCCTAAATTTTCTTTACATGCAGAACTAAATTCAACAACTTATAATGCTCGCGGCTAGAGTTGAAACTCCCAGAATGCAATGGAGATTATAGATTTTTCGTTTCCTGGCCATTCGCTAACATTCAAATAGGAGAGAAAATGGCGGTCGCTGCTTCACATTCAACATTTTGACCAGGAAAAGTTCTCAACAGTCAAGCTAGGGAAATCGACAAGCAACATTAAGAATAATTTCCATAGCTTGACTGTTGAGAACTTTTCCTCGTCGAAATGTTGAATGTGAAGCAGCAACTGCCATTTTCTCTATTTGAATGTTAGCGAACGGCCAGGAAAGGAAAATCTATAATATCCGTTGCATTCTAATAGTTTACAGTTCCATTTAATTTGTTCACAGTTGTCAAAAATTCGTTTCTCGGAACTATTTGTTTTCTCTTTATGGAGTGGATAATAACCATAAGAAAAATGGGAACATTATCAGTATAGTTATTAATGATGCTAGAGAGAGCTTCCGATTTTATTTTTTAACTATTCTAGCTGGTTAAGAAGCAAGGCCTCATAACAATCCTGGATGCTACAACAATTTCCAACTTCTTGTGCTTCTACGATATGAAGAGCAGTTAAAAATCCTCCCATATCCTAACTTTAGGATATCCTCACATATCCTAAAGGAGTTAGGAAGTAGATGATGAATTAAGATAAATTTGTGAGTTTATTAATCCTAAGTACTCAGTCTACAAGTATGGAGAATTTGATTTGATCTCATCTGGTTTATATTTATGCAGCATATTTATGTAAATTGGCCCTTGTTTAAGATTCAAATGAGGACATTTCTTAAACAAGAGCTAAAATGATCCCTAACCTCAGCTTTATGCAATGGACCAAGAATTGATGGAAGCCAATCTATGAAGAACACATGAGATGCATCTGGTTCTGTTATGTTGATAGTAGTACACAAATAAACAAATCTTATAAAATATTCTTCCACTGAAGGTTAATATTAAGGGGGAGGAAAAAAAAATCCATAATCATGATGCGACTGAAAAAGTAGAATATTTACTGTAACATCCATTCACATTTGTTCACATTTGGTATATTTTTCTTCCTTAAATTTTGTGAAATTACTCCTTTCTTAGTAAAACTAATTTTGGTATAAAACATATTTTGTTGATATTCTGTATCTTAGTAAGGTGATGAGGAAATTAGTTTGTTCAACGATTATTTGTATTCTAATCATCCTTCATGAATTGTGATAAGGTTAAAATAACATTTTAAGATCCCTGATGATCCAATAACTTACATCATCCTGAATTTTTGGTTTAATAGTAGTATTTTTTTAGGCCAGTACTTGGAATTTTACATTGCAATTCAACTACAAAGTGCTTTTAAATAGTGATGTCAATCCTTGTAATTGCTACTATTTATAATTATTTATTGAACTCAACATTCAATAAAAATGGAAATGGAACTTTAATTAACGCTTAATAGGATTTCCCCTCTAATTTAATTACTGGAATCTTTTTATAAAAACGTACACTCACTATAACACAAGAGAAGCTTTCTCTGAACTTCACATAAATGACGGCCATGTCTTCTTATTCTAGGCATACTGTGAATGGACATGAATGAATCTTTGTAGATTCCCTTGAAAATAAATTTGAGATATTCCAATATGGAAGATTTGGAGTATTAAAAATTGATAATATTCTACTAGAGGATATCTCACTTATAACTATATTATAATAAGAAAAGTGCACAAGTAATATTTCAACAAATTTGAATAGCTACATTTTTTTTCGTTTGTAAATCCTGATTTTGTTTTTTTTTCCCCTTTGGCTATAAAATTTTATTCAATTTGAAGAAAAATTCTTAGAAAGTTTTAATTATTAATAAGATTGAATATGCCATTTTTGATTTTGGGGAATCAGTTTATGATGCCAAATATTTTTTCAGAAATGTGGCTTAATTATATTGTCTTTAACGTGTAGTTTCAAAACATAAAAGCTTTTTTTAAGCTCCTAATTTCAAAAAATACACCCATATTCTTTAAACTATCTAATCAACATTTTGATTAAAATTTTATTATTAAAATAAATGCAAATTATGCTAAATTATTTCCTATATCACAGTTAAAAAATGAGTCCTGATTGTCTAATTTTGGAATTTCTAACAATCTAATAATAATAAAAAAATGTCTGCATGTTTTCTCTATTGCCTTCCTTGAAACTAAAAAAAGATTGCAGCTGAGCAAAAGTTAAACCAGCTGTAACAAAGTTTCACCACAGAATGCAAAAAAAAATAAAATAAATAAATAGTTGATTTATAAAATTAATGGTGTAACTAAAATGTAAAAATATTAAATCTTGAATTGCTGAGGTAACGCACATTTTTGAATATAAACCTTGAATTTGCAATTATATATATAATTATATTTATAGAATGATTGATTGTAAAACCATGGCTACTAAAAATAAGCAACTTATTAATTCAGAAAAATGGAATAAAATAGTGAAATATTGCTCATAAGCTTCATTATGCATTTACTACTATGCTAGGTTACTGGGATTTTTTTTTCTTAATCTAAGTTTATTTTTATCAATTTTGTTTGTTTTTGAAAGCTGAAGAAATATTCACTGTATAAAAATTACATTAGTAAAAGATCAAAGCAATATCATTATAAACTAAAGGGGAAAAAAAGAAAAAATAAATAAAAGAGATTAACATACAACACCTTTATTTATAAATTTATAAAGCATTTATTTTCTATGATTTTTTTTTAGATTCCATTTCAGTTAAGTGGCATCTATTTGCTGAAAAATTAACAGTGCTGTCAATAAAACATACCACTACTGAGATGATGATGAATCCTTTCAACAATGACTCTGACTAGAATGCCAAACATGCTATTACCCACTTAATCCATCCTGGAAAACATTAAAGGAATTTGTTGTAGAGAAATGAATAAAAATAGTTTTTTTTTCCCCGTTTTTAATTAGTTACTTGTAACTTTTTTTTTACATTATATATATATTATGCATCTGATTAAGCTTTAATTTGTTTTCCATATAAAATTAAGATACAATAAAAGGATGCAAATTAATATATCCATCATCCTAAAGTAATTGATCATGTCACTGTATTGGACTGTATTATTAAATTTGTTTTTAATATCACTCAATATGTAACTTCAACTATTTGTATGTCAAGTGATATCTTTCTTGGATAAACTATCTTACATAACTTTTCTTTTCTTATTTAAAAGCATTCTCAAAGAAGTTTTATTTATTTATATATTTTGAAGTAAAATCTTAAGAAAACTAAGTTTTCTGTTCCAGCAAAATATTGTTTACTTAAAACTTCTTCAGATGTCCATTGTGGTATTTTTTTTTTTTTTTTAACTCCTCTACAAGTTAAAATACTAATTGTCTTAATAAAGCAGGAAATGCTTTAGTATAAATTTCAAACCATAATTTTCTTTTTCAAACCACTGCTTTCAAATTCTTATATAAATGATAAAATACTGCAGTTCAAAAAAAACATTAAGTTATACAAAGTACAAATATTAAAAATTACACTGTGTCATTATCTAAATGTAAACATTCAAATGCAGATTTTAATCAAAAAACAGTTTTCATAAAAGAAACATCTACAGGACATCCCAATTGAAAATGGGATCCACGTTTTTCTTAAAGAAAAATTAACATCATTTCTCCCCTCCCAATTGAATTATTGAAACTAATAGTAGTACTGTGACAACTTCAAAATATCCATCAACAAATAGAAGATGCCCTTTTTATTTATTTTTTTTAGTTCATTAACAATTCCACCACAGTTCAGGAAGTCTAGCAATGCAGAATAAACTTTGTTGGGGCAATAGTGTTTTATGAACTTTTATCCATAACTGATGTAATACTTTTTAAAGTGAAAAAAAAAAAAAGTAAAAAAATAATAAATGGATATTACTTTATCATACCAGTAAACTATTTGGATTGCTGAACTGAGTTACTTAGATTAATAATATTAATATAAAAATTTACATGAACAATTCTACACTGAGCCATTCAAAAATCCACAAAATATTAAAAAATTTGTGGAATTTAGACAAACTGAATTTAAAAAAAAAAAAAAAAAAAAGAAGAAAAGAAAGAAATATGCTTATAGAACTTTAAATATATATGTATGTTGATCAATTAAATGCAGCAATAATAATAATAATGATAAAATATCAAACAGAACAAGAGTATAGATGAACACTGGGGGAGGAAAAAAAAACTGAGGAAAATTTCAAGGTTGAAGATACATTTCATATTTTTGAGAAGGAAGAACTTGAGTCAAATTTAACATTTGCCCCTTATTAAATTATAAACCAATAATTATAAATGGCATAATGGAAATTCGTCACAAATCAATCCAAACTTATAAAAGAAGGGAAAAAAAATAGAGGAGTATTTACAGCTTCTGAATTAGGATCAATTGAAAACCACACTCATTCTGTAGTATTTTCTGAATTTCTAATGATCAGAAGATAATCTTCAATTCAGAATATTAATATCCACTTAATTATCATTTAAATAAATTTATTCACTGTCTGGTTTATTGGGAACTATTCTCTTCGAGGCTTGCGCTTCCTAGGAGATCTAAGAAAAAAAAAGAGGAAAAAAAAGTATATCAGTTATATTTTAAGGAAATCTACTTCGTATTATTCACTCTGAAAACACAGTAAATTCTCGTATTTTATTACCATGACTACTGTTCTGCAACTAATAAATTCTATTTAAAAAATCATTAACATATTATAAAATTGTATTTAAGTTTTTATAAAGTTTTGTTCAAAATACAAAAACAACATAAAATTCAATTATATACCGTAATTAAATGATAAACATACTTGCAGTTTTTCTCAGTTATAAATTTTAGAGTACAAAAGTGGTTTTTTTTTTTTTTGAGAAGGGAAAATTTATTTTTTGCTTTTTATCCAAATAAATTCAAAATACACATCAAAGCTTAACCTAATAATGCTCCAACAGATAGTGATCGAAGTAGAAATCAGTAAAACAAAAAGTTATTTTAGTTTCTTTCTGTGTGCATGTTGTTTACTAATGATTTTTACCTTATGGCTACTTTACACTCTGCTGAAAACTTGTCTCACACCAGCTAGTTCCTCAAAAAACCTGCCACTTGCTCTAAATACAGCAACATCTAAATTCAGGTAGGCTTTAGAAGCAACTAGAAACTCTTAGTGGCGAGAAATGTTTATTTGAAAAACTACAAAAGTGCTAAGGCCATGCTGAAATATGGATGTCTTTTGCTCAAGGTTTCCATCCACAGCTTCCTCCACTACCTTCTCTTCTGCCAGGCTCTTTTTTTTTCCTTTGTCTCTACTGAAGAAAACAAAAGCTGCAAAATCTTACTTGCATTGCAGAATGGCATTTTTAATTGCAATCTCAACAAGAGCAAAATAGCCACTGGCATGTGAAAAGCGGGTGTAAAGCGACGTCATTTTTGTTGACCTGCAAATGGCAAGTTTTCTAGTACATTTTAGGCAAGTTTTCGAGAATGTGTAAAGTAGACATTTGTGAATTAAAGATTAGTGAATTTCAAGTATATTTAATTTAAATTAACCCATTCGGGTATTGTATTTTTTAATTTTTAGCCACACATTTTTTTAATAGCCCCCCCCCCAATAAAAAGGAAGGAATTTTGTAATATTTTAAATATTTCACTCTTGAAACATTGATCTTCATGTAGAAATACATGAATTAATAATTTCATTAAGTTCATAATTTTTTTATTTTACTTTCTTGGCGTAATATTTGACCTTATAAACTAAACAGAATATCAATTATTTAAATCCTACTTATTTTCATCTGTTTGAAAGTACAGGGTTCAAACAACTTAACAGTATATTATTAATGCCATACAAGTTATATTAGTAAGACACTATCCAATTACAGTAGAAGCCCAATTATCCGCAAGTGCAGCGAAAATTTTTTTTAAATCCGAACCTCAAAAAAACCGATTTTAATCCAAGCCAACAACAGGGGTAATACAATAGGCCTACAGTGCGAAGGTCGAAAATTACTGACTGGTTTATTGTGCATCGTGATCCTACAGGCCTTCTCGGAATTTGTGGATGCAAACGTAGAGCAAAGGTTTCTGCTTTACTGTACATATTTTAAAGTTTTACATATTATGTTTTTTTACAATAAAACATAGTTTTTTAATGGTGAAATATTTATTTTTCGTGTTTACACCTCATTTTTAGTCTTTTTTCGGGTTATCCGAGATTTTTGTTATCCGCGAAGCCCTTGCCACCAAATCCCATGGAAAATCAAGGCTCTACTGTATTTGACAGATATAGCAATCTATGGTAGCCTACAATAAGATGGCGATGTTGTGTTTCTTACGATGGGGAATAACACATTCAATTTCTTTGTATGTAAAATAACAAACTGAATAAACACATGAAGCTTTAACTATAATGTGAGGAATTTTGCCTAACATATCTTAATGTTTGAAATGTAAAATCAGCATGTATGAAGAAACAAAAGCTGATTGGGGAGTTTAATTAACAAACATTGCTGATTATTAGCAAAAACTTTTAAAAGCCCCTTTTGAAACCACCTCTAAGAAAGAAACAACTAAATCCACTTTTTGAGATTATGAACTTCTATAGAATTAATTAGGAAGAAGGCAAAACTTTTGGGGGCATATTGCAAACTTCACTTGACAGCACCGTGACTGTGAAAGAACTAGAAGTCGTAAAGGGAATAAAGCAAATTTGATGCCTTATGAGACCCTATTTTGGTTGGTTAATTTTTTTACCTAGACTATGTTATCTATATTTCAAGTAAATAATAAAAAAAAAAGCTTACTTGTCTGAATCACCTGATCCATCTTGAGAGGCAACCTATAAGAAAAAGCAAAGTCAAAATAACAATTAATTGGAGTATTTAACACTAGCAGGATAGTAAAATATAGTTTTAAAAATTCCTAAATTTCACTATTACCAACAGATAATATAAAAATTGCTCTTAAAAATTAACTGCATAATGAAGTTTCTGTGTGAATGCTTTGGTATTTTGTTCTATTCAATGTGTAGCAAAAAAATTACGGTTAATTTTTAAGACTGAACTTTGCTATGATTAAACCTAAGACTCTCTAGAAAGAACAATAGGGATTGTTTGTTTTTGAGTTAATCATAGTTCCTAAAGATAAAGTAACTTCAATTAATTTGAAGATCTGAAAACAACATGGTTTGATCCTTATAATTATAATAAGGCAAGCAAACATCAGGTTTAACTGTTTGTTTTTTTTTGTTTTGTTTTTTTTAATTTCCAGCATTTACTGTATCATATTTTTACTAGTGACAGTTAATGTTTAGTCTACTATGGTTGTGGGGCTGTCTGTTTATATCTTCAGCAAAGCTTCCATTCTTATTTTTATAAACATAAAAGAAATCCTTCAGATATTCAGTGTTCTTCTAAATGGCAACATTTCTCCTCTATATAGATAGTTTCTTATTGGTAAGGAAAAATAATGCTTATTTCTGATATTCCCCTTCCAAAGTCATTCCACATATTTCAGCTTTGAGGTTGTTTTTGTTTTTTTTTTCCCATGCAAAAATCCTGATATAAAACTGTATGTAAAAAAGAAGAAATTACAAAATCCTTATCAAAAATAGAGGCACAAACAATCATGTCAACCAATGGTACAGATGGATTCGAGTTTTCAACCATGGCAATATTGTTTTTTTGTCTACATACAATTCTAATCATCTTTAGAAATCAATGGTGGGACTGGATGCAATTGTGAGCCTGATAACAATCAAAATTTGCCAGTTGCTGAAGAGATATGAGACCAGAAAGATATCAGTAAAAGATCTTCAGATGACTAAAGTGAAAGAAATAATGTAAAAAGGGAAGAACAAAATCAAGCAGCACAGTATTAGATAAAAGCTGCAGTAGTTCAGAATCTGAAGATTAAAACTTCTTGAAGAAACTGACTAACAAGCTGGAAAGGGTTTTAATAAATAATAAATATCTTATTAAGATGAAACTTGGATTTTCTACAAAAAAGTGGCAGTTCAATCTGTGGCATTATTAAGGGTGTGTCTATAAACGATAACTGCAGTTCTGCTTATCCCAAGCACAGTTCAGGTTATCATATGACTGGTTACCACTGTGGTCTTCCCAAATCCTTGTGTTTGTAGACGGCATATTTACAAGATAGCTGACATTGCTAAGATAATCCGTTGTTAGAAATTGAATCAAATTTACCAGTCATCTTGAACTATAACAAAGAAGTAAAAATAAAATGACTAACTTTTAAGCAACTTAGCCAAGTTAAAAAAAATTAGTTTCAATGGCAGTGTGACCGCTTCATTAATGAAAAAGAAGTAAAAATAAAATAACTATTTTCATGCAACACAGCCAAGTGGAAAAAAGGACAACTAATGGCAGTTAAAACATTTTTTTTAAATTTAATCATTGAGTAATAAGCAACTTTAATGTAAAATGTGTCCACTCTTGTCATCTGCTAAGAATGGCTTACCCAGCTCTGAACCTGATTAAAACCAAGCAACCATGGTTACGGCAACTGCTCATCTGGTTGCCATGGTTATGGCAACACGAATTGCTAGTTGGCTGGAATGACCGGTTGACTTTATATAGATGTGGTTGTAAGAGGGTAGTAACCACAAACATGTTTATCGTTTATAGATGCACCCTAACATTATCAGAACTTTCTATTTGAGACTGATAAAGTTGTTCCTTTGTCTAAAATGCAAAACAAACAAACAGCAGCAGCTTTATGCAAATTTATTAGTATGTTTTAAAACTTTTCTCTTTTTGTAAGATAAAACCTCAAGAAACAGTTGTATTGTCAATTTCATTATCCTTAACAAATAACTATCAACACAAATTTTGGGACTGATGTTTATAAAGTTATGAGTATCGGGAACCTTCAAGACTAAATGAAGATCAAATGCTAAATTTTGCTTTTCTAAGAAAGAAATACAGCATTCTGTTAATTCTAGGAGTAAGTGAACAGTAAATGTTCATAACAGACAAAATCTGTTGCTTTCTTTCAATACACTGAACGATTTCCATAATATTAACTAAAACAAATTCCTTTAACACATTGTCTTGTTAATATATTTAACTAAACTTTTTCTACTCAAAAAAATTATAAAATTTTTCTTTTCCATATTTATTTTTTGCCCTAGTTACAATTAAAATCACCTGAACATATTCCCCACCCAGCGAAAGACTGACTCTGACCTTGAACTACACCCATGATCTCTTAATCATTCCAGGACTGAAGTTTGTCGAGAGAAACTATTCACAATGGCGACTCTCAAGCGAGCCAAACCTATCAGAAGCCATAACTTTCCCGCCATAAACACTGACATATACAATCGATTCAAATTCTACTATTGCGCCATCTGGTGTCCTCGGTCGTTCTTTCGCTGGGAGGAGAATAATCAATCATTGTATTAAAAAGAAAAATAGAGATTTGAATTGTAGCTGATGGATTATCCTCCTAGTGAGCACATTGGTGCAATGCAAACGAAAGAAAGCCGATGAACACGTCCAATTTAGGCAAAGCAAAGGTCAAAGGCAATCTCATTGGATGAAATTTCTATAATGTAAAAATAGATTAAAAAAAGTTAGACTTTGAAAATGAAAAATCTGAAATTACTCTGATGGCACCAAACTTCTTTTGGACATAGAAAAACAAATCTTGATATAGTTCTTGAAAGCTCTGAATAAACTGACAGCTACAATATAAACCAGATAATCATTTGAAAGATGAAAGATAACTGAAATCAATCAAGTGTCTGATTAATTATATTCATAGTTTTATAACTAAAATTACAGGTCCAATTGTAGTAATGTCTGATTTATGCTGCCAAGTACAGGATGGGACACACTTGAAAGTTGATTTGTACAAACACTGTTCATGTATATTCATGCATACAAAGCTTGAATATATATTCATACATACAAAGCTTGAATATATATTCATACATACAAAAAGCTTGAATACATTAAAAGACTGTTTGCCATTTGCACAAGGCCATCAAAACTTTCAACAAATAAAAACAACACTGTTTTTGAGAGAGGCTAATTTAATTCTGATCAGGAAAGTAAATGTGGAATAATTGATTTCTCTACTTTTTTAAAGAAAGCTCTTTGGGACCAAACCCCAAAAAAGGACTATCACAATCAAGATTTATCTTGAGCTCTGGACAAAGATAATAGAGGAACTGTTCCTAAAACATGAGTATCTTTCCATCTTCAGTAAATTCTTCTAAAATTAAATCAAATGTTTCTGGTTCATGTCGAAATACCCATGCAACTTGTTTCCAAGTTTATAAAATAATTATAATTTTATAATGTTCCATAATAATAAGCCCAACTTGATAGCTGCACAACTGTCCACATTCAATAATACAAAAACTATCCATAAGACCAAAATATCAAAGATGTTACAAAGATTCAAAACACTTTAAAAACATTTATAACAACAATACCACACCCATTATTGAACTGTAGACATTTACTTAATTTTAATGTTCAATAACATAAAAGATTATTATATTATAACTAATATTATATAAATAATTATGCATTTACAGGTTCAAGATTTATTCTTTTAATCCTGACTTAGATTAAAAACAAAGTGTTTCAAAATTATAAATCAAAGTTCACACAGCACTTATCAATTTCTGGAACCGGTAATAAGCTAAGATATTGTCTTGATCAGGAAAACTGTTTAAGATCTGTAAATAGCTTGTAAATGTAGAATTATATATTTACTTGTCTTCAACTGCCTCTATTGACACCAAAATCACTGCAATACAGAGACTGGTTTGTTTTGTGAGATACGTATAATCTAACATCACTCGCAGATTTCAGAATATTTTGAGCAAGATACAATCTTTGCTAGAAATATATAATTTCAGCGAACTTTGTATAATAAATATTATCAAAGCTTAACATTTCAATGCTAAATGCATTCAATAAACATTAAATTTTTTATATTCTTGACTAACAGACTGCACTCTAAGATCTCTTCTATATTAATTGATCTACTAAGATAAGAATTACCAAAAAGAACTAAATTGTTTACTAAAATAAAACAAAGACTGTTTTAATTGCCACTTGTTAATATCGAATGCCTAATGTATAATGTCTAAAGTGTATATCAACTTTATTCTATGACTATTGAGTAATTTAAGAGAAAAAAAAAAACCCAAAAAAACTTACATTTTCATCAAGTTTTTCATCATCTACAATTACTATTTCCTCTTCCTCTTCTTCTTCCTCCTCTTCCTCTTCTTTTTCCTCTTCTTCTTCTTCCTCCTCCTCCTCTTCCTCCTCTTCTTCTTCCTCCTCCTCCTCCTCTTCTTCCTCCTCTTTCGTGACTTTTGGTTCCTCTACAGCTGCTGTTATTTTCTGCTCCTCTTTAACAATAGCTACTGGTTCCTCTTTTGCTATTTAATTAAAACAAAACATTGTTTTCAATTTTAATAGGAAAGTGAGAGGAAGTAAAGAAAGTATTAAACTGAAATGGAACTTACTAGGCCATCAACATTATTAAGTTGATTTAAGAAAAAAAAAGAAAGACAAATCCTGCACCTTAATAGCTAAAATAAATTCAAGTTATTTCTATATAAACAATTACCGTATTTACTTGCATAATTTCCCCCATCGCGTATTTTCCCCACCCCAGTTTTTGTGGATTAAAAAATTCAATTTTTATTTTTATCGCATAATTTTCCCACCTCTACTTCAACGCGTTTCCAACATTACCTTGACTGGCGGTCAACTCATGACGACGCGACAATGTACCGTTACTATCGCATTGCTCTATCCCATGCTACTTTAGGGGAAGATTCCACCCCCACCCCGGTCAGTACAAGAGCAGACTCCTTCTGAATCAGTACAACAATTTCGAGTGTTTTGTGAAAACGTGAAGTTCGCGAATAAAGTTAAGTTCTCTATTAGCAGGCAGCTGATGCTGACGTCATGCAGTGAGCAGCTATAAAGATGGAGGGCTGCGCTGCGTGAGTTACGAAATTACGTCACAGTCGCACACACACTTCCGTGCATGCCTATTGCTTAACTATACTTTGAAGAAAACACAAATGTTGAGATGTGATTTCTTATATTTTATATGTTACCTGTTAATAAAATTGTTGTTAATTACATTTCTTGCTTTAAAAATCAATATTTAACATGGTTTTCCTTACACTTTCACCCTATTTTTTTCCCTCAAATTGAAAAACATCGCGTAATTTCCCCACCCCCCTTTTTTTTGTCAAAATATTGATGAAAAAAAAGGGGAACTTATGCGAGTAAATACGGTAGTTACAATGAACTTCTTAAGCAGAATTCACTGCTTCATCTGTGATATGTTCTATAAATAATGAATGGCTTAAAGTACGGTATGCGCCAAAATATACAGTAATGAAACTCGCGCATCTCGAACACATGGTTGAGTTTGTCGACGGGGTATAGGTCGAGCTGCACGTGTTCGCAATAGTGAAAACGAAGTTGTGTTGTGCAGTTGTCGTTGGAAATGGGTCTCTCGACGGAGGAAAAAGTATTCATAGCTGAGCTTTATTTCCGCTCATACGGAAGCGGTCGTGAAGGTGGACCAAGTTTGAAAAAGATGGCAGAACAATTCCAAGAGGAGTTTAATAAGACGGCACCAAGTAACACAGTTATGCTGTCTATTGTTACGAAATTTCGCAGTTCTGGTAGTGACAATGGAAGGGGAAGTCTGGTCGACCAGTACCATATATTTCCGCAGATAAGACGACCTTCAGATAAGATGAGGTGTAAATTTTCGTCAAATTTTTATAGTTTAAGTATATATCTGTCCTAAAAGACGACCCCCAAACTATCAACGGCCTATGAATTCAGTTTAAATCAGCGATCATCATTTTGATAATAATACTCTATAGCGTATGCAGAATTATCTCCCAGTCGTAATTTTTCGAATGAATAAATTTTATTTCATTGCATCTGGCACCACTGATTTGCGATTGTTGCAAATATTCACACTGATTCCGGCATCCGGGTAATGACCTTGACTATTCACAACGCTTTCTTTCACACAAACAAAGCTTCCGACAGCGCCGTTCCACCATTTTCACCATCTTTTACCTCCAACGACAAGAGCAAAATGATGGTTTCGAAAATCCCACGGTAGATGGCTCTAGGACTGGCTCTAGCTAATCATCGCAACGCCCGGCTATTCCTTTCAATTTTAGATACATTGATTTGAAGTGAGTGTTTTGTTTATTTTATAATGATTTTAATTTATATAAATTTCAATCTTATTTTTTTGTATCTGTCCTATAAGACGACCCCGGATTTTGGGGGCCTTTTTCAATGATTCAACTATCGTCTTATCTGCTGAAATATATGGTAACTGTTTCGACAAATCACGCACGTGTTCTCCAGCGGATGATGCATTCGCCCCGACGAAGTCTACGGCGAATGGTCTTGAAACTGAACGTCAGCGGTATGTCTGTTCGCCGATTGTTTAAGGACATAGGTGGATTTCCGTACCAGATACAGATTGGACAACGCTTGACAGAGCCAGATATGCGAGCCAGGATGGTGATTTGTGGAACATTTTTGGCCACGGAGTATGAGGATCCAGATTTTTTGAATAATATGTGGTTTTCTGACGAAAGTCACATTCACTTGAACGGCTACATCAATCGCCAGACAACTCGCTTCCTTGGTTGTGAGCGGCCAGATGTTATCATTCAGAAACCGCTACAAAGTGCATGTGTGACGATATGGTGTGCCATCTCAGCACACGGTTTATTATGCCCCTATTTCGTTGAAGATGAGGAAGGCAATGCTCTTACCGTCACCTAAGCACGCTACAGGGGTTTAGTGATCGAGCCATTTCTTCAGGGTTTGAAAAGGTTCTGTCGTGCAAGGAACATTCAGATGAATAGACAGTGGTATCAACAGGACCGGGCGACCAGCCATACCGCTCGAGCATCTCTAGCCATGCTGCAGGAAAACTTTCCAGGACGAATCATTTCACGTGGTACTGACTTCCCATACCCATCCCATTCCCCCGA
>JAFIDM010006943.1:54164342-54193190 GCA_023159025.1 Thereuonema tuberculata | reverse complement strand
GTGAAATTGTCTTTCCATTGTATGTCGTATGAACTTAATTAAAAAGCTGCCACTTACTGTTACTCAACCAACAGGATGTATTTAATAGCATCACTGCATAAGCAATGGTAGTATTGTGTGTCAACAGAAATTTATTTTGACTATTAAAACAATTCCTTAAGATACTATTTGCTTTTTTTTAAAGCCATGAAAACAAATTGAAAAAACCTTATCAGTCATTAAATGCAAATAATATATCTTCAAATTTTCACTTTGCTAAAAATTGAGTAAATTCACAAATTTTATCGATTTTAATCAAATCAAAGCATATAAAATGCATTACAGAATGAACTGAGATGCATTAAACAGAAATTTAGTTAGTTGAGAATTAATTATTTCTGTATATATGCTTTGTCAAGGGGAATTTCATGTACAAATTTCACCACAGGGATCAATCATTAAAATATTTTCAAATATAAAAGATTGATTGTTTCTTGTTAAAAAAAAAAAGAAGATACATTTCAGTGGCTCAAAATCACTGAAGAGCAGAAGGCACAGACACTATCTGTATGATACTACTTTCCTTAGGAATGTAAGGTAATGAAATATTTATTATAATTACTGATTCACTTATATTCCAATTTACATCTTGGAGTTGGAGATTCAAAGTTTCAACATTTTTTTTTTTTTTTTAATAATTTTAACCAATTATAACAAGAATAGAAATGCCACAATGCTTGCAAATAAACTATCTTTTTTTTTTTTTGAGTGCGATCTCCGAGCATGGAGGTACGCATTCAATGGAACTCAGCAATTCCCATAGTATAACCTGGGGAAAGATACTGAGGTGGTTTCCCGTTGCCTTCCTCAAAAAGCCCTTATGAAATGGCATCAGACCCGAAGAGAAAGTGAAGAGGAAAGGAAATGAAACATCCATGCTGCTACTGGGATTCGAACCCAGGTTCTGACACATCTGCCTCGTGGGAGGTCACCACCTGAACCACTAGGTCATGCTGGGGAACAGCACACTACTCTTAAACAGATTTAAATAAGCCTTAAAATATACAATGAAATAGCTGATAAAAGTCTTTGGTGACAGTATTTGTTTTATGAATTATCATTGGTTTATATGAATGTATATAATTGTATAGGCAATAGACACTCGCAAACTACCATAACCATCTCCAGAGTAATAACCTGCATAAACTGAAGCTGCTGTGAATTTCATTAATTCAGGTTCAGAGTGTATCAGCAGCATGACAGGTCACCATCTTGGCCATTCAGATGCATGCAAATGACACAATGACAATACAGGAATGTTCTTGCTCCTTGTGATGTAAAAGTTATGCAAGAGTGATCACATTTTTTTTTCCTTGTCAAAACAAGAAACCTTTGTTGAGTGAAATTAGTGGATAGCCATAGAAATATTAGAAATACTTCAATAAATGGCAACTTAGAGCATATTAAGTACATTATACAATATGTTCTATCATCACATTTTGTAACTTGATGTTAAAAAAAACCCTCCTATTTTTACAGTCATTATGTATTAATATGACAAAATATTACCTACAAATTTAGTATTTAAAAATAAATAAATTAGTTTTCACTTGATCATTTCAATAATCAACAATTTAGAAAATATGCTGCAAATTAGAACTTTTTTCTTGAATTATATTCGACAAAAGTCAAACAGATTTAATAATTCATTGACTAAAGAAATTTGTATATAAGCCCCACGCTAACAATGATCAATTTGAAATTCTAGAGATTTAATAAAAAACTTTAGAATTCATCAAACAATTTTTCACACACAGGAAGAAGTTAAATGCTGAAAATAACAATTGCATCTATCCAAAGACAGTGCATATAACATATAGAGCATTATACATTTTAAACTGAAAGATGGTTAATATTAAGCATAACAGCAGAATTTCATCCTGTGGTTCAATGATCCTTGAAATTGAATTATAAAACACAACATTTCCAAGGTATTATTTAGGTTGTCAATCATTTACAGCAACATGTTCAGATCAATATTCAATTAATGTAAAAGTAAAATTTCAAACTGAAAGGATATGTTTCTATATCACTTAAAATCACAACAACTCCCAGAGTCAAAATATTTTAAACAAGTCTTGCAGTATCTCAGAGTTGCCAGAAACAACTTTTTTCAACTTAATTTCATACACACAAGAAGTACTAAAAAGTACTATTGGGCACTTCTAATAAGCATCAAATTAAAAAAAAAAACAACAACAAAAAAAACAACAACAATAACAAAAAACAGACTGCAATATCTATTTACCTCACTTGGTGTACAACAAAATACGAAGAACAGAACTAAGGGAAGCCCAATTACAACAACATAAACTGCCCAAAGCCAAGGATGTTTATTGGTGTAATGAACTATTCGTTTAAATATACCTTCCTAAAAGGGAAAGGGAGAGAAAAATTAAAAAGCAGCAAAAATTAAAACAAAAGTCAAAATAATAAATATCTACTAAAAAATAAAAATAAATAAATAAAATAAAAAGCATAATTGATTAGTTTCTCATTTTTGACCTTGCATTTTATTAAAAAGAAAATGCAATATTAAATTTGATGAACAACAAAATAAATATTTTTCACTGCTTCTTCCTGACTCAAGAGTTAAGATTTTCAAAAAGCCATTACTTTTAGCAGAAGATTAATACAAAACCTTCAAACAGCCAACAGTATAGATCATTGGTTGCTTGCTTAATTTTAAAAGCAACGAAGAAAAAAAATAAAGTATTAAAGCTGCAGCTAATTAACCAAATAGAAGGTAGACTAACTGAAGAACAAGCTAACACATTTGTAGATACAGAGAGAAAATTCAGTAAACTATACATTATATATATATTAAAAAAAAAACAATGATGAAAAAGCAGAAATTACAAGTGGCTTGCATTGAAAGTTGGTCACTAAATACTTGTAAGACTGGTAAATTTATTGTAGAAAGATAAAATTACCAAAATATGGCTATATCCTATTTTAAGTAGAATTTGAAAGGGACATTTTTGCTTGAAGTTTTCTTTGTGTGGCAAAAGACACTTAGCTGAGATCAATTGATGTATTAGATATAAATAAAGAAACACTCCATACAGGAAAGTAAAAGCAAATTTGTTTCCCACCAGCCACACAGAAAATACAATGTGATGAAATGCAAGATCATACTAAATATTTTTTAGATCAAGTATTCTTTGGAATCGTGGGAGTTAAGCTTCCAGGGGCCCTGTTTCCTACATTATATTATGTAAATTGTTTCTTGCATCATTGTGATCACTGAAGGTAAAATAAAAAATTAAAATTTCTAATTCTTAGACCAAGAACATACTTAAAATGCATCCAGGAAATTTGTTCGAACGGTAATTTGTTTGAATGGAAAAAATGTTCTAAAGGAAAAATATTCAAAAGAGACGATCAATAATAAAATTTTATATAATGAAGTATTTTATTTTACAGATACATATATATATCCAATAAATTTTAATATGAAATATTGTGGGCAACGCCACTCAGATAAGTAATAATATCACATCCCACTACATATCTGTTTGCAACATTTAATAACCGCTGTCCTTGCACGCCTTGACCTGCAATTAGTTGTTCTATTCGCATATAATTTATGCTCTGCTCTCTTTTTAATGCGCCGATAAACTTCCAAATTGTCGGATTCTCTGCCCCTGAAACCCGCAATGCCATCCCTCTATTGAGTTATTGGTAGGCCGTCTACCACTGATTCAAAGCAGTTCCACATAGTGATGGGAAAACGTGGTTGACGACGTCGATTTCGGCGATCTGGATGACCAATCCACGTGTCTTCAAAGTAGTCAACCACTTGCTGTACAATCTTTGGCAATACTTCATTATCTATCAGATCTTCAAAGGAATTCGAAACTTTAGCAGGAGGAACGAACGCCAATGCTGATAACATCCTCATCTTCAGAGCAAACTCCAAGTCATTGTCGTATGTTTATTTTAAGCCGTCCGCTTGAATTCGCTGATATATGCACTGGTAAAGTGGAAAAAGCAATCACGTATCCTTGTTTCTGGAAATTCTGCTCCAATAGCTTTAATCATGGCCGGTTCAAAGCCAATCATAATAGAATTCGGATTCACTCGCAGTTCTAAGTTTTTAACTGCACTCAAAAATTCCCTATACCCTGTCTCACTTTTATTTGTTATTAACGCATACAGCAATGGGATTGCTACACAGTCAGCAATTCCATGAATGATACATAACTGTTCAAATAATAATGGCACTGTTTTAAAAGTCCCGTCACCGTAACAACTGCCACTATCCGCAAGAAGCTGCAAATTTCTTCGTGTTGTAAATATAAGAATTCGCATTTCAGTCATACCACTATCAAACATTAGGAACTCCTCGCCGTTGTGGGTTCTTCGGTATTCTTCTGGAAACTGGATATCAGCATGTTTCTGTGGAAGAGCTGGCCCACCGATTTTCGTTGACCTCACATTTCAAATTGTTCGTTTGATAGTTTCTATGACAGGTAATTTGGCAATTGCAGCTGGGTGTAGTTCGAAGATGAGTTGGATACAATGTAGTGAGAAGTGTCTCTGCTTTGAACGGCTGCTTCCTTCATGTCACTGTAGGCCGCTTTTGCGGCAATCTCTGCAGCTTGGCCAGCGTGATTATGCTCACCAGTTTCCTTAATACCTTCTTAATTTTTTATAATTGCACGTCCTTTACACGAGAATTTCTTAAAATGTTCACACTTCCAGTACACTTTACTATTACAACTTCTGTCACGTACGTATAAATAACCGTTAAAAGACAGCATATCTTTCGAACTCTTTAATAAAATTCATAGCCATTTAAAGAAAATTGCAAGATACACAATGTGATCAAGCAGAAAAACTACAATGATTTAGAAACACTTGGGCAAATATTTATATGGTGGCTGAATGGAGTGGGGTAATATCCCTTAACAGTACTTTCATTTTTCAGGGAATCACAATGGTAACCTTGAGATAATGTGGATCTGCTTATTATAATAATGATCCTCACCCTAATTATGGTTAGTTACATTCCAAGCAGCGTCTTAATAGATTATTTTGGAAATGTTGTAAAGTAATCATTTAAACCAGGGATCGCTAATGAAATACTAATCACTTTCCTTGCACATAATTTAAGAATTGTTTACGCAATAATAAATGTATTTTCTTTAGATAATATTCAAAATTGTTAAAGAGAATATTTTTCGAACACCCACTAGGAAAAGTTCGATTCGAAAAAATTTCCATTTGAACAAATTCCCTATCGAATATTTTTCTGTTCGAATAAATTACCGTTGAACAAATTTCCGGACATCACTTAAAATGTGGAAAAGATTCATAAAAAGCATTAAAATAAAAGAAAAATAATTGGACTCGCCACAACTGTCAAACGAATGTGTCTCAACTCTAATAAACAAATATATTAGAGTTTCATTTTAAAAGATAGTATAAAAAAATAACGAAAAATGTGTGTATGTGTGAATCTCTAGCAAAAATAATTTTGTTAACCAATGTCTTTCACTTACAATCAAGCCAAGAGAGTTTAAGTAATCTCATTCATTGCTCTTGCTTCTCTTTAATAAAAGCTATTCAAAAGTCAAGTCCAAACTATTCTGATTTTAAATATAAAAAAAGAAGAGAAGAGAAATTCTTTTACCTCACGACATAAAATTCAAATGCGAAACAGAAGAATCTGTTAAGTTACTCTTGAAGTATCAATACATCTTCTTTCTTGGAAGAGGGAAGGTTATCTTCCAAATAATGCAAAAGAAACTGAAGTTTCACAAATCTTGTATATTATTACGAGAAAGTCAACAAAATTCCAGAGCCAGTGCCTTTCATGAAGAACAAAGACAGGCTTAATATTTAATACAGTTCTCTGTCAATTAACGAACATTCATTTCAATCAAAAAATGCAAAACAAGCATTTGCAAAGAAAGAAGAAACAATAGAGGGAAGGTCTGTCCACAGGAAAGCTGGGAAAACTAATTCTACCAGTGAATTGCTTGACTTTACCTCATTCACTCTTCTCACCATATGTCTTACAAATAAACTGATAGGAATTGCTACATAAATAATATAAATTAGCCAGGAAAATGGACGGTCATTAGTTAGCTTCAAAATATTTCTCCAAAGCGTCTTCTAATGTAAGAAAAAATATTTCATTAAAATAATGATCACAATTATTTTTATATATTCTTTTACAAAATAAATAAATTGAATATTCTTTTTTTAAATGTTTGAAGAGATTCAGGAAGAATATGGGTAACTAAGCTGTTCCTGGAGTTAAAGCACTTTATTAAGTGTAACAAATTATCTCAAATTAAATGTTTGTAACTAAATTTCCAACAAAAGTTACTGCAAATGTAATAAAAATAAATAAATAAATAAATTTTCAATCTATCTTACAAGGATCTACATCACATGGGATTGGATAGCGATTGACAGGCTGGTATGGGATCTTTAATAGACCAGTTATGAAATAACTTTTCTCATAAGCCTTGTATGGGAGATAACCATAAGCAAGATTGCTGGAGGTGGAGTTAAAACATATCGTAACTAAGCAATGGGGGAAATAGTAAGGTGACTTCCTGCAAAGTTTCATATTTCAAATACTACTACCTTGAAGACTTTTTTTTTTTTCCTTCATTAGTTATCAACAATGTAATAATATTAAGCAAGTTTTAACTGATGATTTACACAAAGTATTATATATTATATGTATGATAATAGCTAATTTGTTTTTGTGTAATACAACTTATTTAGTTAAATACGTTTAAAAAGAAAAGTTAATTAGAAAAGTTATGCCATTTTAAATACCTAAAGCTTTAATTGCAGAAACAGTCATTTAAAATTAATATTTTTTTTTTTTTTTTAAATGAGAGAAGTTATGCTGACATTTCAGAAATGACAACAGTTGCTATTTGTAAACTCGTATCCCTTTATTACCTTAACATTACAATATACAATCGATAAAATCTTTGAGGCTTTGTCTATAGGTGATCTAATGAATTTAACTGGAATAAAGTAGCAGTTATTAATAATTTTCAGATTAATATTAGAGAATTAACATAGTGGATTAAAAAAAATGAGAATCCTGCAAAATTAAAAATAATAATAATGTAAGCATTGTGGCCTATATGCCGGACACCTGGGTTCGAATCCCGGCGAGGGCATGGCTGTTTCTTTCTTCTTCTGTGTTTCGTCCGTTTCTCCCCTGGAACTTACTATTTCAGGGTTATTCTGTTCGAGATGAGAATCTCGTCCCCTCTTGACTGTTCTAGCCTCTTCCTGACGTTGTCAGATGAGGCTAGCGCGTGGTCCATAGTTGGCACATTCGCGATCAAAAAAAAATGTAAGCATTGGTTTGGTCTTTCTTCTTTTTTCATTCTTAAAATTTAAAATGTCAATGTTTTGAGAAGCCTAAAGATCTTTATTGTCCTCCCAATGAATGATGGCCGCCCTGTTTTTGTGAGATCTGCACATGTATCATCAATTAGTCTGGTCAGGCACTTCTGTCTGATGTTATGAAAGGACGCCGCCATTGTGCTAATCGCTTGTTACTTTGCAAAAGAGTATTGTATTTATAAATAATATATATTTATTTATTTATATAAATACTTATTGTTAGCAACTGGTATTGAAATAACGCTAAATAGTCGAGAGAAGTTTTAATTTGGCGTTCTCAACATGTCTTTCTCAGTGAAAACAGATTACGTCATCCATTGTGACAGGAAAACATAATTGATCAGCTACCGGAAAGGCTGCGCAGTTCAAACTTCCGCCGGTCATCTTTCATTTTGAGGACAGTACTGTTATTTATTGTGAAAAATTTATGTTATAATTTGTGTGGAAGTTATCAATTAAAACTTGCTCAAAATTATCAGTATATAACACTGCAATGAAATAAATTAATAATTAAATATTAAAAAACTATGAACTCTGATTTTATGGGTAGCCACCTTAAAACTTCTATTTCATTAGTTGAATGATAATTGATTTCTCCACACCAACTTCATTACTAAAAAATTTCGATCACTGTTTTCTCCCATACAAGAATCTATGAAAATGAGTTATACAAATATTTCATGAAAGATACTCTAATAGTCCTGCCAATCGTGGTCAAATTATAAGTTACTTTAATTAATTCTATTATACAAACTGGTCATAAAATTACACTTTCATAATGTAGAGAGAATTTTATTGTGATTGATGGGCTAAAGACAAAAGAAAACCTTGCTTTCACTTACGATATATTCTCATTAAACATTTACCCATTCTGTATAACTGGAATTTACTAATTCAAATTAAGCGCAAAAGAATAAACATAAATGCATTAAGAACATGCTTTGATAAAATAAAGAAACAATAGTAAAATACATTTACTTGGTCAAAATTAAGTGATGGAGGGTAACCTAATAGTTTCGACAAAACACATGTCATTACTGTTAGCTGTTCCTGTCCTGTCACCAGATGTTGTGTCTTGTGTTGTCCTAATGTTTGAGTCGCATTCTGAAGATAGAACAGGCATACTGTTGTGAAACACTGTTGGGTTCAACAAATTCCATCACTTTTGGTCAAATTGGTCAAATCCATCACTTTTGACCAAGTAAGTATATTTTACTATTATTTCTTTTCTTTAAAACATAAAAGTAAATATTACGTCTAAAGCAATGGCACCAGATCAATCTACCTGTAACATTTCCTTCTTAATCAGAGAAAAAGAAAAACAAAACAAAAACATAATAAGTTATTATTAATTGATTTTTAAAAAGATTACTTTTATTTTGATTTTCTACCAAAATTTTGGATCATGCTGATTTTCATCTTTTCGTTACTGTTGAATTGCATACTAAAAACATGTTTCGACTATATTCAAGTTGAAAATTTCTATTCAATGTACTTAAAATCCTAATGCTTCACTGTGGTAGAAGAATTTAGAAATTACATTAGTCCTTATTTAGTTGGAATGAACATTTCAAATTCTGGAAGTAGAATTTCAAGTTCAATTTTTTGTCTACCCCACAAATTTTTGCGTTAGGAGATTCATTACTGCAGATTTTAATTTATCCAATATTTTTAAAAGTGCATTGTATCAGCAGATCAATTTTTATTGGATCTACCAAAGTTCTCTCCGTAGAATCTGAATGGAAAATTCTTTCTTATTGAAAAAAATTATGGGCAGGAAGTAAGTGGATGATTGCCAACTATGGTTTTGTATCTGCCTGCAATGCAATATAAGTACCTCAATTTCAGATTTGAATCATTTGTCTTTGTCAGTAACAATGTATTAAAAATGCCGGTTGATAAGATTATATACTTCATGAATTCGAGAGAGAAAACAATGCAATAATTGAAAGCCAAAATTAGTATAGTATGTATTTTTGGTCCGAATGCTGTAAAGCATTGAATCTGCCTAAGATGTCTGAAAAAGTTAAGAGTTGAAGACTTCAGCCTTTAGGATGATCCTAGAACAGTCTTCACTAGTTGACAATTTAGCTTGGTACTTATCAGATCATTTCAATGTAGTTATTTGCAGTCATGAAAGAGATGGGCTGGTTCAGAAGTTCAAAGTATCCCTTCTCATTTTATAAGAAACACTTTATAACAGACTCCCGCATGAAGACATACCGACCTATAATTCCACACATTTTATCCCAATAGACAGATTTTGTGTGTGTGTTTTTCATTTTTTTTTCCTTTCTGCAACCACTCCCCTTCTTTTATTTTATAACTTGGCTAGCAACCATTTGTCAAAACATGCTTCTCTCCCTTTTGTTATTGATGCAACCAATCTCCTGTTTACAATAGGCTTAATGGGCTTTTTTATTCTTAGGGTCTTTGCTTTCTCTTGGACAGACACTTCAGCAGAAATTCTGAAAGGCAAGCAAAACCAGTTGTGCAACATTTTGATCAAGTTATGAACTTTTAAATTTAAATCTGTGATCGAAACATGCTGTATTATCTTTAGAAACTTTAAATCTTAGCCTCCAAAGATAAAGAAAGCTATTCAGAAACCATAAATCATTTGTTGATGATAAAGATAATATATACTCCATTAAGAAGAGTTGGATCTGACGTACGATGGAATGAGATACAGCCAAATAATGACATCATTGATAAAACTAGATAAAATATTTATTGTTAAGTTGAGTACTGTAAATGCAATGGTGGAATTGAATCTGTAAAAGCCTAAGCTACAATATAAAAATATCTATTATTTTCCAGAAGATAAAAATCAAACATTTACATAGGGTCGGCCTGAATGGGGAGTTAGCCTCATTCATTTCCCATTCTGCAGAAGTTAGGAAAATAGCTACAAAAAAGAAAAAGGAAAGAAGTTGATATATCCTATTACAAAATTATGGCTGTAACTCTTCAACTCTGTATAAATGAAACATCAAAAGAAATGATTATTTGTACTGTAATGTATGGCAAGTAAATCTTTAATGTTACAAATAACAATATCAGTGTTGTTGTTGTTGATCCATAACTTCAATTATAAAACAATTAATAATAATATACTTACAGCATCTCTGTCAGCTTTTCTTCTTTTCAAATCCCAAGTTTCAGAGGCAATTCTATCTGCCAAAACTTTATTATCAGCAATAAGAATATTGTCAAAAAGTATATTTTCTGACATTGACCACAATTCCAATCCAACAGCACCCTAGAATCAATGTACAAAATCAAACCTAGAAAAATAACAAATTCTACAAGAAAATTACCCAAATTCAAAATTATTTTGATCATTTTTAGAAAATTACGATTTGAATTTGAAAATACCCAAAGTGGTTCTTTTTAAAATGACATTACTCCACAATATCTACTTTTAAGTTCAATTCAATGAAAGTAATTTAAAAAATAATTTCAAAGAATTATCTTAATTAAAAATGGAAAGAAACAAATGTAAGCATGATTTTAGTAAAAGCAATGCAAGTCTGTCAAGTTTGAAATATGGGTATCCATTGAATAATTTCGGTCTTTCAGGAAAAGAGAATTTTAATAACATGTCACAACTGCAACTTGTGAGAACTATATATAGTAATTTAAAATAAAGTAAAACATCAGAGCACCAATGTGAGTATGGGACTCACAATTACCATTCAATGTTGGGTACGTGTTTCAAAGGAAGTGCTACTTTTTTTCCCCAGAGTGAAAACTAAAAATATTCACGGTAGAACAAATCTGTTAATTTGCCTTGTTTTTTTTTTTGTTTTTTTTTGACTAAAACAAATCTTCATGGCACAACCGAAAGGATAATTTATTAATAACCTTTGTCATTACAAAGATTAGCAAATTGTTCAGAACAATTACACAAAACTAAAATTTGGAATGACCAACAATTGTAATTAAGCAATGAGGAAAGAAGGACAGCAGAAATGTTGTTAAGATTAAGGATAATTAAGAAAACAGAATTTCACTGCATTTCTCTGAAATGTCATCATTGTTAATTTTGTTCTGTTAGGTTGTCCAGGATCAACTGATAATAAAATCAATTCTTCTTGCAAGTAATCTCACAAAGAATAGAGGGGTTGTAATCTCACAAAGATTGTACAGAAACAGCAGCATTTGAGAGAAATGGAACTATCCAACTTTTGAGAAGTCGTTCTGTATCTAGTTTGAAGGTAAAATGTTATGTGCTGGAGGAGACTTTTTAGTATTGTGTATCCACTGTTTTATATATTATAAAATATCTATAAATTAGTTTATACTGTGAGGGCCTCACCGAAGAAGAAATGTCTCACGATGAAAGCAACAGTTAAACTGTGCCCTACAATTACATATGGTCAGCAGAAAGCATCTCTACAATGACACGGGAGTTTTGATTTCTTCATACTTCACAACTCAAAAGGGTCGAAGTATTTGTGGAAAGCCATCTTAATCAAAGGAATGACCTAAAGTTGATTAGTGTTCACCTCCATTCTAGCTTGGGACTAAAAGCCATACATTTGGGATTCAGCTACTGCATTACATGCAACTTGTAGAGAATTAAAAAATTAAAAAATGTTAAACAATCACTGTCACTTATTATCTATGTTAAAAATATATATTTGTTTTTTTTTTTTTTATTAATCTTTCCCAATGTCTGAATATTATACATTCCAAATTTCAGCTGTGTGTGAAACACTGCATCAAGTTGTCAAGATTACTGAAATCACCATGTAATGATTAACACTAGGAAATTAATAACCTTTCCGAAAAATGTCAAAATAATACTTACAATAGATGACATTCTAAAAGGTTTTTTATCTTCAAAATAATCAGGATTAGGAATACGTCGGGGCTTCCATTTACCCTAAGTTTAACATACAAAAGCATTTCATTAGAGAAACATTTAAAAATAGACTAAATAAAAATAAATAAATCATTTTGAAGATTGAGGATTCAACATGTTGAAGCAGGTGTTACTTCAAGAACTTTTCTTTTTTGCATAAGCTGCGCATAATTAAGTTGAAATGATTAACCGCACTCCCTTTGTTTGTTCTGTCGTTAATTCATTTTTCTCCCTCAGAAATATGAAAGTCTGCCAATAAACTGAATTTAAAGCCCAAAAAGTAAAGATGACATCAGATTTGGAAAATTCATGCTGAAAAATATTTTATGATTGGTTCCTGCCTAATATATGAAACACTATCTTGCAATGTTTGAAAGGTTGACAGAAGATTTAATACAAGAATAATAAAATTCGGTATAAATTATTCAGGAATCAAGTTGTTTTTTTTTAACCTATAAAATGGAATAATTATAATGAGAAGAATAAAAGCTCATATTTGAAAATTATTTGAAAGTTTAATTGCTTTTTACAAATAGCACAGAAAGAATTAAGCAATTAAATACTCTTGTTAATTTAGTCCCTACCAATATCAATTGACTAATGAAGAGTTTTAGGCCTAAATTTTTACAAAGATGTAAGTTAATGGCACAATAATCCATTTACAAATATTCAAACTAGTGCATCAATTTAAGTTGCAATGTTACATATATAGATTTTAAATTGGAATTGCTTTATAAATGCCTTAATGGAACAGATGCTAAGCAATCATCCTCAGACAGTAAATAAAGATGTAAGCTGCCATATAAATCCAAAGGAATTCTTAAAAATGGTAAAAAAATAGCTGCTGTACAAGAACCAAAGGATATATTGTGAAAATGAAATAAAAGAATTTGTAAATAAAAACTTAGTGATCATTTTATTGATACCTCAGAAACTCAAATATTTAAAAATGCATTCTCTTAAAACTAAAAACTATTTTAACAAAGGCTTACTCTATAATTAGGATTAGCAATCATTGGTGGACGCCATTTGCCTTTATATTTTGGATTATCAATCATGGCTGGCTTCCATTCACCACATCCAACTTTTTCACATTTTGGATTTGCTAAAAAAAAAAAAAAATACAAATAAAAGTATAAGATGTTTGTTGTTAAGTTTTAAGATTAATAACTAGATAAAGGGTTATTAGAAAATTCAGCATAATTAAAGTAAAAAAATTATGAAATCAGACATATTTTTTTTTTGATAATTAATTATTTCACTTACAAATTAATGGTGGTTCCCATTCTCCATCCATTTCATCGTCCCTAAAAAAAAATATTAAAAAATTATATATACCTTAAACCCTGAGGAAACAGGTTAAAGGAATTTAAGTCAGTTGGTGAATAATGAGTTATTTTGGTAATAATAACCGAGAGGTGTTTATCCATAGGAAAAAAAAAGCTTTTCATTTTTTTTTCTTTAAGTTTTACTTTTGTTAATTTAACAACCTTTACCTTTTGATATATATATATATATATATATATATTGAACAAGCAAAACCTAAAGCATACTCTTTGAGTTTCACAAAGCAAAGATTTCAATTAATCTTTTGCAATTTAGAAAAAGTATAGAATATAAGAATAAAATAACATCACTGTCCAGCTTTATATATATATTGTGTATATATACATATATATACACAAGGCGTTCATAATTAAAGTTCACATTTCAAAAGGCTTTAACTGGAGAACCAATGAGTGGAACAACTTCATATTTCCCAAGAAGACATCCACGGCAATGGAATTTTGTTTAGTGCAAAAAAAAAAATTACATTCGAAGGTTGCTGCTAGCGTGATATATGGCACTGCAGTATGTAGTGAATAATGCTAATGACAAATGCACATGCCAGGACACATGATTGAAAAGTGCTATTAAAATTCAGCATAAGTTTCAGCTAACTATGTATAGGTAAAATTTAATTTATTTATTTAATTTTTTTTTTGTAATTCATTGAAAACAATTATGTAATATTACTTTTAAAATTCTTACCAATCACTTGGTTTTTCAGCATTGGGATCAGGAATGGTTTCAGGTTCATCATCCAACCAATCATCAGGCTTTTTGGATGAGGGATCAGGAATTTGTCGAGGAGCTTCTTCATCCCTGAAAGCAAATTTTTAGAAAACTACAATTCAAAACAACGAAAAATATAATCCTATGACCAAAGGAAGAGAAATTAAATCAACATAATAATATTTCCTCTAAGAAATAATTAAATAATGATGTAGCTCTCAAACTATTATCTTCAAAAGTAGTTTGTATAAGAAAAACAATGAATATTTAGTTTTTCCTAAATTTATTGGTACATTTTTGAAGGATTTCAATTCATTAATTCTCAAATCACTGATGTGCCACTTCTGATTTACATATAGTACTATTCTATGCCCATTGTATTAAATAATAAAATTAATTTTGGAAGTTCAAGACAATAACAGAATGTGTGAAATTTATTCATTCAACAATATTTAAAGGTCCTTTCTAACATTTATTGTTAAAGAAATTCAATGAATTTAAACAAGAATTTCAAGATGGTAATTCATATGAGTAGTAGTATTTCAATAATGTTCACTTTTCCCAAATGTGGAAATTAAGAATTCGGCAAGATTTATATTAGAGCAAAAGTTTTAAACCATCCTAAAATTTTAGTAATAAGACTATACAATATTTGGTCGATTAATTGGTTTATTATGGTGTAATAGCAACTATGGCTATACTGTACAACTATACAATATTTTTTTTTTAACATGAAATACTACATATAAATCTCTACTCCTCAATCTATTTGCAAGATAAAGCTGAAATTATTACAGTAACGAATTGCTTATGTTACTGTAATAATGATGTGTTCCTAATAAATAGAATACCAAGCAAAACAGCAATGTACAGCACTGAAAATGTAAGATGTATTCCTCCTAATCAGGATATTTTAACATCATAATGAAAGGTACAGCTAATCAAAAACAAGCGTAATATAAATATATAAATTGTTTTCATATAAATATTAAAGGTAAAATAGTTATTCACATCTGAAACAAAACTAGGCTGTGGACCTTACTCATATCTTGACTTCTTCAAAAGAAGCATGTAATGCTGACACTCTACTTAAGCCCTCTATCATTACACACTTAAGAGGAAACTTTAAGATTCCTCCTTGCCTGTCTAGGGCTTCAAGTAGGATCATACAGCATTCTTCATATATCAAGTGAAAATGAATGCATGCTTGCAAAAACTGCAATTATAACTAAAGTTATAACAATAGTGTTTATATAGTACTACAACTCAATTCAGATTGTCTTTGTCAACATTTCAATGTTTTTAACCCAGTAACTTTTCGTTACTTTGGGCTATTTTTTTATATAAGAACAAAATAAGTCAATAAAAGAAAATTGAGTGCATGCTAATGGGTTAATAAGATTGGTAGAGATTATATTGGTAGAGACTGTACAAATCAATGATGTATAATGCTGCATTATCTAGAGTCTTTTTATATTAGAAAATAAAACAACTTACCAGTCCTCAGGTTTCTGGGAATTGGGATCTGGAATTCTGTAACAAAAAGAACAAAAAAAATACGTAAATGAACAAATTCCATTAGGTAAAATCACAATAAATATGATAAGTTTATGGAATATTAACAAGATAAATCATTATAATGTATATTTTGCTTTTTAAATAACTAAAAGTTACATAAAAATTATAATGAAAAACAATCAGAAGTGGTTCTATTAAGAAAACAAAATGTTATTAATTACAAGTATTTCTTGTTTTAAAAAAAATAATTTCTTGTTGGTATTCTGGATCATTCCTTAATTTTAAAGATATATTTGGAATGTGGTTGTTTAAATAAATTGTCAAAAAAAAATTATATCCTGTTGTTTCGATCAAATCTTTTGCTTGTTTCAGAAAAAAAAAAAAAAAAAAAACTTAAATTTTTCCCTAAAATTGTTTTATATTTTTGGAAACATTAATAAATCAGCTGAGTACCTGGTCTATGTATAGGTTACAAAAAAAAAGTTGTTCTGATGTGATTGAGGAAGAAATTGAAATTGTGAGATCACTTCAAAACTTTCCCATTGGTACAAAAAAAATCACGTGATAGGTACAAAGTAATGTTATATTTGAATTTTGTAATTAAAGATCTCTAACTTCCAACTCCTTTCTCTCCTTCTCCACACCCCTATCACTTCGTAAAAAAATCATGTGATCGTTACAAATCTATGTCTATTGCCAAAATCTAAAGGTAACTCGAAAACCCGGAAAGTATCCTTAAATAATGTTTACCCATTCCCCTTACAGCTCTCCCATTTACACCCCATAGTTCTAGTTTTTTCCTCCAGCTTAATATGTGGCACTATTCTGCACAACAAAAGCAAAACAATTTTTTTTTTACTAACCCTGCTTATGGGTCATTCCACAGAAAACGTACCTTTTGACGTACAAGGCAATTATTTACTTAAGAAATATTCAAAGTTCTTCTTTCAGTGGTTATAAACAGCAATACAAACGAAGGAAGATATGAACATTGGTATTCTTTGTTCTTTCATTTTATTTCTATTAAATTTTTAAACAATAGTGAAGATATGTATACCTCCGTTACGTGTCACAAGTGCTTCGTCAGAAGGGTGGTTAATTATTTCATGAATTTAAGGAAATATTGAATAAGTGAGTCACATTGTATTTCTTACATTAAAAGGTGAACTTCAGTTCGACATAAAAAAAAATGAGAAAATGTTAGCTTGAACACATGTTTTTAGGTTTGAAAGTTTGTCACAGACTTTCCCTGTATCCTCCGTTCTGAAGATATTTTGACAAATTCCCATTAGATGGTAATGGTATTCACAAAGAGTGGATGAAGGAGGAAAAGACGCCACTTTGTTTTAGCTCTATCTTGTGTTTGGAGTAAAATAGTATGGTTTAACTATATTCTATCTAACAGTTTCTTCAGGATTCTCAAGACGGTTCTAATCTTTGTGTATCCTCCGTTCAAGACAAATAAATAACATTGAGAAAATACATAGAACTTGTTGAAGTTATTCTTAAATACGATTCAATTACATTTTAAAGGATGTTCACGAGCTAACCTCACAATAAGCATGACAAACTAGGGAAATTTTGCAGAAATGTATCCTCCGTTACATTAACATTGAATGGAGGATATTAATTTCGTAACAGAGGGTACAAAATCACTAATTTAAATACTATGAGTCTCAATAATTGATTTAGTATATGTACTATATTGCTTATTATCATTATCTCAATAATTAATTTAAAATATTTATGATTTTGGAATATTTGTTTATTATTATCGGTAAATTTCTTTTCTGCTATTTTGCGATAAGTTAATGTTCTGTTTAACCACTCAGTTTCAGAATAAATTGAAATTTTACTTAAATTATGAGTTATGCTTTTAAAATATGGTAGATTTCATTACTGTATCTTATAATCTGTTACAGTTGTGTATCCTCGTCCATATCAAAATTTTATTTTATTCCTTATTTCATGAAAAAGGAAGAAACAATGTAACAATTCATTTTTTAATTCATAGAAGCAATAATACTGCTTAGAAAATAAATTTCAGATTTGTTTGTCAATATTTTTTTTTTAACATTTTTGTCTCTTAAAAGTTACGTTTTCTGTGGAATGACCCTTATAATAGACAATTTATTCAATGTTTTGTTCAAAACAACAGATCCAGCAGGGATAAATAAAATTGAAAGTTTTTTCTAAAAATATGACTATCAATTATTACAAGTAGTTGCTCATTTACATACACCCAAGATACATTATAAGATGGCATTAAATATGCATCAAACTGTTCAATAAAGAGAACTGACTTAAGTATGCAACAAATTTATTTGAAGTGTTTTTATAGTTGTGATCATGCTAATCATATGTCAGTGATTTCATTCTTTAAGATTTGCAAGCAGTACCTTTATTATTAAGTTTCATTCCAAAACCAAATTTAAATATTTACCCCATTGCATCATTCATCAAAATCCAAACTGCAGGAAACTGAATAACTAAATCCTACAACAATCAGTTTGGCAAACAAACAAAAAAAAAACAAACCCATAAATATTTTTATGCCTAACCACATAAAACTACATATGAACTATTGTGAAAATCTTCAAAAAGTGATTTGCAGATATTTCATCTCTTACGATTGTTAACTGATAACTAACATGACTATTTATTTCAAGATAATTTTTTTTTTACAAATCAGCTATTACTTGAAAGTCTAATAGAAAAAGATGTTTCATCTTGTCATCTTTCTTGTTTCAATATTTTGTTACATCTCATCCTTAATTACCTATTTGTAGAATTTTCCAAACAGTTTACCAAAACAGATCTAACTCAAATCTTGTCCCGACTTGTTAATTTACAATGGATTTATATGTAGATATTTGCTTCAGTAAATATCAGTTAATACAGAAGACTTCCTTCTGTATTATTTTAACTAAACAAATAATTACATCATCTGGGTTATGTCATGTACAAATACTTATCTTAATTTTGGAAATGCAATAGCAATGTTCTAAGCCTGGAAAAAGTTGTTGATAAAGTACTTTCCTATCTGGGTTACCATGTTTGTGAAATAAATTTACATGCAACAGAAAGACTAATTTTAATGAATTTCTCCGCAGAATTGCAGAAGCATTAACTTTTCAGCTGCATTTGTATTTATAATATATTTTTATTAAATGTAAAGAAAAAAATTTAACAGTCCTACCTAATCACCTTTGTCTTTTAGGACTTTAAATTTACCTGTATTTTTTTTAACCAGATAAGATGAAAGTAAACAGTCCCAATTTTAACTGAGTGGTTTTTTTATTATGTATATATATAAGCTCTTATGATCATAAGTTTTTTTTTTTTTTTAAAGGTTTTAGAAAGCTGTGATTCTAGAGTGTGTAAGTAATGTATCTTCAGTTTATCAATTTTAAAACAGATGAAGAGAGGATGAAAATTCTTGTTTTAACCTTGAGAAGACCTGGATTTTAATTTTACAAGTTCATGTCTTGAATAGATTTCCCCAGAATCAATCAAATTAAGTAGTATGGGGGAAACAAAAGCTAATAGGTATAAGATTACAATTTACTTACTTTTCTCTTTCATCCCAATCTTCTGGCTTATGATCAGTGGGATCATCTATTTCACGAGGAGGATTCACAGGTGGTCTAAAAAACAAAATAGCAAAATTCTTCAAATATTGTCAATTATACATAAGATTCAACAGTCTACAAATCTTTCCCTGATACAATCTCATAATACATACAAATAAATATAATTCTTTTAACAATTTATTTTATTTTGAAAAACTAAAATGTAATTATGAAAACAGAAAAAATTCAGTAATTTGATTAATTTTCGATCCATTTGAAGATTATTATTATTTCAGGAAACTCAAATTTTTGAAATTCACTTTTATTATTACATATATACTGAAAAAAAGAAAAGAAAATAAACTTTCCTTAAGTTTTATTGCATACAAAAAAAACTGAATGCACAGAAATGATTATTATATCAATGCTCTGCTTGAAAGCAATTGTAAAAGTATTCATCTAGTCACTTCCAACATTAAGTCCTCATTCACAGTAAATTAGTGAATTCAGTAAATTAGGAATTTCTTCTCCACTTCTTAAAAACCACTATAGTTCTTGAAGTCTTTGAATGGTCTTCAAATTGGAGGAGATGCTGATTAATGATAACTAATAAATCACTATCATTCTATAATTTTTTTGTTTTTGCATTTTAGTAAAAACAGTAATAAAAGCAAGAAGCTTCTTTAGAAGATCAGAAAGAAAATAAAAGTGAAATAAGAAAAAGATCTGATTATTGTTGCAGCAATCACCAGATATGAAATCAAATTAATTTTATTCATGAAGGTCAATCACAACTACAATGTGGCCATTGAATAATTAGAAAGGATAAGCTGCATAGATAGATAAATCATGCCAAATAATTAAGATATCCAAAAGCTATAAAAAATGAAATGGTATGGTTCCTTCAAATCTAATATAGTAGAATCTGTTTATTGTGATCGGGGATAAGGTTATCTGTTGGCTATTGTTATCAAAATCAGTTGGTCCCAAAACACTATTTAAAATAATCAGTCTTTTGTAATCAAAGTTCCGGTTATTGTTACCAAAATCCTAGAATGTTTAGCTTTTGCATTTCAAGATTAAGAACTTTAAGGGTCAATCATGATAAAATTTGTTGAAATCTGACTTTGTGTTAATCTTCTTTTAATCTTATTCTTTAGTAAATCTTTTGCATTTCAAGATTAAGCAGTCGAATTGTGATTGGTCGAGTTTACTTTCATGCTTTCTTTCAGCAAATGATTTTGAGTTTAAGTAACAGCCCTTAGCTGTTTTTGATAAAACACCAGACAGACAATTCTTTGTAAAAGTAGCAAGTGGTGCAAAGTTACCAGGGATGGACCAAAGTTAAACCAAACGACTGTTATCAATAAGCGACTGTCCCAAAGTGATCTCACAATAAGTGACATCTTCTGTAGTAGGGACACCAGAGAGAGAATGGCTTGAAAACTGGAGACGAACTAAACAGGCTGGAGAAAGTTATGGAATCCAAAGAGAGTATTATAGCTTTTATTTTATTTATTTTTATTGTTCTTAAATAGAACCCACTTTCTTCAGTTTCTCCTTTTTTCTTGGCAATCCATATAAAAGTCTATTTCCCTACCAAACAGTTAAGTTTCTGGAAGCATTCCAGCACTTTCTGTGTATACCAATTGGCCATAGGCTTTGACCATTGGTCCCACTCACAATGATATTTCTGAAGACAAAGACATTTCAAGGATGCATAAGATTCCAACAAGAGCCGCCCTCTATAGACTTCCAAGTTATCCATTCTCACAATATTCCAAAGTCATAATTATTGTTTTTCTCTAGTCATTTATTTAGTTCAAATGAACTAAACTTTAATTTTTCTCAAGCAGTACAACTTCTCATTTATCATTAAAATTCTGTGATTACCATTTAAAATGCAACATTACTTCCTACTATATAAAATACATTTTCCTTGAACCCAGAATAAAGTTATATCTCCTCTTATCTAATGATCTTTTTTTTATATTTGGCAGTTCTCATCTGCTACTTTTTTTCACACAATGATTCCTTTCCAACACCAGACTAGAGTTTATCACATCATCCTAGTCTTACTGAAACTGTCCCACAAAACTGCACTAACCATCTGAAACTCAGTAACTGAAACCCAGAGACGAGTTGACGCTTCTTACGGTTGTAGTTGAAAACAAAAAGTCATAATGCTACAAAAGTTGGTAGTAAGTTTTGTTTTTTTTTATTTTATTTCATTTGATGTAGCTAAGCTGCCTACATTTTGAATTATAACATAATTAAGGACAGAAATTAAATGATTTTGTTTTGTTTTCTAAACTGATCTGAATTCATCACCTGTTCTAAGATGCAGGGTAATTTTGAGATCATGAAAATTTTGGATATATCCAGAAGGTTTAGATTTATTTAGATATATATAGAAAGTATAGATTTAAAATTTCATGAACTCAATTGTGTAAATAAAATTTAGCAGGCTTTCAAATAATTAGCATTTTGTATAATTTTCTTAATACTTTATATATAAAAATAGTCAGCATTAATCAATGAAGAAAAGTTTCTCTGGTTTACAGTGATCAACACATTAATCCAACAATTAGAGGTCAATATTAAAAGATCTGTAAAGTGAAACTCTTCTATATAAGAACTCCTAATCACAATAGAAGAACTAACACAATCAACTAATTATATATCTAATCTTTCTTTGATTCAAGAACTGCAAAGTTCATTAATTATTTAACAAAAAGGCAGATACAAAAAAAAAAAAAAATTATGAAAGAAATTATTACTTACGTAAAATCTTCTAAGAGACTCCCTGAATTTACACTAATCTGATCAACCAATATTTCATAGGTATTATCTGGCTTTATAACTGAAAGAATAAAATATTAAATTGAAAATCACTTTATTTTAGACAATGGAATATCATTCAAACTGAATACTTAAAAATTAATTAACTGTGAAAGTGCAAATTAAATATTAATTTTATAATATCCCCATTTGCATTAAATTTTTTTATTGAATATATTAAAACCAACATAGAGAAAAATAATTATATTCATGAGGCTTCTGTGAAAAAATTCATTTACTGCAAGGAATATAAATAACTATGCAATGAAGACAATGGAAAAAGTAATTTACACATACATGCACAAGTTGACAAGAAGTCATCCACTGACAAATTGCATTTATGTTTTTTATTTAGACCGGGAAAAAAATATGTAAAAGAATATATTATTCTGTTTGTATGAAGAATATCGATTTTCAATGTGGTGTCCCCAAGCAAATTTCTTGAAAAGTTACATTGTGCTAACATTCTTAAGTTTGTTAAAGACTAATATTACTGCAACTAATACCATTCTTCAGACAGGCCATAAAGGTTCAAATCAGCAAATAATGATTTTTGGTTTTGTTCAAAAGTAGTGATTAGTAATCCTGTTGTCTGAACTGTGTCTAAAGCAGTTGCTTGATATGTCAGTGTGCATGATGTGAAGCATTAGCACTGTATGGTTAACATTTTACTGAGGCTTCAAAAACTGCTGAAAAGCTGGCTTACAACTACATATGTAACAAAATCTCTAAGATATAGGTCTTCAAGAAAAAAAAATAAAAAATAAAAATAATAATAATCTATAAGCTAAAATTTTAGCATACGTTATAAGATCTTCTGACTTCTCTAATTGTACTGAAGAGGAATTGAAAATAAAACGCACTTACTTGTAAACAGGATAAAAAGGAATAACAAACATGGTACTTAACTGACAGTTTCAGAATACTGAGCATATTCCATCATGAGGGGCATCAGAAAATACTTAGGCCGACCCGAGTGAGAGTGAGGAAATTGAAGGGATTAACAATCCCTTCACTTCCCTCCTGCTATGCATTCCTACCTTGTGTCGTCCAAACTGTTTTCTGATGCCTTATAATATTTGTGCCATCCCTGATGATGGAATACGCTCAGTATTCTGAAACTGTCAGTTAAGTATCATAAATGTACATACCATAATTCTTTTTCATCTCACTCCTTCTAGATATATAATTATTAAACATCATCATCTTCACAACACCACAAAATAAATGTAAAATTAAAATACATTTATTTATAAAGCAAATTTTCGAAGAGACATTTCACTTTTCTTCTTTCTCAAGCTACAATAATACTATTTAAAACAAATATGGGAAAGCGAAGACGTGATACAGTAGTTACAAAATTCTATTGTATTAACAAATCACTTTAAACAATTCATCTCTTCAATTCTCACCTTAATTTTACATAGAGTTTGTCTAATTAAATCCCTAGCCATGTTTACCATAACATTACCAACCTCAATACCATTGTTTCTATTTATATTTCTATCCTTAGTATTTCTAATGTATAGAAAGGCTTATACATTAGAAATACTAAGGATAGAAATATAAATAGAAACAATGGTAGTGAGGTTGGTAATGTTATTGTAAACATGGCTAGGGATTTAATTAGACAATCTTGATGTAACATTAAGGTGAGAATTGAAGAGATGAATTGTTAAAGTGATTTGTTAATACAATAGAATTTTGTAACTACTGTATCAAGCCTTCGCTTTCCCATATTTGTTATAAATAGTATTATTATAGCTTGAGAAAGAAGAGAAGTGAAATGTCTCATCAAAAATTTGCTTTGTAAATAAATGTATTTTAATTTTACATTTATTTTGTGGTGTTGAGAAGATGATGATGTTTAATAGTTAAGCATCATGTTTTTTATTCCTTTTTATCCTGTTTACTACTAAGTGCGTTTTATTTTCAATTTCTTTATTTTAATACAAGCACGTTAAGCCTCATTGTTCTCTAATTGTGGATATAAAGTAATATGCAAATGAATGTTTTATCTTTAACAACTGCTTCACAGCCAGTTTCCATTATTACCAGTTTCCATTCAAAATGGAGTACAAATATCTTAAACAACAGTTGCAAATCTAAAGAGAATAGTTCAACGATGCTTTACAGTTTGACATACATTTTTTTCTGTTATACTCAGTTGTATGGTGGTACTCACTAGATAAAAGTGGAAGTTCAAATACATAGAAACAATATCAAAATTAAAAAGATAAATTCTTTTCATTTCAATTTGAACTTATTCTCAATCCAACAAACTTTATTGATCAAATTCTTAAATAAAAAGGATTTAAGGCTTAGCAAAAGAAAGAAGACCTGTTTACCTAAAGTAAAGAGATGTGATCTTTTATCTTTGAAAATGTCTTCCAATTTTCCATCTGATCTTTTACAATGCTTTTCTGTAAAGGTTCCATTCTTTGGATTTTTGTGTCTAAATATAAAATGGATCTAAAAAGGAAAGAGATGAGACATATGCTTAGGTACATTTACAATTTCCTCATTTAAAAAAAAAAAATCACGAAATGTTATGTATTAAATTAAATCATATCCTATTCAAATTTTCAAATATATTCAAAATTTCCAAAATTTTAAGTAAAATGTAACTGTTATCCAGTGGAAGGTTATCTTTTCTGTTTCTCATCTCCATGTGGAACAGCAGCTTGGAGATTCAGTGTAGTAATAAGTACTGTCCAACAGGTATTTTGAATTTCCCAATAAGGAAAAATAATAATAATAATAATAATAAAAAATAGTACAATTTTAAATTTAAGAAATTTTTTTTCCCTCGACGAAATTTCAGAAAACTGGAAAGAGGAAATGCTTGCAGATCAGTGGAAGTATTAAACAAAATTTAACAAAAAAGTATCTTCATCAATTCCCAATACTGCCACAAGGACTGCCTTATGTAACAGCTTCTTCTAACAATAAAAACATCAGTATACATTTCATTTTATGCCTGAGTTGATCTAAAAAATGCAACTAATAAGAGTGACTTTAATGCACAAAGGCCATATGCAGCTCGTATGGATCCTCGTATAGGGAAAGAGGAACGCAAAATATCTTCATAACTCAAACGAGTCCAGAAGAATTGAATTCTATGTTCACTCCAATCCTGGCTGACTTTAATTTAGTCCTGCCCTTCACTACACAACCAAAATTATTATTAAAATTATATAAATTAGAAAAATAACAAAATTTGATCATTTTAATCAATATGAAAATAATTAGAAAATAAGGAATTACAAACCAATAAGCAAAACTAAACAGGTGCCAAGCAAATTCTGGGGGTGCCCTGTCCTTTCAGTTAAGCATTATTAGGGTCAAACTGTTCTGCAAAACGAAATACTCCCACTCTGTGCTTAACAAATATCATTCATACAGATTCAGGACATGTGCAGTCAATGTTTTTGAGTTTCTATTCCTTCAAGAATCCAACTTTCATTTCCTAGCTGAGACAATTCAGAAATTGAGAAGTTCAATTTCATATACATTATTGGGTAAACATCAAATGTATTACTGGACCATGACTTATCTTTATCTAACTAGAAATTGCCATAAATCTTTACTGAAACTTATCATAGAATTTAATTTTTTTTCTGTTGAAAAAGAAGAAAAAAAAATGGGTAAGCTTCTCAAAGCAACGAACTCTGAATCCAAAACAGGATGTCCGCCCAAAGAAAATCCCATTATCCATTTGGTGGGATTAAAAAAATAATGTGGACAGACTGCAAAACTGCAATATTTAGTCTTCCATTTAATGAGGGTGAGAACTTAAACAAAAAACTGATTAAGGACAAAAATTCTTCAAATTACCAAAAACAGTACCTAAAAACACCTTTAGAAATAAATAACAAAAAAACAAAACAAAAAATACTGGAACACTCAATATTGAAACTAACAAATATAGATATACTAGTAATTAAATTATTTTGTTTTCTTATCTAAAAGGAAAAGATCAGATCTATTACTACTGACTGTTTTGTCTGTTATTAGTGCCTCTCAATATTATTTGCTTTAATAACGCACAAAAAGAATATGAACTTGTTATAATAATGGTGATGCAATGCTGGCTGCATTTATTGATTGAACATGCAGCATCAATACCAACAAAGTTACATTTTACCAAGTTGTCTTGTAAGTTAAAATTTTTAAACTTGAAAAGCAAATTCTGTGTACTATCATGTTAATAGTGAAGAAGCGATAGAGCAAAAAAAAAATCTAAATCGAACACTATAATTCAAGGGAAAATCTTAATAGAAAAATGTTAAATTTACAAAAAAATTTCAAATGTTCAAAAGATATATTCACAAGTTTTTAATAAAATATTTTCAGTTTTAAATTTTCGAATTGCTCCAGCTCATCTGGAATATAAGGTTTTAAGTTATTTTAAAAGTTTAAAAATGAGAAATAAAATAAAACCTACCTTATGATCACTGCCACATTTATCTGGTCCAAACATAATCGAATATGGTGTTTTGTCATGGAAATTATTCTGAAAAGCAGAATTTAAAAATTTTGTAAAGTTTTTCGATTAACTTTATACATTATTAAGACAATAAATGTCAAGATCATAATGGAAGATGTTATGTTGTAATTAGTAAATTTAATTTTATATTTTATATAGCCATCAATTAAAACTGCATCTTTCATAGTATGTTTACTTATGTTAGCAATAGTCTTTTTCCTTGTATGCATATTCATATGAGCAAGTCATTCTTATAAAATTAAATGATACCATTGGTGAATCGTGATCTTCGTAATATGTTATAACTTTTGAAGCACCTATAATATCATATTAACCTCTTTGAATCTTACTGACTACTACTTCTGTGGCATACTTATTTTTTTTTTTTTTTAAATAAGACAATGTATATCCCTATGTGGTTCACATCATCCTAGTATCTACATCATGTCAACACTTATACTTTGGTTAACAAATCACCATCCCTACTGAGCACATTTGGAGCATTAAATGATGATAAAAAATACATATGGTTACAAGCACATTATTATATCAGAATTCTGGGATAGCTGTTCTGTGTTTATTAACAACTTAAAGTCATAGTCAATTATTCAGTGAAACATGTACGATTTGGATTTTGAAATGGCTGCTTAAGTGTTCATATTGTTTTGTTTCCAACTACCCATTGTTTAAGTGAGTGAGATCCTTGAACACTCACACCTCTGAATTTATTATCAATTGGGATTTTTCAAAGTAATACTAATAAGATTAGACAGTCGTTCTGAAGTTACATTCTGAGCAGTTCATGGAGTAAATGTGAAAAAGAATATCTTGCCATATTACATATCTTTCACATATTATTGTTTGAAAATGACTTTTCTGAAATCATTCAGTTCAGCAAAAAAGAAAAAGAATAGGGATTATTTCTCCCTTCAGTTTGGTTGTGTGTGTTACAGTAACAAAATAAATCCAACATTCTGGATATGCATGACAGAAAAGATCTAGCTTCTAAAATGTGCTCAAAAAGGGTTCGCTAGCTTCAATTTAACTTGTAGAATTCTTGCTAGATCCAGAATTCCATTAAAAAATGAATGCATATAAAGTATGTTCATAAAAACATTATCTCTTCTGTTGGCTGAGATTTTCCTTTTTTTAATTAACAATAGAAAGAATCCAGAAATTTTTTTTTTTTACAAACTTATGAACATATAACCAGAATCCATTAAAATGAAACCTTTCAAAATATCAATAATAAAATTACAGAATTAGACTTTGTTTTCCTTTTCTTTGTAAATTCTGAATTAATAACACTTAATATTATTTTTCCATTATATTGGTACATACTACTAACAAGGAGAGGACATGGCTTGTATAAAATGAATTTTAATGCCCTTTTGTGAGATGAAGCGTTTGGGTCCAACAACTTACCATTTTCGAGATGTTTGATGTTTTGTTACGCATGTTACCTTAATAGTTTCCTGTCTCGAGTAAATGACGTAGAAATGGCACAGTGGATAGGGTACTGAACGGTACTGAACTTCTCAACAGAAGATCCAAAGTTCAAGTCTGCTGCCTGAAGACTTTTTTTTTTCTGTTTCTTTTCTTTTAACTACCTTTTCTTTTATGTCAATGCAGTTTCTTTTTACCTTTTTCTTTTGCCCTCCTTTATGCTTCTGCTTGTTTATTTCCATTTCGTTTTTTTTTGTTTTGTTTTTTTAGCTTAAGCAGAAATAAAAATACAATTAAAAATATATAAATATTTTTTTAATTAAAATTAATTTTAATTTAGTTCTCTCCGTTCCTGGCTGTTTCTTTAGGTCTTTTTGTTCTAAACTTTATAGCACCGCTATCTTAATACCTTCCTTCTAGCGTCCATTCCGTTTACCCCTCCCTTGTGTTTTTTGTATCCTGATAATGAAAAGAACCATTATTGTATGCGAAATTATTTGTATTAATTGTAAATTTCCAATAATAACCTTGTGATTGTTATCTTTATCTTCATTTACTTCCAATATTAACAAAAAAAAAAAAAAAATAAATGAAAAAAAAAAAAAAAAAAAAAAAAAAAAAAAAAAAAA
>JAFIDM010006943.1:54142185-54164242 GCA_023159025.1 Thereuonema tuberculata | reverse complement strand
TAATTTCCCCTTTTTTTTCATCAATATTTTGACAAAAAAAAGGGGTGTGGGGAAATTACGCGACATTTTTCAATTTGAGGAAAAAAAATATGGTGAAAGTGTAAGGAAAACCATGTTAAATATTGATTTTTAAAGCAAGAAATGTAATTAACAACAATTTTATTAACACGCAACATTTAAAATATAAGAAATCACATCTCAACATTTGTTTTTTCTTCGAAGTACAGTTAAGCAATAGGCATGCACGGAAGTGTGTGCGCAACTGTGACGTAATTTCGTAACTCACGCAGCGCAGCCCGCCATCTTTATAGCTGCTCACCGCATGACGTCAGCATCAGCTGCCTGCTAATAGAGAACTTAACTTTATTCGCGAACTTCACGTTTTCACAAAACACTCGAAATTGTTGTACTGATTCAGAAGGAATTTGCTCTTGTACTGACCGGGGTGGGGGTGGAATCTTCCCTTAAAGTAGCGTGGGATAGAGAAATGCGATAGTAACGGTACATTGTCGCGTCGTCGTGAGTTGACCGCCAGTCAAGGTCATGTTGGAAACGCGTTGAAGTAGAGGTGGGGAAATTACGCGATGTTTTTCAATTTGAGGAAAAAAAATATGGTGAAAGTGTAAGGAAAACCATGTTAAATATTGATTTTTAAAGCAAGAAATGTAATTAACAACAATTTTATTAACACGCAACATTTAAAATATAAGAAATCACATCTTAACATTTGTTTTTTCTTCCAAGTACAGTTAAGCAATAGGCATGCACGGAAGTGTGTGTGTGACTGTGACGTAATTTCGTAACTCACGCAGCGCAGCCCGCCATCTTTATAGCTGCTCACCGCATGACGTCAGCATCAGCTGCCTGCTAATAGAGAACTTAACTTTATTCGCGAACTTCACGTTTTCACAAAACACTCGAAATTGTTGTACTGATTCAGAAGGAATTTGCTCTTGTACTGACCGGGGTGGGGGTGGAATCTTCCCCTAAAGTAGCAAGGGATAGAGAAATGCCGAAGTAACGGTACATTGCCGCGTCGTCGTGAGTTGACCACCAGTCAAGGTCATGTTGGAAACACGTTAAAGTAGAGGTGGGGAAATTATGCGATAAAAAAAAAAAATTGAATTTTGTAATCCACAAAAACTGGGGTGGGGAAAATACGCGATGGGGGAAATTATGCGAGTAAATACGGTAAGTCCAGTACTCTATCCACTGCACCATCTCTGCACTACTACTTCATTTGCTGGAGTCAGAAAGCTATTAAGCTAACATGGGAAAATGGACCCCAAAATCCAGTATATTTTTGAAGTTCTTCATGAGTACTTTCATCTGACAGAAGGGCATTAAAATCAGTTTTATACAAGCAATGTCCTCTCCTTGTAAGTAGCAATAAAATAAAAATTTAAAGAATGGATTAATAGTTACCAGATCCATGTCCTTTACAGCAGTAAGTAGTTTTATATATGCACCACCACATTCCTGACCATTTTGGAAATTAACTTCATATCTTAAATAAATAGATATAGAGAAAAATAATTAAAACTTATAAGAAAACAAATTAGTATTGCATTGTTTTGTGTATTTTCAAAGGGGAAAAGAAACTGAAAAACAAGATTATAATACAGTGGAGCACCGTTCATACGTTTTTCAAGGGACTAAGAAAAAAAAAATGTGTAAATGAAAAAACGTATAAACGGAATTCACAAAGTTACGAACAATTTCATAATAACCAACAATAAAAAGTCAGAGGTAAATTAAAATATTACATGAAAATGAAATACAAGAGGTATGGAATACAGAACTTTTTATTCCGGATTTAATGTACAACTAGTACTACTATTCATATTCATTCAGCATTTACAAAATATTTTGTTATTTTTAGGCTGTAGGGTATTTTTTGGACTGCACAGAAAAAAGTTCATTGTGCACAGTTAAAAGTGCCATCTTAACTTTATCATTTAAATCACTGCTAATGAGGTATTCTTGCATGGTGTCAAAACCCTCCAAAGCTTGTTGAAAACTTGGCAGAGGTTTTTCAGTGCAATTTTCTAAGACTGGACAAATGGCAGGTGGGAATCTGAGGTTGAACTGCACATTTTCTCTCTTCTTGAGTTCTTGAGAAAAAACGTATAAATGAAATTTGCTATTTCAGGAAAACAAATAAACGAAATTATTTAACGTTAATATGCATTGGATTTTGTCGGGACCATTCAAAAAAACGTGTAAATGATAAAAACTTATAAACGAGAAACGTATAAACAGTGCTCCACTGTATTTATATAGTTTTTTTTCCAAATTTACAGTGGCTACTCAATCTCAATTAAGGTGTCCAGGAACTAATATATATAAAATCCTTTCTAAGACATTTATAATGCTATTAAACATTAAACCATTACTTCATACAAAATTTAACTAGATAACTTCAAGAAAAAAAAAAAGGTTTATTGTGTACTGATAATTAAAGACAAAGGGAAAAGGTGTACTTTTATTAAAATGTCGAAGAGATAGTAGGTAGATCCTCCATCATATCCATCAATTTGAATATTAGTTTTTAACATCCCCCTCCCCCCGAATCTTATCAGACAAATTAGATTTATTTCAGTAAAACAGATCAATTGCCACTTCCTCATATAGTTTACATATCCATTGAAATAATATCTTCAAAAATTGATATTATTAAACTACTGGTAGTTGCTTTTATTTGATATAAACTTTTATTTTATCATATACCATTCTAAATGCTGTCTGCAGAAGTTTCCCAAAATTTTCCAACAAGGCACAAGGAAAATTCATTAAAATAAAACAGTTTAAATATAAACTATACTTACTGCATGATAAAAGGCTTATCAACGAAATGAAACAATTTCTGAACCTTGGCAGAAATAGCATGATGTTTAGCTTTGGACTGGATAAGAAAAAAGAAAAGATTCCATAATTACTCCTAAATAAACTGCTAATTACAAATTTGTAAATCAAATTTATGTATACAACTTAAAAAGTTCCAATAATGCATAAACATATATAATAAAAATAATAACAACAACAACAACAATATATGAGAACTTTTAAGGATTTTAAATTTGGTGTTCCAATTCACAGAGGTAAAGGTTTTCAAATATCATAACTGTAAGCTAAAATTTTAATAATGCTAAATTTAGTTTTCTACTTATTTAAATTAATACCATACAGAAGATGCTTCATATAAAGTACACAGGTATTCAAAACCTAAGGATGGACGATATTTGTACCAGTCTTTGAAAACAGTTCATGACCGTAGCCAAATACGAACATTTATATATTGTCAGATTATGAACACATTATATGACATAAAAAAATGGTTATAAATGATAAAAAGTAAGTTGTAATAAGCTTGTTTGCAAAAGTCACAAATTTCCGAAGGACATAGGCGGAAAATTGTTGTACTGTGCTGACAGATAACCAGGTCACCTGTACAGACATAGGACAGACATGTCAGTACGGAATAGGACCACCCTGAACTGTGATGGCAGTTGCACAATGTCTTGGCATGCTTAGCACCAAGCTATTTAGAGGTTTCTGAGGCAAACTGATGCACTCCTCTAAGAATGAACGAGTCCCTGCTTGGTTTTTGGAGGGGGTGGAGCGCAGTTTGTGCAACAATGCATCTCCCCATTGCATCCCAGACTTATTCGATGGGTTCAGGTCTGGGGAACGTGCTGGCCAGTAGATGAGATGAATTGCTTCAGCCTCCAGAACTGTCTACACTGCTTTTTGTAGGACAAGGGAGTGCATTGTCATTCATGAATAGAAAGTCTTGCCAACAGCACAACGGAACAATCAAACATGACATAAAAGAACTTAGTTGCAATATTGTTGCCTTCTGATAGTCCCATTTTCTAGTACCTGTAGTTCAGTGCATCCAGCAATAATGATGCCTCCCCACACCATGACCCTACCAGTGCCTTTTCCTGCATATTGTCGTGTTTGGGACTTTCATGCCATAACAGCTAACATCTAGAATCTGAGGAAAAACAGAAACACTCATCTGTAAAGAGTTCAGTGGCCCATTAATGACTTGTCCAATTTTGATGGAGTCAACACCACTACAAAAGTGAGCTATGGTAAGCTCAGGATAGAAGGATGCAGATTGCAGGCCTTCGGGCATATAGCCTCATATGTCACAGACATCTCGCCACAGTTTGTCAGGACATTGCGTTCCTGTGCTGGAATGGAGGTATTTCGCAAGCTGACCAGCCTTGATTACATTTTGCTGCTGCAGCTAAAAATCTTCGTAGTCAATAGAACAAGGGCGGCCTCCTCCCATGAATCTGGAACAAATTCCATTGCTTTGATATACTGCCCAGAGCCTGGATACAACACTATGGGCGATTCCAAACTCCCTGGCAACATTACTCTGCGGCCTTCTTCCAGCTTTCCTATAATTTTATCTCATATGAAATCATCTAGATGATGCTTCTGAGACAAACCGAAAATTTCACATTTGTCACTTACTTCTTTCCTTCACATCAAGTGGTACCTTCCAATACTTCACCTATCGCACCATTTGCCTGTTTGTACTATGACATAACCTTTGTGTGCATTATTCACAATTTATATGTCTCTACTAATTGTCCGCAGCTGCAAAATTGCCAAAGCTGTTTCATCTGATTTTGTGTTTGTAGCCCATTAGAACCAGTGGTCGTCCTTGGGTTTTGGACACCTCTTTAGGTTTGCTTTATATAAAATGTTCATACCATGCAAACATTCTAAAAAATTTAAGCAGCGTAGTCTTCATTGCTCAGCTCTCTTTGTCAAATCTATAATTTATCGTTACATCTTTACTGATCATGTCTAATTTAACTCCATTTCACATTACACAAAAATTAATTAAACAGGGGATCTGGAGAATGAGTATGATAGTTTAGAAAACCCTCTAAACTAATATTTTAATTTCAAATAATAGAAGTAATGTTCTTAGTATTATGCAAGAATGAATTCAAATGTAATGTGATTTTCATTGTTTAACTGGTAAACTCTTTACTATAAACTGGACAATAACAGTTTAATCCCTAGTTCCGTATTCACTCAACCTTCTGTCAAATAGGTATTAGATTTTTTTACTTGAGGTTAAGGGTAGGCAGAACAATCGGATTGGAGCTCCAATCTTAACTCCGTCCTATTGAGGTGAATGCAGAAGCCTGAACTTATGATACACAATCTTCTATATTCTGTCTTCATAATTGGCTTTGTATTAGTGCACTTCTAATACCTGTCACTCTAATCTCACAGACTTTAACCGATGTTTTTTTCCCTGTATCTTCAGAAAATGAATTATTCTAATCCTTTCAACCAATAAATTACGAATGCTGCTGCTGCATTACCTTTTTTTTTTTTTTTTTTAAGGGAAAAAATAATCACAATGCTTTTATATAATTAGTGTTGTAATACATAAACATAAATTCTCACAAAAATTCATGTTTGGAAATATGCCTCTCTGAATCGGAAAATGGCTCTCGCTTAAATTGTTCAATTTTATAAAAAACAATAATTGTTCAAGTTAAATAATAATAAAAATAAGGTACTGTCAAATTATGAAAAATATATACTCTCGAGATTTAAATTATATACAAGATACAGGTTGATAAAATCTAAAAACTGCAGTTTTCTGACACACAAGGGAATGGTTAGGTTTGACAGATTGAAACCTCCCTTGAAATTTTTATCATTTATTCAGGACCTCAAAAGTAGTCATTGTAAGCCAAATTTAGCTGCTCTGACGCACTGGAAGGGGGTTAAAAAAAAATGCTAAAGTTACAAGAAATAGTGATGTGATGCGAGCCATGCTCGAAGTCATTCTATCTTTTGCTGTCCGCGACCGTTCAAGGTCAGACAAAATGGAGCAAAATACTTAATTTATAAAATAATACTAATATAATTACTGTTTATAAAATAAAAGCAATAACTGAAAAGTGTAGCCACATTTGTAATTTAAAAGAAAGTAATTTTATATAAAAAAAAAAATAAAGAAAAATATTACAATTAAAAAAATTGAAGAAAAATTTATGTAATGCTAATTGTAAACTATTGGCATATTATAAATATAAGTACAAATAAAAACCATGACAATAAATCGAATAATAACTTAAAGAAATTAGCAAAACATAAAGGAATAAAATTTTTTTTAAATAAAAATGGAAAATACTTTTGTAAATTTAGGAAACATTTCAAAATTATAAGACTGTGGAACTAACATTTTCTAAACATTTAAGTCACAGCAAATACTAATTACATTATTATTAGTAAAAGAAAAGCAACAAATGAAAAGTATGGCATAATTTGTATTTTAGAAGAAATTAATTTTAAGTTTGTAAAAAAAAAAAAAAAGTTTAAGTAAAATAAGTTTTTGAAAATTTATATCCAATTGTCAATTTATGTCCCATTAAAAGTTAATCATGGGTAGAAGATGAAAAGTTAAAAAAGAAAACAGTGTATCGGTATCATTACATAGTTTACTAATCTTCCTTGTAAACTCTAGATCAATTCAATTTTCCTTCTAATCTCCCAGGTTTATTCCTTCCCAGATGTTTACCATATTTTATGCCACCATATATCACGTCAGAAAAATAAATATAAAAAGACAAATTCTTAAAACAAAAATACAAACTCATTTTATAAAAAGGTAAATTCAAGAATAGAATATTTAAGATTTGTGCAAAGTAATTATTGGATATTTTTTTATCTGTTACCGACACATTATCTACACCCATAAAATTTTTATTTCTACTATTTTTGATTATCGTTGTAATTTTAAATATAGTTTGGGTTATAAAACCATCAAGTTATACTTCTTCATAAGACCAATATTCAAAACATTCTTATTAAAATTACATGTAGTAATGTTTCCTAAATTTTACGAAAGTATTGTCCATTTTCATTTAAAACATTTTCTATTCCTTTATTTTTTGCTAATTTCTTTAAGTTATTATTTATTATTTTTATTTGTAATTATTTTTACAATATGCCAATAGTTTACAGTTAGCATTACATACATTTTTCTTCAATGTAAAATTTTAGTTGTAATATTTTTTTCTTTATATAAAATTACTTTCTTATAAAATACAAATGGGCCACACTTTTCAGTTATTGCTTTTATTTTATTAACAGTATTATATTAGTATTATACTATAAATTAAGTATTTTGCTCTGCTGTGCCATCCGTTTTGTCTGATCCTTTAGGGATCGGTCGACAGCAGGAGATAGGGTGATGTTTAGAGATGCTCGCAAAGATTGAAAATGTCACATCACTTGTAACATCAGCATTTTTTTCAACCCCCTTCCAGTGCGTAAGAGCAGCTAAAATTTGGCATACAATAACTACTTGAGGTCCTGAATAAAAAATATTAAAAATTTCAAGAGAGGTTTCGACCTGCCAAACCTAACCATTTCCTTGTCAGTTGGATTTGTGCAAAATATGCCCAATTTCTTGATAATAAAATGAAAGGAAATTTGAATAACTGATTGGAATACAGTAGTCTCTAAAATGAAAAAGATGCAAATTACCTTCAGTGCTAAACCTAGATCTCCTTTCAAAGCATCAGCACGAGCCTCTTCTACATCCCATCTACCTATCAACAAAAAATAAAAAGTTTTATTTAATTGTTAAGTTAATTCATCAAAAATGGACAAAAACATTTATATTAATTATGCTACTGACCTTGCTTCAATAGATTTTTTTTTTTTTTTAATTATCATTGTTTAGTGAGAAAAAATTCCATAGTTGCAATATCCCGATTTTCTCCTATCTCCTTACTATTAATGCAAGGAAATTTCTGATTCATTAAAATTTTCAATGTTATATCTTGCATAAACGTAAATGTCATATTTTGAAAGTTCTAGTATGTGTGTGTAATATTTTTTTTTTTTTTTGAGTGGCAGAAATGAACTCCATCATTTGTATGTGCTCTGCCAATTTTACACCATGTACTCTAGAAATTGTACCATTAATAAGGAAATGGAATACTGAAGTACAAAATAATTTTTCATTATCATCTGTATACAATAATTTTATTTGTATGAAACTTATTATAAAATTTTGATTTGTCATGTCATTTTGTAATTGCCTCTCCTTTAAGGTTTCTGATAGAACCACTATTGATTCTTGTAACTCAATGAACATAATTTATGATATGAATAATAGAGAGAACAACTAGAACTAGGATCGTGCATAGATTTCCACTTATTTCACTATTACTAGAGTAAAGCTTGACCCTGTATTTCTTCATTTCTTACGTTAACAGTCCTGAATTAATATATTCAGGACTAATATATTCAATGCTTCCCCTCTCATCATCAGATTAGTAATTATTATGTAAAACATTTTAGGACCTCTTTTCATTTAGGAGTGTTATCAATACTATTCTCTACACTTACAAGATTACTTGTCAAATGCGATTCATTGATTGAAATCATATTCAGTTTCTAAGAATAATTAATTCTGAACTGCAGATTTGATTGAAAAATTCACAGCATTTCCAAATTTCAGTAAGTACATCAGTAGCAATAAAAAACTGGGTACAGGATTACTTGTGATTATTTCCACTTATCAAATGTTAATTTAATAATAATAATAAAAAGATAAATAATTACCATTATACTTGGAAATTTCTTCTTCAGCTTCTTGCTTCTTAGCAGAAGATAATATCCATCTAAATTCGGAAAGGACATAATTAAATGCAGGAAATGATGGGGGAAAAATACCGTATTTAAATATTAAAATAATACAAGGCAATCATATGTGTTAAGATTTTTCTATTAAAAAAAGGATAGGAATCATGAACTTTAAAAGGATGTATATTCTATAAAAAAAAGTTTAACTTGCCCAATAATATAAAATATGCTGCAATACTATAAGAAATTTTAAAGCAAAGTATTTTGTTGTTGTTACTAAAAACATTTTCAAATTATTATTGAGGGGAAAAAAAGGTTATCAAGAACAAAGTCAATTTCAAGAAACTGGGTAAGAAAGATTATCAATGACACTTTTGCCTGGTTACCCATCATCAGATGGACAGAGGAGGTATAAATTAAACATACATACCTTACAGCCCATTTATGGATAATATTTAACCAAACAATTCTGCAGCACAAGCTATCAGAATACCATAACCAAAAAAGAAGTGAACCACTGCCTACAGGACCATATTACCAGGTTCAGTAACAATTAAAGTGGTAGGATGCAGCAAGCAAAATGGCAGACACAGAAAACAAAAGCCACAATAATAATAATAAAGTTGACAGTGTATGAAGAATGGCAGGGTGTGGAGATGGCACTTCTTCAACTTTAATCTGATTGGCTTTTTCCAACTATTTTTCTAAAATAAGGATGTTTATTTTTGCTTTTCTCTTAATCAAGAAAAAGTATTCTTCTGCTATTAAAGTGTGTTAATGAAATAAAAACAATAAATAGGAAGTGGAATGCACTCACTTGGTAAACATGAAATAAACAGCATAAAAAGTGTTTAGATACTGACAGTTCTGCAATACTGGGAGTATTCCATCCTTAGGAACAGCACAAACATTTAGGACCACACAAGGTGAAGAGACACAGTAAAGGGGTGGGGGTGGTTTAGCAATAGTGACGGAAGTTTTGCCCGCTGGTGATGGAATTGTAGGCATTAAGGATTCTTATGGAAACATTCAGCAAGGAGGTGGTGGGATAGTTTATTGTGGTGAGAGGGGTGTTTGGCATTTGTGAAGTTGGTAGTGTGTCCAGTTTTGTTGTAATGTATCAATCCTGTATAAGCATGCAGGGTCTTTGGTGTTGATGCTGTATTTGTGTTCTTCGATGCATACGGATAGACTGTAGGTTTGTCCCACGTATCTGGATGGGTATTGTTTACATGGGATCCAATAGTGTTGTTGGGATCATTATATTGTATGATGCTTGTGATGTGTATGTTTGGGCAAGTTGTGTGTGGAAAGGAATTATTAAACACCCTTAACTTCACAAATGCCAAACACTTCTCTCACCACAATAAACTATCCCACCACCTCTTCACTGAATGTTTCCATATAACCCGATTTAATGCCTATATTTCCATCACCAAGGGGCAAAATGCCTGTCACTATTGCTAACCACCCCTTTACTATGTCTCTTCCCCTTGTGTCATCCTAAATATTTGTGCTGTTCCTGAGGATCGAAATATGCCCAGTATTCCAAAACTGTTGGTATCTAACCATTTTTTTAATGATGTTTACCAGGTAAGTGCATTTTTAGCCTTAGATGCTATCCTGTAAAAATTCAAATTATTTTATAATTTTACCTTTCTTTAAAAATCTCAGGATCATCAAAGGTATCATAAAAATATACTCCTCCTTCCTTAATTTTGGGTGTTGTATATGTTATATCATCTTTGGATTTGTCAGATACAACCACCTGAAAAATAGAATGCAATGTAAAATATTAAATTTGTATTTCTGATAATTTTTTAAATTATTCTACAATATTGTAATATGTTAAAGACTCATTTAACTAATTTTACATTAGGAAATTATTAACTTCAAGGTCACATATAAGGAAGTAAGTCTATATGAATATTTTTTTTTTTTAATCTTATCAGACGAACAGCTATTTTCAGATTAGTAAATAACATTAATCAAAAAGGATAAAATAAAGGTCAAGAAGATGTCTCTCTATTTTTTTGGTGTGAAAATATTTTGTCAGAATCATTCCACACTTCTGCAAAAGATACTTATTAATGACGGTTTGTTCTTTTCTTCATAGGTATGAAACAATTTTAAAATTATTATTGTGATAAAAAAAAAAAAAAAAAAAAGTTACCAATTAGCAAGAAAAAATTTAAATAAAAAACAAAGGAGAAGTCTTTTTTCATTGCTTCAAATCGATAAATAACTACAAATTTAAATTTTTATATTTAACTATTTAAAATACAAGAAATTTATTTACTGCAGTCTTTAACTATAAATTTAGATTTTTCCATAAATCTTTCACAGGTAATGCAATGATGATGTTAATCATGTCTCCATCGGAGAGCTGCTGTTTCCTTTAGACTATAGAAACCAGTAACCTAAAGAGAAACAACTGGTCAATGATTCATTGTCATTCCAATACAGAGATCCTAATCAAGAAGTTCCACCATTCACTGAATAGGAATGAATATTAAGACAAAAGAAACTGGATTTAAGAGAATTTCTCGACAGGCTAAAAACAGGCCATCAAAAGTCAAAATGCAACAACTATTGTGGATGCTAAGCTTTTCCTTCATTAATGCCAGTCTTTTCTCATTCAAAACCTAAAATGGCCCCTCATTTTATTTAACGCATTTAGGCCAAATGACACTATATAATCTATGACTTCAATGCTACATGTGACATAGACCATTAGCAAAGATCATTGTTCATAATGATAACCCACAACTTTGTATAGAATTCAATTTAATTTAGAGAATAGTTTGAATGATTAGCTTGCAGATGCAATCTACAATTTTAATCCAAATTCTACTCACTTTTACAAGAATATTTAAATAGACTAAAATGTGTTCCAAACAAGAAATGGTAATGCTTATAAACTATACATATGCTGTTGAAAGACTATGTATCTGCTTTTTAATTCATTATTTTGTCTTCTTTTCTTTTATGAGTGAACGGAAGTGAATTGCAAAGGAGCTGAAGTTTAAGGCAGAAATATAGTAGAATTCAATGAAAGTGAAATAAAAAAGGTAAAATAAATTTGACTTAACAATACCAAATATTATCATGATCAGATAGTAATAATAATAAGTAATGACAACATTAACAATAACGATAATAATAATAATATCACAACAGGAAATAAAGGGATTGCTAACTGAGAAGTTATCAAATGCACATGTGCAGTGAAGTAATACTGGTCAAAAGTCCATAAAAACATGGATCTATTAAATGGTATACTTAAAGAGTTTTAGAATTTAAACTTGCCATAAATCCTGAATCCAATCAATTGCTCACGAGGAACAAATGCATCCTTCTTTGGTGAGACTAATACTGATATACAAACCTGTTCAATTCTTTAAAAATAAAATCTATACAAAGCTTTCTTAATAAATAGGAATTATTTCCTGTAATAGAATTACAGGAATTGCATAGTAATGAGTTTCCTGGGATACATACATTATAAATATCGATGACATAATTGGGGTATCTTACCCACATTCACCTTCAAAGTATTCTCCGTAGCTATGATAATCTTCTGCCATCACTGTAATATTTATTAATATTTTTGTTTTTTCTTTTTTTAATCGTTCGAAGCTGTGATAACGTTGAAAAAACACATGGTAAGTCCAAACAGTATAAAGTTATTTGTTTAAAAAAAAAAAAGATACTTCACTTTGGACAACAGACTAATGTGGTGAGCCAACAGTTGTTCATTACAAGACAGAATATGTTTGATGCACTGATTGCTACAGATGGCAGAGGCCATTCATAGCTGAAAACAAAAGCATTCTACAAGACAAGACATGATGAGATCTTTGCTGAGAATTGCATGATAGCTGTCATAGCAGTAGCTGCAAATCAATGGTTTGAGAATGGTTGCCACTCATCACACTTTTAAACATTGCACTTTGACCAATGGCTTCTGCAAACTATATGTTTTGAAGCATTCAAAGAGCTTTAGTTGCCATTTTTGCTTAAATTTTCACAAAAGTTGATCTTTGCAAGCTGTTCAAATGCAGATATGATGGACCTAAGCCACTACCACATAGTAGATATGTAAGGTAACAATGTTTACATAACGAAATTAGTAGACTATTGGCTTGTCAATGAATGGTATATAAGATGGAGCCGTACCGGCGTGGTCATACGGTCTCAGGCGTCGGTCTGTCTGCGGCCTGTGTTCCGGTATCCGGGTTCAAACCCCGGTCGAGAGCATGGATATTTCATCTTTCTTCTTCTGTATTTCGTCCGTTTCTTCCCTGGGACTTACTATCTCCAGGGTTATTTCTGGATGGGATGTGAATCTTCATCCCCCTTCTGGAATTTCCTAGCCTCACCCTGACGTTGTCAGGTAGGGCTAGCCCGTGGTCCATAGTTGGCCAAAGTCAATGAAAGGAAGGTGTACAAAATGGCATAACTTACACTTGCAATGCATGTAAATACCACAAGGCCACCGGTTCAAAATTCTTGAATCATCTATGTATATTAACCCTAGAAGGCTAATCCTTTTTCAACACACATTAAGGCTAATCCTTCGTAAATTTTACTACTTTTTAAACAATGTTAATTTTGGAACAAGAATGAAGAGACTAGATATCAATGATTTATTAGGTTTATAGGATATGTTTTCCATAATTAATGTGGTTACAAAATCTAAAAAAGTATTACACCAATGTTTCTCATGTAATTGTGTTTTCAGAAAGGGGACCAATTAAAATATTTTTTTATGTCGCGCTACAGGACTACCATAAAACCTCAAGAATTTCTGCAATTTTGTTATGCGTGAGACCTCTCTTCCTAAAAGAAACCATCACTTAGGTCCAATTGATTAATACAAAGGATATAGATACACATGTATGTATGCAGATATACATTAATTGTAATTTCTTAGCACTCTTAAGTCAAATTTTTATAAAAACTAATCCTTCGTAAAAATTACGATCACGCTTGTGTAACAGAAGCAACAAAGGTCTCATGACAATGGCTATTCACACACTGAGAAGATCATGACAATACAGGAAGGTTCTATGACTCTAGCAATCTAGCTAGAGGAGTGAAGAATTATAAACATACAAAAGATTTACTGTCATAAAATTTACAAGGATTAGCTTTCAGGGTTAAAGAAGTTAACTAATCCTTACATTGTAAAGCTGAAATGCAAAATAAAAATGACAATTAAGAGAAATCATCATATGATGTGCAATTTGAATCTCAACATTTTCAATTTAAGAATCTCTCTCCGTTTTTTTTGAACACATCCTTTTTGCTTTAGCAAATAATCATAACAGCAATACCAAATTTGTAATACGACGGCGAGTAAAAAATTACCCTTATTTATTTTTTATTGACAAAATATACAACATATAAACAAAAACACTTCATCACTTTTCAATATAGTCCCACCACATTCAGTACAGGTGCACCAGCGCTTCAGTAGAGCCTGGATACCACGAAAAAAAAAATCTTTTGGTTGACTGCGAAGCCATCCATGCCGCCAAGTGCCTCCTTGAGGGACCGAACACATGATAATCACTTGGTGCAAGCTTCGGTGAATATGGGGGGATGTGAAAGACACTCCAAACGTAGACCTGTTAGTTTTTCTACCATCACATGAGCTGTATGCGGCTTCAAATTATCTTGCTGTAACACAGCAGAACGGAGCAAACTGCGACGTTTTAATGTGATTGCGGGTTTCAAATGGTTCTGAAGTAGATCACAATACGATTCGCTGTTCACAGTAAATCCCTTGGGCATGTAATGTACCAAGATTGGGTCTTTATAATCTTAGAAGAGAGTGAGCATCTACTTTGCCGGCCAATGGAGTTATGCAGAATTTTTTTTGGCTTTAGCAATGATGAATGTCACCACTCCTTGCTTGATCGCTTGGTCTCTGGCTGGTAATAGCGGATCCAGCATTCGTCACCAGTGACCACACGTCGTAAAAGTCATCTCCTTCAGCTTCATAATGTCGCAGTAGTGTTTCATAAGCATCCACAAGAAGTTCTTTGATTTCAAGGGTAAGTTGTCTTGGTACATATCTAGCGGAGACTTTGCTGTACTTTAGAGCATATCGTGAATGATGTGGTCTGCCGAGCCATGACTAATCAACACTATTTTGACCACCTCTTTGATTGTTATCTGCCTGTTTCCCGTATCAATCGTTCTACTGCAGCAATATCCTAGTTGCTGAGTGACCGGAGCGAGCTGCATCCATCGTACTCTACACCCCACTTTTAAACTTGTTGAAGTGACAAACAACTATCCCCGAACTGTCTTTGCATCCTTCGATGAATCTCTATAGGTTTTCCACCCTCGCTGCCAAAAACCAGATAACTGCATACTGCTCCTCTTTGGAGCATTTTTCTAAGAGCGTGGCCATCTTGGCTTTGGCTTGATGACGTCACAGCCGGCATGCAGACCGAAATATATAAAATGAAATATTTAAAAATATAATACAGACAAATACTATGATGATTATTAGTAGTTCATCCCTTAACTCCCTGTAATATTGATAGTAATAAGTCACTTGTTGGTACAAGGATAATGGGCTCGCCTCATTTGAGTGACCTAATGTTAACAGTTTCAATGCTGTCTTCAAGAGCGGAAGCGAACTGTATTGTCTTTGCAACTTTCTCCAATATCTAGATATTTTTTTACCTAAAATACAGTAACCTATTAGGGCCTGTAAAGACTTGGATCTCTATTCAAAGCTTGGAATGACAGCCAAAGGAAAACCTGTTGAAAAAGTTCAAAGAACTCCTTGGTGTATAACAAAGTCCCCAATTATCTCAAGAAGCAATTTATAAAAAGCATTTTTACTATAACCCATAAGGTAAAAAAAATTAACCTGCAAAATTAAAAATTGTAGCAGAAAATCAAATTCAAAATACTTGAAAAGTGATTTTTTTTTTCCTGGGTTATATTTCAGAATAGACTACTTTCAGTGATTACTCATTCTTACACGCAGTGCACAAGCTTGAGTTAATCTTCTTAAGACAATAGAACGACGCTGAATATAGAGTAAATAGCATTTTGAAATGTAAATTCTTCATTTACTAGCACACAGCACACTGGAATATATAGACATATTCACTAGTATTCCAACACAATGTTGAAAAATAATCATTTTTAGAGAATTCTCTAGTTGGCTGCTTTATTTTAACACTAAAACAAACTAATATAAGTTTGTCAAAAAAACAAAACAGTTAACAGAAAATGGAAAAAAAATCATAGCAATTAATAAAAATTAATATAAATATTATAAATATTGGTGAACTAAATCCATTTACACAGAAAAATCCTGACAAAGCCTAAAATGTTTAAAGCTAGCAAAAAAATAATGAAATTAACTTTGGGAGAGAATTTGCCCAACAGCAATAAAACTTAAAACTTTTCCAGTTTAAATGATTTTATGAAAATAGAAAATTAGCTTTAACATTGTAATTTTTGTAGTTTTTGAAGAAGACAGGATTATTTGTACGTCACAAATGGAAACAGAGTAGCCTGAATCCTACAATTAACTTTTGAGTTATTTGCATCACATGATTTTAATTAAACACCTTCAATGTTGTTTTCAATATTCATTTCAACTTACCTTTGAATCATCTACAGCTTCCTGGCCATCTTCCAATGTCAGACCAGGAAATTCAGCTAAGAAAATGATGAAAACTAGCACAATGATGATACATTTTGGCCATCTCATTTCTAAAAAAAGAAAATATTTATGTAATGTCATGTCAGAGAAACACAGGAAGCATACTTTTAACAACAATGTATAATTACAGGAAGAAGTCCTGACAATCTACCTTGTCCCTCACTTAAATCTTAGGAATTATTATTTATAATAAATGAAATTTAAGTCAAGACAGCTTAGTATGCAAAACAATCCACTCTACTTAAAATCATATTATTCATTGCAACTATTTAAATTTTAAATTACTTAATTTGATATTTAAATATTAAAAAATTCTTATTCATTTTTAAGAAATACAATCAATTTTAATTTTATTGATTATTTTAATTCTAAGGTTCCCAAGTTACTTAGAACTTTCACTCTTAGGCTACAGAAATTCAAATCCCTAATCACAAAAGAAAGAAAGAAAGAAAGTTTTACCAACTTTTTATCATCATTTTACTAGAAATAATGATATGGCAAAATTATTGTAAAACCTAAATATGCAAGACAGACCTAAACAATACAAATTGTTTTTCACTTTGAAGATACTTTACATTATACGCAATTGATATTGTGAAAGCTTTTAAAACTTGGATTATGCAATTCTCTCTGGAGTTTTGTATTATTAATTGCAAATAACAGGGTTAGCTTACTATCATATGAAATAAAACTATTTACCAATTTGGTACTACTGAGATATTCCCAAATAGCAAGAAACCTAAAGCTACTTAAAGACATGAGGAGAGCTGAGCATTGAAAACACCCTAGTATACAGGTATACGACGTATTTAATGAAGATACTTATCATCCATATAGTTTTCTATTTTTGTAGTATATAATTGTCTATTATTAATGTTCATTAATCAGTGATAATTTTTTATAATTAATTACAATTCTGAAGCAGTTCTATCTTAGATCTTTTGATTTATCTTTCATGGAACCTTGATGAAAACTTTTTGTCAAAATAGTCGGCTTCTTCATGTATATTTTTATTTTAAATCTATACTAATGGTACAAACATATTAAGCACATTAACTTTCAAATGCTTTATATTGATGCAGAATACTTTTCAAAAATAAGTTTAATATCATCACATCAATCTTCATAAATAAAACACTAGAATTATATTTTCAAAATTAAAAAAACAACTTTTTTTAATATTTATAAAATTACAATTATTAATGAGTGGCTGTTTATTATTCAGACCCACCAATACTAAAATAAAAATAATAAAAAATATTAGACTAACAAGGAAGCATTTCCTCTATCCCCAAAGAATTCAAATGAGTTTCCTGGGATGACAGAACACAAGAAGATAAAAAGTAAAAATTTCTCAACAATCGCTCTTTGAACAGGGACACAAAACTGGATTTACTTAAAGATCCTTAATTTACTTTTAATAATCCTTTTAACCTAAGAGTTCATAAATAAAACAAAATGCCTGACCAACTAATAAATGCAGCAGAAATAATCAATGAAGAACATGAATTCTCTTATTAATCATAACATACATTTAAAAAATGAACCTTGTACTTCTACTAGTGAAATTATATCAATGTCCTTTCACAAATTATTGTTGAATCAAAATCAACAATGAGAAATTAGTGATGTCATGAAATCATCTAATCAGATGATCTTGATCAACTTAAATTTCTTCTGGAAAAGCTCACAGGGAATTAGGGCTGAAAATGTACAAAATTTTGTGGAAAACATTTTGTTTTCAGTAATAAGGCATTTATTAAAAGTGAGAAACTTGAACAATTACTGAATGAAGAGTTTTGGAATGGAAGACAAAATTCTATGATAAGCATGTCAACAAGGAAGTGAAACAGAAAAACCCTGAGATTTAGCTTGTATCAGGTCAAAGAGCAAAGTTGGGCAATTTTCTTATTAACAAACCACAAGTCTGTTTCAAATGTCTCATGAGGCAACAGCTAAGGTCAGTTCTCACACATAAATACAGATTTAAAAAAGTTGGGAAGTAAATCCATCATTTACTTTACTGCAAATGTGTCTAGTTCAATTTTTATTTTCTGAATAAAAATACAAGTTGTGCTTTATTTCTAGATCGTCAGAACTGAAATATTAGAAAAAGGAGTTCAACTGAGAAAAAAGCCCACAGCCGACATGATTCCATCCTGAAAGGAAAGACCAATAACAGATCAGTTGATCACATTTTTCAAAAAAATTAATACATTGGAAATACCAAGATCTCTTGAGCAGCCAAATGTTGATTTTCAAGGGTTTTCTGATACCGATTCATCAAATAAGTGCATTTCATTCCTTTATTTCTGTTATGTCATCAATATTCATTTAGCCTTATATATTATTTGCTTGGGATGTAGACTAAAATGCAAACTTTCAAATCAAATACATATTCTTTTGAAATTATAGTGACAGTAATTCCAGAGAATATTACTACTTTCATTCAGACGTTAGATGTTTATTTCTTCTCTACTGTCATTACAAAGTATTTCTTTGATCAAAACAAATTGAAATGAGACTTAAGTGTGCAAATGACATGTGAACAAAGATGGATTATGAAATTGCATTCAGCTGTCATCAATTCTATACATGCAGCCCTCATTTTACGCCGGGGTTGCATTCCTACAGTGAGGTTGTAAATCAATTCGACGTAAAAAGTTTCCAAAATATATTGTTTTTATTTAACTAAACCATGTTAATATATGTTTTTACAACTATAATTAATGAAAAATATTTAAGTACTTTCAAAGGTCTACTAAATTACCAAAAATAATAGATAGCTTAATTATTACATGCATACAGTATACTTTCCTTTTACCACACATGGGCACGTTTTCTTTTTAAAAACTTTAATCATTATTAATTATAATATATATTTATAACAACAGGCAATCAATGCGGGATGTTAAAGGTGATGGTGTTCAACATTTACGCTAAAGAAATTTAATTTTTCTTTTTTCACATTTTTAATTTTTTTTAAATATATTTTTTCCTTATTTTGGCCTAAATTCTAAACCGGTGTAAATCTGAATTGGTGTAAAACGAGGGCTGCCTGTACTCCAATATAAAGTGACATGATACAATCTGTATGTAAAAAACTGGTTTCAAAGACTTCAAAATAAATGGCTGCATTTGAATGACATTGTTTGATCATTCTATTTTAAATCTCATTTACATTATGAAAATGACCTAGAATGAAACTTTGTAAAATTAAGAAAGGTTTTATCCATTTCGAACATAGAGAAAATGTATTTATAATGTCTTCTTTCTGTTGAAATTTTATCTTTTTAACATTGTTTAGAAATAAATTTATATTCGTCTCAGGAATTTTTTTTTTACTTTTAAACTTACTTAAAAGAACACAAATTTGTTTTCAAGTTCAATTTTTAAAGATTTGATGTCTGAACCTTCATAATGAGTAAAAAGTCAATTTTCTACTTTAAACAGATTATCATATTTAATTTCCTTGACCCAAAATTAAAAAAAAAAAAATCAATTAAAATTGCCTGGACTGACCTTGGTCTGTTCCTTGTAGCTTTATACTTATCGATCCAATTTGTACTAAAAAACAATTGACAAAAATGCCAAATAACATCCGTCTTACAATTAAAGTTTCAGGTTTTTAATTAGTTAGTCCATTTTTTTAAGGTAGGCTCAATCTGTTTGGACCCTACCATTGATATCATGATCTAGTGAACAAACTTGGCATGTTTTGTTTTGGGGTTTTTTTTTTTTCAAAATTTCTCCATGTAAATCCCTATGGAGAATTTTGTAAAATACAAAAATTCCTACTGATAAAGCAATGAAAATAAAACAAATTACTGTAAATCCTTGTTACTTGCTGATCCCAATCCTGCAAATTCACACATGTGGTCTTTCTGCACCACTTGTGGTCATGTGCAGTAGCAAAAGAATAAAATAAAAAATAAAAAAAAAGAACAACTTCTGAGTGGCTTATTGCACAGCAATAGAAATGAGGTTCACCACAAGAAGCTTCAGTCTTACTCTCAGTCTTTGTTGTGTTAACAAGTATCCATGTTCTGATATTCTACATTTTCTCGTTTTATGCTGTTTTTATAATAAAGATTACTTTATTAAATTTTAACGACAGTGAAACATAGTGCTGATGTAAGTGCTTTAAATCAAGCACTCCTAAGATCAAAAGCATTGTGATGAGCTTCATGTATAAGATGTTTGTGCTTGACTTGCTTAGTTTTGGAATTGGGTAACATCCAAGTAGCGAAAGTGTATAGTGAAAAGGGTCTATGAGAACCAAGCCAGATTTTCTAAGTAGGATCATAGCTTTAATAAAAGCATTTAACAAGAATGTATCTCCCACTGATAGCAAACAACAAATCTATATATATAAAAATGAATGTATCTTTGTTTCTTTCTTTGTCCTTTATACACTCCGAGGACCTTTGACCTATCTGGACCAAACTTTGCAGAATTACTCTTTAGGACCCTGCGGAAAAGATAGGCTACCTTAGAACCCGGACCCCCCCCCCCAAGGGGTTGAAAAGGGGTAAAACCCCTGAAAAACCCAATATCCACCTGGTGGTAAAAATGAGAACTAGGCAAATATTGTGTAAAGTGAAAAATTTACTCTCCTATGGAGGGCAGGGACACCACACTTGGGTGGGAGGAAGGCAACACAAAGGCTGAAGTGTCCCACCCCCGACCGACACCGGGACCTTATATTTAGGGCCCCTTCTCGGGCCCCCCAAGTCAATTGCAAAAAAAGGGAAAAATTCGCTCTCCTATTTGGGGCAGGGACACTACACTTGGGTGGGAGGAAGCCAACACAAAGGCTGAAGTGGCCCACCCCCGATCGACACTGGGACCTTATATTTAGGGCCCCTTCTCGGCCCCCCCCAAGTCAATTGCAAATAAAGAAAAATTCGCTCTCCTATGGGGAGCAGGGACTCCCCACTTGGGTGGGGGGATGGCGACACAAGGGCCTAAGTGTCCCACCCCCGATCGACACCGGGACCTTATATTTAGGGCCCCTTCTCGGGCCCCCTAAGTTAATTGCAAAAAAGGGAAAAATTCGCTCTCCTATTTGGGGCAGGGACACTACACTTGGGTGGGAGGAAGGCAAGACAAAGGCTGAAGTGTCCCACCCCCGAGTGACACCGGGACCTTATATTTAGGGCCCCTTCTCGGCCCCCCCCCCCAAGTCAATTGCAAAAAAGGGAAAAATTCGTTCTCCTGTGGGGGGGCAGGGACACCACACTTGGGTGGGAGGAAGGCAACACAAAGGCTGAAGTGTCCCACCCCCGAGCTACATCGGGACCTTATATTTAGGGCCCTTTCTCGGGCCCCTCAAGTCAATTGTAAATAAGGAAAAATTCGCTTTCCTATGAGGGGCAGGGACACCACACTTGGGTGGGGGGATGGCGACACAAGGGCCTAAGTGAACCACCCCCGATCGACACCGGGACCTTATATTTAGGGCCCCTTCTCGGTCCCCCCAAGTCAATTGCAAATAAGGAAAAATTTGCTTTCCTATGGGGGGCAAAGACACCACACTTGGGTGGGGGGATGGCGACACAAGGACCTAAGGGTCCCACCCCCGATCGACACCTGGACCTTATATTTAGGACCCTTTCTCGGCCCCCAAAGTCAATTGTAAAAAGGGAAAAATTCTCTCTCCTATGGGGGCAGGGACACCACACTTGGGTGGGGGGATGGCGACACAAGGGC
>JAFIDM010006943.1:54113484-54127881 GCA_023159025.1 Thereuonema tuberculata | reverse complement strand
TGTGTATTCTGATAAATCTTGGTTTCCGTAGGTGAACAGAAAGTTGTGTCATATTTGATATTCAGGCAGTTCAGGAGGTGAAGAGAGTAGGCTGGGGAACTGTTACAGAAGTGACAGTTGGGGAAAGTCTTGAGTCTGCCAACGAAATACTTAAGTTTCATGTGTCCTTATCTAAGCCAGAAATGAGAGAGAAATCTTCGCGATTTTAGATTGCTGGTCAATCTGTTTTGTATTTAACGTGGACGACACGTTGTATTTAACGTGGACGACACGTTCCTCATTATAAACAACCATTTTAAAGACAATGTTCTTGGCATATTTAATAATATTAACAAACACATTCAATATACATTGGAAGAGGAAAATAATGAATTCTTGCCGTTCTTGGACGTGGGTATCAAAAAAAGACATTCAATATTTGAAACCTCTGTGTATCGCAAGGAGACGGACGCACGCATAACCATCAATTATAGTAGTGCGGTCCCTAATGGTTATAAAAAGAACGCAGTCATGATGGCCTTAAGTAGAGCTCAAAAAATTTGCAATAATAACGTAATTTTACAAAATGAGATTAATGAGATTGTTAGGATATTCCAAGGCAATGGGTTTCCCATCGAAATATTGAAAAAATACATTCATCAACATTTTAAGAAAATTAAAATGCAGCGCGATACAAATCTCAGTGTGCTTAATGGAACAAGGGAACAAAGATCCTTGGGTGCCAAAAAACGGTACGTCTCAATGATATATGATCAAGGATTATTAAAAAAATTACAACCGGTCCTTAACACCGTGGATATTGCCTTGGCATGTAAGCCTAGCAATACGATCGGTAATGTGTTGAATCGAACCAATAAGAAAACCGATAGTCAAGAACAAATTTTGAAAAAACGGGGAGTCGTTTATGGAATCTATTGTGATTCAAATAAAACACACGGAAAAGAGTGTCTTTATGTAGGCCAGACCAAAAGAGAGTTGGGGGTCCGGGTGAATGAGCATGTAAATGCCGTAAAAACGAGAAATCACGCATATTACACCGCGGAACATTGTAACACCAAGGGACACAGCATACGTGAAAACAATGTTGTCATATTCGGTTCCAACCAAGATACTTACCTCAGAAAATTTTTAGAATCGGATATAATTAGGACTCTTGGCAGCTACAATAAGGATTTATCCACCAGAAATATATTGGAATATGGCGTGTGACTTATCACCATAAAAAAAAAAAAAAAAAAAATTAATTACATATGTTTACACCAGGGGGAGATCTATATAAGAGTCCGGTCTCGTGATCTCAGTCTTTTGCTTGACGACTCCCAACAAGGGAGGATTGGAGGAGGTAGGGGTTTTTAAGTTCGACAAAGTAACCGGTCTGTTGAGGTTACGAAACGTGCGTCACGGTTTTATTATGGAATTATTTTATTAGCACTTTTTAATTTGTAAGTGTCGAGTTAGCTGGCATTTTTAATTGTTCATTACGACATGTAAAATAGTTCACACACAAATATTTGTTGTGTTATGAAAATAAGTTTAGGCTAAAACTGTAGTATCAGGACAATGATTATAAAATTTTGAAATAATTTTGATTGCAATTCTTGGAAATCTCTGAAACAGAAATTATAACTGGATAAATTATAAGCTTAAGTAAGCCTAATTTCTTATTTTCTCTGCTGAGACTGGCTAAAAGTTTTAGACTACTTTGTATTCAAAATTGAAGTTTTATAAACTCATTAAATTTGAATTCTTTTGTAAAAAGTTTGACTTTATTCTGATGAATTACATGTGGATATCTTCAATCAAATGCCATCACTAACTTAATCTGATTAATCAGTTAGAAGTTTTATAATACTATCTCACTGTCAAGTATTGCAATTATATCAGGAGTCTAATATATGTCTAGTTTAACATTATCAAGAGAAAGCAAAGAAAAATAAATGCCAACTTTGTAAGTAATTAAGAATTATACATTTTCTAATAAGATGTTAATATTTTCTCATTTTATTAATTTTTGTTTTGTATTTCTTTGGGGAGAGGTCCCGCTCTTGGGAGCAAGAGCCAGGATAGCTAAAGTTTTGCACCTCCTGAGCATGTTATCGGTGGAGTTTGGCTGGCTGATGAGCACTAATAAGTGCGAAACGGTCCGTCCCAGTCTCTTCAAGATGACAGCTCGGGGTGCGAATCCTTTGCGTAAATTGTGCGTGTCAATTGTGTTTCTAGATGTTAATATTTTGTATGTTATTGATATTTTAGTTTAAATTATATTAAAATTGTAGAATTATTTATTTCCTAAAGAATGTAAAATAAATGGAAGTATTAAAATAAACTTACCTTTTGATGTAGCTTTCCCAAGCTTTGTAATTTTAGGTGTCAAGGCTGCTTCATTATTGATTTCTTTAGAGGTTGGTAGTGATATTGAAACAAGATTGTTTTTTTGTAAATAACTCACAGCATTCTTACATTCTGTTTTTAAATCCACTTCTAACTGATTTGCTTGAATGGCCAATAATGTACAGTTAAGAAAACAGTATATATCTTCCATGGTCTTTATTAACTAAGAGAATATGAAAGACTTAAACTTTAAACACTTTATTTTTCTTTAGCAGTTAGGGTTCCCACCTTTTCCATATTTACCTCGAAATTGTATATCCTGTATCATGAAATGATTGCTATATAATAAGAAAAATATTAAATCTTAAATTTTAATTTAATAATATTACACACTGTAAAAGTTTTTGAAAAAATCTGTGATGAAAGAATAAGAAACAGTACAGATAAATCTCTTAAGGAACAATATAGATTCAGAAGAGGGAGATCACCAGTGGACCTTATCTTCACGATAATATAGGAGATGGAAAAGTGCTGGAAATGCTGAAAGGACTTGATAATAGTGTTCACTGATATTGAAAAAGCTTATGACAGTGTGCTAAGAAGTAACATTTGGAAGGTTTTGCATAATAAGAAATTTATCAGTGAATTAGTTATTCTCATTCAAGCTATGTATGTTAATTGCAAAAGTTGTGTGAAGACAAAACAGAATGATTACGATAGAATAGATTAAGCTCAATTCAGACCTTAGAGAAGGAACTGCAATATCACCATTGATCTTTATTCCAGTTTTGGATGAAATAATGCTTAAGTAAAAGCAAGATTAAGAGGAACAATAGCATTTGCCAATGATATTAGTCTTTTATGGAAGTAATGAGGATGTCCAAACCAAATCAATGTGTGGGCTGAGAAGATTCAGAAAGCTGAAATGAAAATTAGTATTTAAAAAGCAAAGCCGTGATAATGACAAGACACCCTAGTCAAAAAAGTGGAAAGATGTATGTAAAGGAACAGGAAATGGAAGTAGTTAAGAGTTTTATATAATTGAATTCTGTATTGACCCCATGATAAACAATCAATAGAAATGATAAGTGAAATTGGTAGGCAGCAAGTGGAAGACTTCTATCAGAGTATCAGGCATCTATTATGGAATGAAGAAGTTCCTAGAAAATGTAAAGAAGTTATGTACAAGTTGTATTTGGTACCAATACTTGCTTATGCATCAAGTACATAGACTTTATCAAGAAGGGAGAAGAGCAAGATCCAAGCAATGGAAATTAAATTTTTAGAGCCATCACACATAAATCACAAGGATAAAATAAGAAAAGAAAGATTAAGAGTTGGCTTAGAAAAACCACAAGTCCAACATGAAAGGGTTTGGAGACATGAAAAGAATGGTCAAAGACTGACTTCCAAAGCAAATTTGTGAAGAGAAGATAGTGGGGACCTGACTAAGAGGGTGACCAAGAAAGAGGTGGGAAGATATAAGAATTGATCTTTCAAGGAGAGGTGCAAATCCAAAGATAGTGTGGAAGGAGAGATGGTGGGAAGAAAGGACAAGATGGAGGTCACTAATCCATGCTCCAGGTACCCAGATTCCAACTGGATGGAAGGGTAAGAAAGAAGAAGAGAGAATAATTTAATATCTATTAAAATTTCTTTTTTAACTAGTAATGACAATTTATGCTGAGAATGAAAATAACTAAACTTGAAATAAATAAACTGCCTCCAGACAGTTATTGTTATTAATTATTATTGAAAAATTATTCAATTATTGAAAAATTGAAAGAACCATTTTAAGATGATCAGAGGATAGGTTTTTCCTTACAAATCATTACAATGGGGTGAGGGTCAACAAAAATCAAATTAAGGTCCCATAATTTTATAAAAGACTAAGCTGTCCTATATTTAACTGAGTATAAGTTGGCAACCCTATTAGCAATTATGTAAATTAACACATCAATCAAACCCAAACTTTAAATCCAATAAAAATGTCAACTTCTTATAGTAAAAATAATTAAATTTATTAATAACATTTTGTCTATTTCTTTAGAAACAACAATGGGTGAGACCAAATTGTTTACCAAGTGACATCCTGCAACAACTGTTTCATGCTCTTTGGCAATCATCAGCCAAGAGCAGTCACCAATAAACGAGGTCTCAGTACTGAGGCTAATAGGAATAATCATCAGAATGGCAGTGGTGTCTCAAAAGCAAAATAAACAATAAAAAAGTAACTAATAAAATATTAATGAAGAAATTCTTGTGCCAGCAGTCTGCCGGCCTCAATGAATTTTTTAATGCATAAAAATTATTAATAACAACAGTGGGTGAGACTGTTGTCTACCAAGTGTTTACCAAGTGGCATCCTGGAACATCTGTTTCATGTTCTTTGGTGATCATCAGCCAGGAGCAGTCACCAGTAAACAACGAGGATTATTCCTATTAGTCTCAGTACTGACACCTCGTTGTTCAAATATTTCAAATATTATTTTGAAAATATGAAGCACTGTATCAAATAATGAAGCACTGTATTCATTATATGAATAGAAGAGAATTTCCAAGTTGCAATCCATGTGATGTCATGCTCAAATAGAAAATATTGCGTTACCTACTATGCAGTGATTTGGACCCTCCCTGATTTTCTTTAACTTACCAAAAGTTCAAAAAATTAGGTTTGATAATGTTACTGCTGCCTAAATGATAAAAAACCCTTCTACCAATTCTGAACTAAGTAATAACTGATTTTTGATGGTATTTGATTCAACAATTGAAATTATTAATGAAATTGATGGTATTGGTAGACTGTTGAAGGCCAGTCTTCAAATGGGTAATAAATAAATAAAAAAGATAATTAGGACACTAACTCAATACATGAAAGGATGGTGAGGTCCTGATGGCTTCAGAATTCTGAATAAATCCCATTTTCAGGAATAAAATGACAAATACAATAAAGTAATACAAAGGGAACATGACAGCATGTAAGTGAGATACTACCTGACATACCAGAAAAACTGAGGCATTTGTCTAGTTGTCCTTTCGATCGAATTACATTAGCAACATGATGGTGCATGGACTCCACGAGTTCTCTGAAGTACTGAATAGATAGATATCCACATGTCTCCTCAATATTGGTCCACAAATCTCTAATATCTGCTTGTGGTGAAAACTTAGCACTGATGACACATTGAACTTCATCCCACATTGAGTTCAAATGAAGTGAATGACTGGGTCAACTCATGATGTGAAATTCAGAGGAATTCTCCTCCAGTCATAATTTGGTGATGGCAGATCTGTGAGATGATGCTTTGTATTGCTCAAATTAAAGATGTATCAGAAGTACTAATGCATACCAGCTGAAAACAAAGTACATCATAATAGAGCAACCGCTGTCCTGGAATTTCTCTTATTGGAATTACCTCATGGGGTTTTCTCTACACTCATAATTGTCCATCCGCCCGAAACAGTTGGACTCGCAACTCATTAGACCAGGCTACATGTTTCTGTCATCTTGTGTCCAGTGACAATGCACATGAGCCCAGGCAAGACACGGAGTCGTGCTGTCAGGTAAATAATGTGTCCCATAGAAGAAAGAGAATGTTTTATTGTCTGAACACTGATGCTACAGGTAGCCCTATCACTGAATTCTTCTGTTATCTACTGTAATGTTGAATACCAGTCAGGTGCTACAATGCTTCCAGACAACACTGTCCACGATAATGCAGTTTTTCATCGGCAGCAGAGGTGTCACATGCTGGATCTTGCACATGTAGTACACACTTGAAATTGTTGCACATGAAAATCCAAATTTTGCAATGATTTTGGAGATGGAGTGACCCATCTCTTTGGCACCTACTATTACACCTTATTTGAAGTCGCTTAAATCATGGTACGCTGCCATTGTCACTGTAAATTATACAACAAAGGATTGCAGATATAGCTGCCTTTATATGTATTTCAATTGCAGAAGATACCATTTAATGAGGGTTGTGGTGGCATATACTAGAAATGGAAGTGACTGTCACAGTTTTTCTAGTACTTTAGTGTACACGTAAACCTACAGTATATGCTATCCTGATCAAGATATTAGTGTTATACTTTTGTTTTACTTTTGTTATACTTTTCCTGAAGATGGAATTCCAAAGCTATTGAGTCCCTATCATCCAATCATAGAGTAAGTGAACCAATTTTCTTCATTACTGTACATTAAGCCCTATCTTCCAAAGGGTTCATGAAGACAAATGATTACATAAGTGATGTCATTTGTGATGTCATTATATAAGAATGTCATTTGTCAATAGGAAACCTTGTAGAATAATGTTGTTCAGCAAATAACATAACTGACTTAAAAAAAAACTGTTCTGAAGCCCAGTTAATTCTGAAATATCCCTGTTCATTCATGTGAATTATAAATAAAAATTATTAGTTGAATCACCAAAAATATGATATTTATTTTTTTTATTTTTTTGCACTCACTGATTTGAATTTTTTAAAAACATTCCATAATTCTTTTATAATCATGAAATTAAACATATTTTAATCCTCATTCACTTACCTCAAGACTAATAACACTAAGTATTAATGCCTGTAATCCACATCCTTCTCCATACATAAGACTACTTATACATTTCTCTTCTGCATTCGTAAGAAGATCCCTAATCTATTATAAAATAAGAAACACAACAATAAGTCACTGCATTTATTTTTATGAAAACATTTCCACCATCAAATATTAAATAAATTGATCATTTTATAGTGTTGAGAGGGATTACTATCAAAGGCTGTGCAAATCTGAAGGAGGAGAACATCTTTGAAGGAGACCCTTTGAATGACCAATGATACAGAGATGAGAAGTGCAAGCTTATTAAGCTTTTAAAATCTTATTTTAAGTGTTTGTAACTTAATTTTTGCTTTCAGTGTAGAATGAAGAGACTTCAACAGTCTACCCAACAATCACAAATTCAGTGATACAATGATGATTCACAAAAGCTTATTTTTTTTTATCTTAATGCAGTAAACATGATTTTGTTTTCATTTGTTAATTTGTTTTGAATTTTACTTGGTGAAAATGAAATTTTAATTTTCTTCACTGGCCAACCATGTTTTAATGACTCGTGATATACTTTTGGAAATTACCCCGAGACTCTCCAGAATTAGCTTCTCAATTCATTTCATATCTTTCAAAAATCTTTTGAGGTTCTCAAAGGCAACATTTATCATGATCCTTTTCCTTATATTCACTATAGTTTTTGTAAGATGTATAATATGGTACATTACATCTTGTTAATTATTCTCTATCATACAACTCTTTCTCCTTAGTCTTCATTTGTGTGGCATATATTCAACATTTTACATTTATTCAATAAACTTAAGATAAATAAAATATAATGTAAACTAAATGAAAGAAAATTAGAAACTATATAATCATTTTTGAATTAAAGAAGTCCAAATTATATACCTTCTTCCAGTACTGAATAACCAATTAATTTAACCAAGTAATTACTAACTTTCTGATTGATTTTTCCAGCATGTTTTTCCTCCATTTGTGCATTTATGTTCATGGACACTTTCAAAGATGCATTCTTTATTCAATTCCATTCATAATTTTTTCTTAATATTCATTGAAAAAAATTGCATGCCAATCAGAGAAATTTCAGATGATCCTTTTCTTTCACTATCCTAGAATAGAAGAATATATGTAACAAATTAGAACCTGTAGCCTTTTTTCTTAATTCTCTCTAATAGGTTCTTTTATATGAAAAGAGCTTCTTCGTTCATTGGATTAACAAGTTGAAACTATATGTCATATAATTCTTTGTATTTGTTAGTTCTTTTCTGTACACACGACCACAATCTTCATAAATATACTAGTGCGCAAAACTGAAGGATGCCCACTAGTTCTAATGGTTACAAAATTAGACGAAACAGCTTGTGGCAATTCACACACATGTGGATGCTTAGTAGAAATGTGGCGCACATGCAAATTGTGAATCACGCACACAGAGGTCGTAGGTTAGCATGAAAAAGTTAAAAGGCAAATTGGCGTTGTTGAGAATTGCAACTTGTGTTTGAAGGAACCGTTTAACGTGAAGGAAAGAAGTGACAAACAAGAAATTTTCGGTATGTCACAAAGACATCATCTAGAAGATTTTACGAGGGTAAGAACTATAGGAAAGCTGGAAGAAGGCTGCAGAGTAACTTATATTTCCAGGGAGTTGCCCATAGTTGTATCCATGCTCTTGGTAGCATTTCAAAGCAATGGAATGTGTTCCGAATGCATACGAGGAGGTCACCCTCTCTCTATTTTAGCAGTAACAGCAAAACATATGCCACATCACTGCTGTTCAGCTTGTGAGTCACCTCCATTCCAGAACACGAATGAACACAGCTGCAACTGTTAATTGGACAGCAAGCTCATTGGTATCAAACTATCTGAACGTATTGGCATCATTTGTAATTAAAAGCCACACAATTGCTTTGCACATGTGTTGAAAAAGCTTTATGTTGTCTTCTAAAATATGCTTTAAGTTAACTTTATTAGTTCCACATCTTAATTGATCAATAACACTGATAATAATTAAAAAGTAATTAAAAAGTACCTCATCAAATCGATGGCTTAGCGCAAAAGTAGCGAATATCCAGTAAAATACAAAATTAGTTTTTTGTGGCGAATAGGTGTCTTGAAGAGCCTTCTTGTAGGACAAAACTAGCAAATCCTTCAAAATGGCATATTTCCTGTGATTTTAGGACCTAAACTAGCGAAAAAGTAACCTTTTTTTAAAACTTAAATGGCAATAGAAGCAAATGTGCATATTTGCTACTTTGACCGTTTCATCTCTGCTGACTGAACACTTTTCTGTGATAAAACTAGCGAATGTGCCTGCATTCGCTAGTTTGTCCCTACATGACGCCACATGGTCATTGTCACCTTCTCACCTTCTCTAACCTTCTCACCTTGGATAAATTGTTAATTGAAAAATGTTAGCTTAAAATTACACTATCAAAAATTATCTAAGATTATTCTAATCAATTTCTAGTTTAAAATGTCACAAATTGCATGTTTCTATCTGTTTTTGTTCCAAAGTTACTGAACAATGAAGTTTCAAAGCGATTTACCGCTTTGGTTTGGCCAAAATGTAAAGAATGGTATCCGCTCCTATTTCCGATCCAGTACATACGGATATTAGCTGATACTGATGCTAGTGTTAGTCAATATCTAACAATGAACGTAACTAATAGTGTAGTTCGCTAGTTTGGTCAAGCATTTAAGGAGGTTGTGATGAAATTTAATAAGGACAGAAGTGGCGAATCTGCACATTCGCTACTTCTTCCTTAGCTATCTCAATGGCACAAACTTTCTGTAAGATCCAAACTATCGAATCGACCAAAACTGCTTGAAAAATGCAACAATCAAATTTTTAACCCCATGCCATTGTAGTATTCTCCAATGACAATATCAGTACCGAATATGAGACTTCCAGGAATTGTTCCTGAGTTTTGAGGGACATTTCCCACTAAATTAGCTTTTTCTCAAAACTTGCATCTTGGATATTCGCTACTTTTGCGCTAAGCCATCAAAATATCCCAACAAATTGTCGTGAGAAGTATTTGACATGTTGGGATATAAGCCCAAAGGCCTACAGTCTGCGTCCCTCTATCGTGAGCGCATCGTAGCGCATGTTTGCATTGGTGTCAAATCCATCGAAATTGGATAAGTGGACAATTTCTTCAAAAATGAGAATCATTTCAGTTTTTCCTCAGATTCAGCTGATATGGCATAAAGTGGTACTACTTACCATCGCAACAATGTGCAGGAAAGGGACAGATATGGTAGTGGTAGGGTTATGGTTTAAAGCTGTATACTCTGATCTACAGATGCTGGAAAATTGGACTATGACTGGCGAATTTTGTCACTCTTTAGGTTTTGGGCGCCTATGTATATATATATATTTAATGTTGGAGCATCTGTACTGTCCGGCTTCGGTAAGAAGCCAGTTAAATCACATGATTTTGGACAAGTCCTTCCTTTAAATTGAGTGACAATTTAAAACTAGGAAGAAGGGGCTTTAACAATTGGTTTTGTAATTAAAAAGTACCTCATCAACCAGATGACCTCCGAGCTTCATACTTAGTTAGAAATGGACTCATCCAAGATCATCTGTCTTCTTACCGGAGTCGAACAGCAGTGTCTTTATGAATTGCCGTTGTTTGGCAATGAATGCCAATTACAAATGATGCTATTTCCCAAACTTATAGGCTTCATGTAAGATTCATAATTACAATTAATGCTAGTTTTAATTCTTTTTCATAGAATCTTATAGAAGTTTTTGTCTAATTTTTCTTCTCTTCATTGGTTTTTCTTTGATACCCAACTTGAGTGCTGATAAGATCATATCATGAGACTGCCAGAACTCAAATAAAAAAATCACTTTCAGAACTGTCCATTTTAAAGGAGGCAAAGGCAGATGTAGTAAATGGGTAAACTTAAACTACTGCATAGGGGTAACGATAGGCATTTAGGAAAAGGAATTACATTTGACACAATAAATAATTTTTAAAATATTTCATCATATAATGGCACAATATAAATGAATGAGATACTTTAAAATGAATGAAATGCATATCTCTACTTTGGTCACTGAATATTTCTATTATAATGAAGTATAAGTGAATAAACTTAACACCAAGTACAACTAATTCATCAAGCTGCACCTGTTAATTGGACAGCAAGCTCATTGGTATCAAACCATCTGAACGTATTGGCATCGTTTGTAATTAAAAGTCACACAACTGCTTTGCACATGTGTTGAAAAAGCTTTATGTTGTCTTGTAAAATATGCTTTAAGTTAACTTTATTAGTTCCACATCTTTGATTGGAATAGCAGTATCTACTGCCAACAACCTTTTTACTTCCAGAGATTCATGTTAGAACAAATTTTCCTTAAATAATTTTAAAAAAACCTATAGATTCAATTGATGCACTAAATTATAATGAACCATATTACTTTCTACAGGGTTCGTACACATTTCCTTAGAAGAAAATCAAGGACTTTTAAGGACTAAAAAAACCAAAAAATAAGGACCTCTAAATGCCTTTGGGGACCCGGAGCAGGAGTTCAACAACCAAAAAAAAAAAGGAGTAAAAAGTAAGGAATTTTTAAAAATGGGGCATAAAAATAAGGACTTTTAAGGACTCAATGTAAAAATAAGGACTTGCAAGGACCGGTACGCACCCTGTTCTAATTCAAAGAAGTACTACTTTGAATACAGTTATTGATAATATAGTAAATCTTTTTTATAATTATTAATTTAATTTATTCCTTTTTTTTTAATGAAATGAGATAGGTCAAATTTATAACCAAAGATTCAACTGGTAACCTCAAATAACTCAAATCAGCTATTTGTTGGATGCGGACATAGTGCATTATAACTGCTGAATTAATCACATTACCACTAAGTTCTTTATAGAAGTAATCTACTTAGTAATTAAAACCAAGTATTATTGTAGCATCACTGTGATGTAGGAGAACCAATTTCGTTCTTGTAGTAAATACTGTTTCAAAGTCAAAATCAGTATTAGCATAGCTTCTTCTTTTTTTTTTTTTCTTTTTTGACAATTGAGTTCGGTTTCATCACTTTTCAAGACCTAATAAAGAGACAACTGTAATTTTAGATTACTGAAAGTAATGATATCAACTTACCCTGTCTTTCTCATATGGCTTAAGAATCAAAATACTTTCTCCTGAAGAGTCTATTCCAGCTCGTCCAGCTCGCCCTATCATTTGCTTATATTTACTGTAAGTTAAAAATTCACTTCCAAGGTATGGAGATCTCAAAATCACCCTGTAAAAAGCATTTAAAGTTTAATCTATGTGTAGCACACATTAGGATTTTACATATTAAATTTATGTTCCTTATCAAAGGTGTTCTTAAATTTTTCTGCATTACCAATGAATCAATAACATAATAAATAAACGATAAAATTAGATGCACTAAATATCTCAAAAGATAAATTTAGTTTCTTTAACACATATTCTGCCATAATGCATATTTAACACGCAGCACATACACTGTCGGGTCACTTTATTAGGTACACCTGTGCTGTGCACATGAATGTCTGGATCCGTCGTGTCTCACAACAACTCTTCAAGCCGGTGGGAGCAGTGTCATGGTGTGGGGGATGTTTTCCTGGCACAAGTTGGGTCCATTGATATCTCTGGAGGCACGTCAGGATGCTAGAGCGTACCTAAACATCGTAGCTGACCAAGTGCAACTGTACATGTTAACAGTTTATCCTCATGCAGATGGCTACTTCCAGCAGGATACTGTGCTGGTGCACAAAGCCCTCATCGCTATGGGATGGTTTGAGGAACATGACGATGACTTTTCCTTGCTGCAGTGGCCCACTCACTCTCCGGATCTCAGCCTGATTGAAAATTTGTGGGATGAGCTGGAATGGGCTGTTCGCTCCAGGCCTACACCTCCATCAAATCTTCAGGAATTGCTTGACACACTCATGTCTGCATGGTACAAAATATCTCAACAATGTTTTCAGCATCTTGTGAAATCCATGCCTAGACAAATTCAGGCTGTTTTGAGGGCTAAAAGAGGCCCAACACGATACTAGGTATGTGTACCGAATAAAGTGGCTGGACAGTATATTTAACACGTTTTAATTATTCCAGTTACCAACAATCTTAACAAAGCATACACCAAGAATTTATTAATTTTTTTTATATCATAGGAAAGACACTGCAATCTTCAAAAATAAGAGGAAAACAATTACTTTAAAAGTAAGCAAGTAGTTCAACTACAAGGCATCTTCCCTACAGATGCCTCCACATGTTATGTTAGTACAAAAGATTGTGTTCATCAAAATTGAAAATAAAGAAAAATTGCAGTTACTTTTTTAATCACTCTCAAATAAATCAAATTCATTATTTCAGTAGGTAGTTTCTGAAGAAAAACTATTTGATTTTACAAATGTTTTTGTTAGTATCAATACAAGGTATTGTTGCCAGTGAGTACAGTTTAAAAATGTGCGATATGCGTTTCAGTACAAATGCTACAGAATTTTTCATAATATATTTTTGCAGCCAAAGAAATTTTATAAGCAATTTGTTAAATATAAATTTTAGATAACAATCCTAGGGAATATTTCATAAATTGTCTTTTTATTTTTTAATAAATTTTCTTGTTTGAAAAACCCATTTTGCTTTTTACTTTTATAAAGAGTATTACAAACATAATCATTCAATGTACCACGATTTCTTATGCTAAAGAATGCTGCGTCTTGATCTTAAAAAGCTTGAAAACCACTGATATAATGAATAATAAATATTATTTCATTAGTTCTTTCTGCATAAACAGCAATAGATAATAAATTCTTAGTTCATCAAATAGTAATTTTTCACAAATAAAAAAAAAATAAAAAAATAATGATCCTCCCTTTGCCCGAAAATATGGTATACATTTTAAAATTATTTGTGTTTTAAAATGTATACCATGTTTTCGGACGGCGAGAGTAGTATTTTATGTAAAATAAAACAATGCTAACTTACCTTTTGGCTGGTAAATTGACTCCTGCTGCTAATGTGGAAGTACAACAAAGACAACAGAGTGTACCAGTACTGTAACCTTCTTCTAATAATTTCCTTTCATCTGCAGTTAAACCACTGTGATGATAAGCAACTCCAAATGGAACAGTTTTTTGCAGCACACTACATACCATTCCATTTCCTTCTGCTTTTAAAGCATTTAATAATGCATTTTTTTCTTCAGACTTATGATCAGTTAAGCTTCTGTAATAAAATGATAACTAAGTTTACCAATAACATATATTTAAAAATATATAATTATATATATGCATGAGGCTTTTGTTAAAAAAGCAAAAAAAAAAGCCATTTTTAGATAATGAATTAATTTATCTTATGGATTAAAAAGGAAGATAATAATTATTAAATTCCAATAATACTAGATTTACAACATCAAATTTCTGGAACTTTTTACAGAACTTGTATTTATTTGTTACTAATCCATATTTCTTCTTTAAATCTCTTCTTCTTATCA
>JAFIDM010006943.1:54063612-54098619 GCA_023159025.1 Thereuonema tuberculata | reverse complement strand
GTTGTTTCTGGACTTAACTCCTTTTGGCAAATCACCACAGATATATAATATCAAATTATTAGTGTTTGAAATGAAAAGCAAAAATCACAATAAAGACACACACACACATATATTTCAGCAATGTTTTGACTTCAAAATACTATTAATTTGATGATAATAATTATAGAAAGTATAGAATATTTTGACACAATTACTTAGGTTTTAACTACTGAAGTTTATGAACAACAAAATAAATATCAAGTGAAGATAACAGAACTAGAGACAATTTTGGCTGAGAAGAGTGCAAAGCTGGAAACCTATGAAAAATTAGAAGACGATTTGGATGAGATTGTGATGCAAGCAGCAGAAGGTATTAGGGTGTTCTAAATCTAGATAAACAGTTAAATTAAATGAGGATTTCACTTCTGCTTCAGTTCTATATGATATGCAGGCAATTGTTAAAATAAAGGCACTGGAGTGTGGAGATAACTAAAATTAACTTATAAGATGTAAAATTTTGAGATAGATTCTTATACTGGATAAGTGCTGTATAACCATGAGTTTAAAAGAGAAAGAGGCAAAATTACAAAAAAAGAAAGAATCAGAAGTTCTTGTATTTATGTACTCTTTTGTGCCATTTTGTTATCTTTCATTTTTTTTTAATGAATTTGATAAGAATTAACATGGTAGATCAGGCCTGAAATCAGAATTATGAAAGTTTTTAAGACTTCATGCTAATCCTCATTCATTTAACTTATGTTAACTTTAAAGATTAACAATATTAAAATGTGTAATTAAACATATAATTAAATATATTAAAACTGTTTAATTAAACAGTATTTCTGTACAAACATATTAATTGCCGAACGACAGATTTCATTTCTTCTTTTTTATAATATCAGGACAACATTTGTATTATTCACACAGATATTCAACTTATTTTAATTTTTCAGAAATAAATTAACTTAGTTTACAAGCTGACCAAACAATAAATTTAAGTTGAACCAATTCCTATTTACCTCAGAGGTAAATACTAAAACTATTGAAATTTTCCTCCTTCATTTAAATACAATAACAACTGTGGAATATCTGAAGGAAAAAAAATGTTGTTTTTTTTATTTAATGATTAAACATCTATCAGAGCCACAAGCCATTTCATTATAAATATAATGTAAGGTTTGATAATAACAGTAAAGATGAAGGATGCCATCTGTATGAACAAGAAACACCAAGATTAAAACCTACAGAAAAAAAAGACTTGAGTATTTTATTATCTTGACTTAGTGGTACATTGTGGCCCATGTTTTAATAGATAAGTGAAAGTAATATTATCTAAATCTAAATAATTTATCAGGATGTCAATCAAACTTTTGAACTCATAATTTTGATCTTATTCATGACATAATTAAAATAAGTGGCAGTTAACTTTAAAAAAAAAAGAAAAAAATTGTTGAGACAAAATTTTCTAATTCAGGAAACCCAAGATGATTGATTTTATGTTTACAAACTTAAGTTTCTCCTGACAATCACAATGTATAGCAGATTTAAAAAAGTTAATTACAGGATATCCTAATATCTATCCTAATTTATCAACATAATTATCTGTTAAATTCAACCTACATTCGACAGCATGAAGATTGCATTTTTCAGAGATATTTCAACAATGATGATTTTCCTAACTAAACATTTTTCTTAATTTAATTAAAAAAATAGTTAAAATTTTCTTAATTTTATAATCCTTGCATTATACATTAATTACAATGTAATTCTTTGTAGTTGGTGATGATCAAGAAACAGAAAGAGTACTGTTTTCGTATGGCTATGGAGCCAATGTTCCAACAACAGCCAAACGTAGACTTCAACAGAGGTAAGAATATTAATCAATGAATAAATGGGAATTTATCATCAGAGTTACTGAAATCCTTGAAACTTATAGTTATTTATTATATTGCTATACTTGCTTGACAAATGCTAATGGAACTGCAAAATTCTACGTCATAATCAAACACTTCCTAGGATCAGGAAAACAATCTACCATAACATTAATGAGAAGAATTCACATTTACAGCCTGAAATAAAGACTTGGTTATGCTACACGAGATATCTTAATTGCTTAGTAGTACAGGTGCACCAACATACTTCCTTTCCTTTGTGTCTGAAGTACCAAATCTTCAATTGCTTGAAGCTATCCTCAATACAGTGAATGGCATTTCGAGGACAATGTATGCCTCATAAATATGTGATATACTGGATGAGATGAGTGATATTCCTTTCATTCCTCTGAGGGCAGTCATTAGCTTCTGTAATAAGCTGGGTGAAGGATTCCTCTAATGCAACATGCTTAGCAAGAGCATCCAATGTGTATTTGATTGGATTTAAATTTACATAGGAGTACATAGATCAATTCAAGTGCTGAATATTCTAACTGCACAATATCTCTGCCACCATAATATCTTTTGTGGATGGGCATTGTTTCCATTAACCAAAAAAATATCTTACAGAGCCATAGAAAAGACAGACATTAGCTGGAAATATGATTCTTACATCTCTTGCAGTGAAATGATGAGTTTGCTTCTTTTTCACCATTGAAGTTAGATAGCCGTCATCTTGTGGCTTGATAACCCTTCCATAGCAACCCTCTGTATAGATCGTTTTTGTGGCTTGCACGTCTTTTTTTAGCCAATAAACAAAACTTTTTGCTAGACCCATTGTCCTTGTCACCTGGCTAAAACTTTGGCCAACCTAGTACTCATCCACTGTCACTCTCACAAATAAAAGAAATCGTTGAGAAGTTTCTTACTTGAATAACAATATCATCAGGCAAATTCATTTACATAAAGTAATCTAATTATCTGATGCTACACTGCAAAAAGGTTGTTCAAGCAACTATATAAATAATGTAAATTTTGGAAAGGGATGGGAGGTCTATTCTGATTGTATCTCAATGCAAAAACTTATCTTTTGAGCCAGTTTTAAAAACTGCAATCATTGTATTTCCTGGCACTTGTCAAATGTATATTTTTGAATTATGCATACATCACAGATCAAACAAACTGAATTTTTATTAATTAATTAATTAATTAAGAAATATAGTCAATCAAAAAATTAATCCAGTCCTAAAAGAATCAGTGTACTTTTTTATTTTTTATTTTACTTATTTCTGATTCAGAATAATTTATGAACTAGTTGTTATATGGCACAGTTTTAATCACTATCACGGGTGATCATCGACGGTCAGCGGTTGAGCATAGAGTTCATTGTCTGCAAATGACACCCATTTGTCAGGGGGAACATATTGACCAATGTCACATGACTCGTTCGAACGTCTGATATTGTTTGTTTGAAATAAATGTGTTTTTGAACATTCTGTTTTCGTTTTCCATTCATATAACTATAAAAGCACCTTCTAGCAGACGATTTTGTAACTATTTTTTTTTTTGCAGAATCGTTGAGCGCATCCTTTGAATAGTATGTGTAGAACTTTTAAGCCCTGCGAACACCATGCAATTTTTAAGCAACTTAGTCGTCCGATTTTGATGTCACGAGTTGATATAGACAGTTTTGAGCCCGTTTGTATGCAACTTGACTGCAACTTTTGTCATCCGACTCGAGTTGTTCATACACCTGCAACTCGAAAAATTGCATCGAAGTCGCTGGGAATTACCCAATCACAGGGCAGCGTTGGAACATGGAAGAAATGGCGTCCAAAATGATTCGATTCGATTCGATTCGAAGACATGCTCGTACTCAATGAATATCAAGAGTATTGCGAGTTTCTTTCATGCATAAATAAAGTTTATACTGAAATGCAGAAATTGTATGCGGCAGAATTTATCAGAGAGGTTTCAAAACCTCGATTTTTTTCGGATTTTCCACATTGGGTTTGGGAAACGCATTGCATTATGGGATTCCTTCTATCACTGCCGACTTCATGTCGGGTTGCATGGTGTTCGGGGTTTGACAAAAGTTTATATCAACTCGTGACGTCAAAATCGGACGACTAAGTTGCTGAAAAATTGCATGGTGTTCCCGTGGCTTTAGTGTCTCTTTGACTATTGGTTGCAGCTGCAGGATGCTCTAAATAGGCCAATTTTAATTATAACTACCTTGAACATTACAACTTCCTTATTTTTTTCTTTTTCATTGTTTACTGACGAAAATTAAATATATCCCAAATTATTTTGTATTTTTTTTTATTTTAAAAATGTAATGTTTCTGAAGGACGAAGGAATATATATTGTGATCATGGAATATGTTATTTTCTAGTGTACAGTTGGCTCGACGTGTTCTTTCTGTTGAGAGACAGAATACTTCTTTAGTCAGGGATCTTGAAAAAGAGAAGAACAAGGTCAAAATATTAAAAGAGGAGGTTGGTATTATTACATCCAGTCACTTAATTTGCATTCCATTTTCTTCAGACTATTAAAATGTTTTATTGTCATTTTGAGTTCAATAAACATATTTTGTGATTGAGAGATCTAGATTAATTCATAAAAGTTTGATTTTCTAGTGAGAAATATACGAGCATATCGATAGAAAACACAGTTAAATGTAACTAACAGAAATTTAAGCATTGAAATTATGAAAGATTTTTCCAATAATTGAATATATAAATTTGACAAATCTAATATTAAGGCAGATGAGATAAATTTCGTTAACTCAACTGGTGCAACTTCTGAATCATCTGGCGTGCAATATTAGTTCTCTCATTATCATGGAGAAGTTTAGACCCACGACGATTTACTAATGCTGGTTGTTTGATCAACAGTTTTCCATGAATCATGTCAAAATTGTGACAATATTATTATTGTTTGACCCGATGGCAAGAAGAACAGCTGTGGACCACCAAACACTGATCATCATCTATATGGGCTTCAGCCATTGAACTGAACATCACCATCATATAGTATCCATTTTTCATCACACACGATGATGCATTTCAAAAAAATGTCTTTCGTTTGGTTGCAGGGAATGAAGAGAAAAATGAAAGTGAAAAGCACTTATGTGTAAAATACGTGAATTAGCAGGATTAAAAGGATGATAGTATGTATCATCACCTCGTGTTGTCCTGTATGTGTCTGCCATCCCTGAAGATGGAATACATACAGTATTCTAAAACTGTTGGTTTATTACCATACTTTTAATCCTTCTAATTCATGTATTTTACAAGTGTTTCACTTTCATTTTTCTCTTTATTTTAATACACGCACGTTAAGCCTTCTTTTTTATGGTTGTGGGAAAGCAGAGAAGAGCAGACATCCATTAATTATGCTTCATGTTTAAAGTTATTTAAAGTTTATGTGACCCTCTGTTCATTGTTATGTATGGAGCGTTTCAATAAAATTCTCTATCATTTCTTTGTAACTCCTTGCTAGCTTACTAACCTTAGAAGTCACGTATATTGTGTTAAAACATATTGCATTATTATCTATGCACTTTGTCAAGGATGGTCATTTCTATCCACTGCGTTTCACTCCCATTACTTGCTGTGTATCTGGTCTTCAGAATTGGCTGATCAGTTCGAAAGTGAATCACATTATGTGTCTGCCATATATCATTGACTCCTATGCTGTACTAGTTAATCTCTCTGATGAAGGAACTTAACTTCAGGACAATTCTTCTGCTTTTTCAAACATTTTTTTATTATTCACTCTATGACGACTTTTATCATATTTTCCACTGGCACTTTATTTTCAATAATAAAAATTGTTTTGATTGACTTTACTATCTGTCACAGCAATTGCACATGAGATGAAGTTTGAGAAATCGAGTTCTTGATTTGATCCTGAATAATGCAATGTATCTCGAAACAACAGATTCAATTTCTGAAAAGTTAATGAGGGAAAAAATAAAGACGTAACAATTAAGAAATCTTCAAAGTTATTTTTAAAATATTTTGTTTTGTTACATATGAATAATTTATTTAATATCTTCCAGTTTAAGAATACTTAATAAATATTAAAGAAAATTAGTGTGTTAAGATAATTTTGTGGAGGTAAAATAATGTGAATTTCAGCACCTTGTTTACGTTGCAGGATACATGAAAAGTTTTCAATATATTTCCTTCATTGTTGTTAAAATTGCAAATAATTGCTTTCAATAACTCTTGGATTCATAAAATTTAATAGTTCTCACCACTCTTATTTTAATTAGAAACTGAATTGATAAAAACTAAAAAAACTTTCTTTTTCCATATGTAGAAGCATAACGCAAATGAACTTCTGGCTCAAGTTCAACAACCATATAATTACATAATAGAAAGTATACAAGTTCGGGATGTTCAAATTAAGCAGCAGAAAGAAAAAATTGCTGTTCTAGAAAAAGATTTGAGGTCAGTATAAGAAGCCAAACAAATGTTATTGGATTCCTGTCTAATAATAAAAAATAGTAAATTTGAGACTTTTGACACAACAAATTTGTACTGATATAAAAAAAAATAAATAAATAAATAAATAAATAAATGCAGATTTACTTTTTTTATTGTGTTCAGTGATCATCATCATCAAACCCTTAGTAGAGAAATTTCAGTAATTGTTTTGTTTAGACTATTAAGTTTATTTACTCTACTGTTTTTATGAGAAAATTGTTAAAGTTAAAATTTTTACTTTGGAGATGTCATTAGGGGAAAATATTGTTATGATTTTTATTCACTGTATATATTCATTTATCTTTTTATAAAAGTTCTATTTATTCATTGTATATTCTTAGTTGCCTTACGTTTATAATTGTATTGATCCTTAATCAGCATTTATTCTATTATCAAATGTATATTGTATATTCTAATTTTTACTGTTTATCGTTTAATTCCATTATTCTATTCTAATTTTCCGTTGACCGTGCTTCTTTTCCCTGATTCGCTTTTATTTAAAAAGACTGTTAAAAATCAGTTAAAGCCCACGTGTAAATTAAATCCCCCCAATCAATTTGTAAAAGCACAGCAACCAATCACAGCCCTTGTACAAAGTCTATTGAAACCCCTGCATCACACGAATAAACAGTTAAGGGTTCTTGCCAGATCTTATTTGAGTCAAATAGTCTAATTTCATGAACCAGTGGCTGCAAACATTCATCACAATATACATTAAGGCAGTGGTTCCCATACTATGTGCCAAAAGAGATTTTATTTTGAGAGAAATACAGAACTTCAAATTATGTTCTCCACAACAGCATTCATCCTTAAATTGTCTTCTACTACAGTACTATATGTTGGAGTAGTTATTTTAATTGTTGCTATATGTATCCTTATAGCAGAATAATAAATTTTCTTCATTAAAAAGTATTTTAGTAATTTTCCTTTAATCAGTAGTTTTGTCTGGTGCTTCTGTTTTTTAGTATAAATGTTTACAATTGCATTTTCACAGATTAGACAATTAATAATAGCTCTCTATTAGAACAATTTAACGTGGCTAAGATAAACAAATAATAAAGACCAGTAATGCACTCTTTTAAACATTAAACAAGGTAGGGATAGTGATTATAAACCAATCACAGTGCTTTGCAACGGCTTCTGAGTCACCTTTACTTTAGAATAGACTGCACCAGGGTGGTCAAAAAAAATGTTCGCGCGAGTCTGTTTGCGACCCCATGCTATCTTACCCAGATCATGCTATTTATATGGAATAATCGTCATTCTTAACTCAAACCTTGTTAATACTCTAAATTCCTAATAATGATTTAGGGAAAAAAAAAAACTTAAAAGAAAAAATTGTCCATGAGGGGATTGAACCCACGATCTTCGCGTTATTAGCACGGCGCTCTTAGCACGGCGCTCTAACCAACTGAGCTAATAGAAGCCGTTGCGAAGCATTGTGGGATATATGTCCACAGTCAGACAAACCGGGGATATAATGTGTCTTTCAGAAGCCTAAAAAGTATTGCCATATTTCAGGTACCCGTTAAAAAGGGGTCGATAGGAAGATTTTGAAGATAGATAGTGTTTTAACGGTACCTGAAACATGTCAATACTTTTTTAGTGTTTTAATTTTTTATGTTTAAAAAGCTGTTTATATTTACTTATGTATTGCTGAATCTGTACAGCTATTTCATATTTTAAAAAAAATTATGAGACACCTTTCATTACAAACACATTTGTATGCTTTCTTTGCTTTGGAGCTCAGATAGTATGAAGGAACACAATACATACCATCAGATGCCTAATTCGTGTATAAATGTATTTCCCATCTATCTTTACCTCCAATCCTATTCGTTCTTCTATCCATCTATTATGTCTCTAATATTTCGATTTAGAAGTATATTTATAGACAAAAGAAATTTAAAAATTGACTTTAACTATTATTGTTTTAGTTTTATAAAAAAAGAACGGGATAACTTAATGAAGGTAAAAGTCCAGTTAAGTCAGGATCTTGAAAGATTACTCAACCAAAGAGAAGTAAGTACAATTAAATAAATTTATTTACAAGTAACAGTTATTTTTTTTACTTATTTATTATCACTGGTTTCGATCAGGGGTTGTCGAGGTCCTTATTTATCATTTTTTAAGAGAGCTATGGCCTGCAAAACCTACATTTTTAATGCCTAAATAACAAAGATTATTTGCTTTTTGAAGCTATTACAATCATTAATTTTTTTCTTTGTTTTAAGAGACAAAAATATCCCTGAGGATACTGTGCTAATTGAATCATATTCTTGTCTTCAATTTACATCTTTCTCAATATTCCACGGGAAATGGTGAAAAAGCTTTATCTATTGGCCTAAAAAAGAAAAAAAGAAATAAGTAATAAAAGAGAGACAAAAAAAAAATGGCTTATGACTACATTGAGATGTGTGTATAACACATCACTTAAAACTCTTTGGCTGTAGATGTATAGAAAACAACTTTTGTTGGTTGGTGTTTTATGGCGCAAAAGCAGCTGCGGCTAAGCTGCGCCAAGAAAACAACTTAAGTCAGTTGTAAATGGTTAGAGATCTATATCTGTGCACCTTGGAAAACACAAAATACTAGAGAAATCTTAATAAATAATAAAAGAAGTTTTAATTTCAGGTCTGTTTGATTGCTGCTACAATCATAAGTAGATTTTTCTACATATTAAAAATGAATGTGAACTCTTAGGAAATTTGGAAGCAGAATCTATTAACAAATAGGTTTTTATTTTGTATGTTATTGAATACATTTCATAGATGTTTAGTTTTAAATTTAGACAAAGAAGGATTATAAAATTTAAATTGTTATTTTATAGGAACTAAGGATGATGAAAAAGATTTTATTAAAACTGCAAAGTGGAGGAGAAGCAACATATTCTGATGAAGCCACTGATATTCCAGTATCAGATTCACCAGATAAGTTTCCTGAAGCAAGTATATTTGTAAGTTCAATTTTAGTTACTGTGTTTCTTTCTAAACTATAAAACCAAATAAAACATTTATATCTGGAAAAGTAATTATCAGTATTTTGAGCCTAATATACTGAAGAAATAAAGATTTCCAGAATGCCATGGTTTTTATGGTCAGAAAGTAGCATAGAAGGCGAAGATTATTGTATAGAATACAAAACCCATTGTTGTACTACCAACAAATCCACAGATTTGGTTATTCCACTATTCATATTTATGTAATTTCTTTATTGATTTGTCACCTACAGATGATTCTACATCTTACTCTATCTAAGGAAAGGAAAGTAATTCCCAGGTTATTTCTAAGGTCAAAGAAAAGCTTTGTGCAGTAGCATAAACTTATGTTTATATGGAACAGTGCTAAAATTGAATAATGTAAAAAGAAAGAAGCAAATGTTTTACCATTTCAATTTGTCTATATAATGAACTCGCTACTTTCAGTTTCTTATTACATGTGGACGATAATCAAGACTTGAAAGTGTTTCATATAACAAGTCAGTGCAGAAAGATCATTAATGACTGCTTTAGAGCTAAGGGTTTTCTTAAGAAACCTTGTACACAGGCAAATGGGTCAGTCAAGCTCTTGATTCATCATTCAATTGACTTGAAGCAGACTCTTCTCTTTGAAATATTCACAAAAGACACTTTTTTGTTATTTGTTTCCCTGTTGCTACATATATTTATCAGTCAGCAACAGTATCTTCAGTCACTGATCCACACCAAAGATTATTTAACACTTAAAACAATCAATAAAGTACGTCAAACATCTGTCTGAAGATATCCTGAATCTAAGAAACCAAAACTCCTTGCCTAAGTGTTAAAATTCACTAATTATCCATGTCAGTTTTATAGGCAGTGAGCAGTAGCAACAAAAGTTTTAGTAACAGAATATATATTTTCAGTGACTAGAAATATAATCAGATAACTGTTTTTTTGTTTTGTTTTTTTTTATTTTAGGTATAACTTGGGTAAAAGTATTATTCCTATATTCACTAAGGTCCTTGTGAAAAACTGCCAAAAATTTGATTTTGAATTTTGATCATATTTTCTTACATGTGGAAACATTGCACTGTCTTATCTGAAAACCTCATTTCTAGTTGGAAAGATAATAATGAATTTCTTTTTCTCCTCCCTTCTTAACTTTGCATTCATCATGAAACGACTATCTAGTCTGAGGAATTTCAGAAAAATTAAAAACAAATATATGCTTCTGTTAATCAATAAATTTTGTGTTTTTATGAAGTTGGTAAACAAGTTTCATCTTATCACATATTCAGAATTCTGTATTTCACAGATTTTTAATAAGCTTATATAAGTCATTAGATATTAATCAGTCAGGATGTGGAGGACCTTTAACATTGTTACCACTTTTTGGAATATTTTGTTTCATAGCTGCCTTAAAAGAGACATATTATATTACCTAGTTTCCAGTACAGCAATGATCACACTTCAGCTGCAGGTACTACCAATACACCTGTTGGTTTTAAAACATCAATTCCTTTATGAAGGGTACAAACTCGAGGATAACCAAGCTGTACTAATCGATCAGCAAACTGGAATAAAAAAAGTAATTTGTTAATGATTTGCAATTTGCCACTAAAATTTAACTTGAAGATTAAATTTCAAGCAAATGTTTGGGTTTTTTTTTTTTTCTTTTCAGCTGATTATTTAGTATAATTTTCATTGGCTCAAAATTGATTTTTCATTATTTGTTATAAAGTTATATAAGAAACATTATAAATAATTTTATTTTATTTTTTTCTTTCAGTTTGAGAAGATGGAATCTCAAAACAGAAGAAAACGGAATTCTTGAAAATGGCCTAGAATCTAGAATAAGATTTTAATCAAGTGTGGATACCAAGTCTAGCACACATTTATTGAAAATACAAATGCCTACTTAAGCATTTGAAATATATTCAACTGTAAATAATAATAAATAATTTGTTTAAATTTTTAACTGAAAATTTAGTATTTATAGGTTAGTTTAAGATTTTGAAAGATATTGTATATATGTGCCAGTTGTCAAAAATGTTAAAAAAGCGATACTTTTAGATAAACCCTAAAATTATATAAGTTATAATCAAAGCAAAATGTAAGAAAGCAGAGCAAATGAATAATATAGAAAAAAAGAGGAGCATACACAATAAACTATACGATTTATTAAGTGTAATCTTGTTTCAAATGCTGTTATACATTTATTAGTTATTGGGGCTTTTGCTGTTACTTCCTGTCATTGAAAGAGGCAGAAATATCCATATGCAAATCACAAATAGTTGAGGCATTAGCAATAAAAGGTTTATGGAAAAATTAAACTTATGTAACCTTGCTGAAATTTGGAATTGATTGTTAAAATTACATTGCTCTCGTTACATGCCAAGTTTCATGAATACAGGTCCAACGGGAGTTGAGTTGTTTTATGCTTACACACAAATCCACCAATCATCCCGATAGACAACTTTTTTTTGAATTGGTGTCTTACTGTTTTTCCCTATTTTTGATTAATAATTAAGTTTCTTAATTGCAATTTTAAAAGTTCAATGTTTGATTCTGATTAATTGCTCATTCTCCCTGCACGCTTACACTGTTTGTTGATCATTCCTGATAATTTAGTGATTATTTTAGACTAAAGTAATGCCACCTTCTGCCAATTCACTTTTTCAGGCAATTATCCCATTGTTCTTCTACTGTCATTACAATGATCCACTATTTGATTACTAATATAAAAGATCATTTCCATAATCAAAGAATGAGAATAAGATACAATGAATGAATTAATTGATATAAAATAAATTTATATACAATAGCTTTGAAGTGTTATGCACACTTCATCTTCATGGATTGATACAAACATATAAGAGAACACAAAACAAATCTATGGATACAAGAGGAGAAGTTTAGCACTAGTGATGAGCATTCTGTTTATTAGATACACTTGTATATGTTGAAATAGTAAGTTTCAAATAGAAGACAATGAATAATTATATTGTAATGGTAAAGGGATTTTGCACCTGTGAAATTGGAGGGTTCGGTTTCTTGGAAATGTAACAGTGCACCTGCAAAAAGAATTTTAACGAGGAATGTTTCCTTGTATTCACTTGTTCTACATACAAACATGCTCAAAAGTTATGGGATCGGCAGCTTCGGGTCCTTCTAGGTATCCAAGTTTCACCAAGCAAGGCTGAAAGGTGAGTACATCCTACATGTACTAACCAAACTAAACATAAGGTAGAAGCAGTGCTGTGGGGAAAAAAAAAAAGCCATTGACATATACCATATAATTTACTGGATGACTTCTGGTTCCTTCAATACTTGCTTAATTTATCATGGCACAGAGTATCCTTCTGTTGACATAATGAGAGATAGTCACTGGGCGTCTGGAAACCCAGTTGAAGGTTAATTACAGTTAGAGGCATCGCAGGCCCTAAACATTTCAACCACCATCATATCCAGATTGTGGAGAAGACTCCACCAAGAGGGAAACATTCGACAATGCTTTGGACATGGATGTCCAAGGAGCACCACACCTCGAGAAACCAATATCTCAGCATGAGATATGACTTAGCGTGCTATATGGCACAACCAAAGCACAGGTTGGGAACTCACCAGGGACCTGGCAGCAGCCACAGGACAGCGGTGGATGCATACTGTGTACAGGCAATTAAATGAGACTGGACTGTATGCTCGGAGACCCACACTGTGCATCCCCTTGTCAATCAGACACCAGCTAGTGTGATACAGAGAATGCTCAACATGGGCACAGGTGCATGTAATGTTTTTTAATGAGTCGAAATTCAGTCTGAAACTGATTCCCGACGTGTCCACATCTAGAGAGAACCCTCGAGCAGATACAGGTCATCGAACATTCTTGCACATGACCAATATGGTAGTGGCATAATGTTGGGCGCATATACACATGGTGTGTCGTAATGGGCCAGGTATACTGCAACAGCATCCGCCAGCAGAATGTGCGATTTTACAAGGGAGCAAGTGGGTCTGAGATCCTCCACATGGAAAACGCCCATCCACATATGACTGGTTTGGTAGAATAGTACCTTGCCTACGAGGCTATCCGATGAATGTACTGGCCAAATCCGAATTCAATCAAACCCACCTGGCACACTCTGGGAAGGCACATTAAGAAACGCCAGTCACCTCTGAGGTCTCTCCATAAGTTTTGCATAGCATTGCTTCAGAAATAGGACTCAAAATATTGCTGGATACTCTTGATTAGCTGCTTGTGTTGCAGTGGGGGGTTACCATGCAGCGTAGTGAATAGCCTCTGCACCGCCTGTGGCCAGCAGGTTGGGTTTAGAACGTATGCTTCATGTTCGCTCCACAAGAACATCTTTGACTGTTTCTGTGTTTTTCCTACAGTGATGCTGCCACCTTTATGTTTTGTGTTTACATTGTATTAATAGGACCTACTAATCCTTTAACTTTTGAGCATGAGTGTAGTTCAGTGGGCAATAAGTGTAAAGAATTGAACATCATAAGCATCGTTTTGGCTTTTAGTGAGGTGAAACATTTACATTAATTGATTTAAGGTGCTGTCATAGCTTCATGGGCTAAGAAGCAGAACATTCAAGGGATGCATAGTAAAACTGTTTAACCCTGGATAAAACTGCAAAACAGATATCCAGAAGGAAGAATTTAGTACAGTTCAGGTGTAACAGAAGAATAAATATACAGAGATAATAAATTAGGTCAATCGAAAATATGGAATGTATTGATACTTAATAGTTTGATTCGTTCAAACTAACAGAGTCAACTAGATACTTTACTCACATTAGCTGCATTATTGTTTCTTTTGCCAATAACAACAATTAAACGACCTCTGCTGTTATTTAAAACCTGCACTTCAGAACAATGATGCAAGGTACCTTCCGGTGTGAAAGCTGTTTTCAGTGGTATATTTAGACTACCAGGGATAGCACCACGGGTAAATCTTAATTAGGAATTAAGGATCTGAATTTATAAAAAGTCCCTTTACTTAATTTATTGAGTTTACCATTAAAACTAAACCTTTTTTTTTTAATAAATCATCATAAAAATGCAACAAATATTATTTTTATAACTGCATGAATATAAAAGTTCAATTCATACTCAAATCCAAACTCAAATACAACGGGTTTGGAAAGCTAATGTCAGAAATAAAATTAAACAGAAATAATGATAAGTAGTTTTAAAATTTAACTTCTCCTATTCTTCACAGCAAATTTACACTCTGTGTTTGTATCTGGAAATTAATAATGGTAAATTAATATTCATAAACAAACTGTTTCTTATAAATTGTAACATTAATTACAATTTAAAATAAATTAAAAAATGATTTTGGGCAAAAATTAATCACGATTTACAAAGATACATTTCAGTCAGTTTCAACTAGAAACTAACTTATCTGAAATAATTTCAAATGTATGTTTTCATGGGATTTGGGTAATCAATTATACCAATTTTATCTTCAATATATCTTTAAAAGATAAATATATAAAGGATACTCATCAGAGCTTCGAACATCTATGACCAACAGCTTAGGTCTTACAGGTTTTTGCTTGTTGCTATTGTTTTTGAGGTCTAATAGTTCTAAAAGATCTTCTGCTGATATGCGAGGACTTAATTCAGACTTTAAAACTTCAAGAGGAACTGGATCCATTTCCTGCAGGAAAAGAAATACTAAAATTATTTATTTGTTGAAATTTTACAAAAAAAAAAGCCCCATTTCTACATTCAACAGTCCAGTTTAATTTGTCAACATATTATCTTTCTGTGATCAGTATTAACACCCATTAATTAGCAGCTGATCTTTCTAATGTCTTGTAACAATATTTCAGTTTCCTTTAATTATATTTGAATTACTCAACATTTATTTATATATATTTACTAAAGTCTCAAAAATATTTTGTTGTTGAGCCGGTATGCACCGAAGTGCGCGCTTCGTAGCCGAAGCCTCCGTGTTCAAGGGAGTGCTAGTGTTCCCAAGATGGCGAACCCCTAGCAGACTCCCTAGAATTTCAAGGGAAAGATACTGGGGTGGTTTCCCGTGGTCTTCCCCAGCTCAAAAATATATATATTTACTATAGTCTCAAAAATCCTCATCAAGAACTTTACAGTTAAAAAGACTGCTGAAATTTTGCTTCTCAACATCTACAAATCACAGCTGGCAAACAAAATAAAAAATGATTCGTTGACTTTTTCGTTTCAGAGAAAAAAAGTGATTTCATTTTTTATTATGCTAAAATTTAAGTTTTGTTTTCCGTTACATTTAACATTCTCACAAAATAATTAGGCCTGAAATAAGGCAGGGTATTATTTATTTATTACAAATATATCTTTAATAATTAATATTATTTACATAATGTTTTTAAAATAATTATTTGCCCCTTCCCCAATAAGACAATGTTCCAACATATCTATGTGTGTTTAAATGGAAACATAATTTTTTTGTATTTCCATCCCCACCCCTCACTTGTCAAAAATGTGAGGAAAAATGACAAGGAAATAAAACTCATCATTTTCACTAAAGATAATAGAACATACAGGTTCCATTGATTTCACCTGTATGTATGTATGTATGTATGATGGAACCTGTATGTTTCTATTTAGAAACAATGTATCATCTTTTAATGAAAAAGCGAAATTTATGCTTTTGTTTTTATATTAATTAAAAATCATTTTGTTATGGTATACATTACATTTCCAACACTGATTCAAATACTTGACACTGCTTGTAAATTAGTAAAGAATTTGATAATCCTTACTTTTTCTGTCAGTTATCATAATGAATAATAGAAGAAAATATTAAATCATGATTTAATTACTTTAAGGATGACTAAATTGGTATTTTTGATAATTTAAATTATCAGTAATATTTTATTGAAGATCTTCTACCTCTTACTTCCAAATTTCTGTAAGTCAATTAATTACAAATTGTTTCAGCATTAAGCCACCTTGTCTGTGAGGATTAAGTTCTTAAAGAGTTAACTAACACTCATAAGATTTCACATTTTTCAGGGATTATGTTGAAATCTTTAGGCAACAAGAAGGGTATCTGTTAAATGGAGACATTTGACTCGTCTACTTACAAGTATCCCAATAGAAGTATCCTCTTTACAATCTACTAATCAAATCAACAAAGTCATACTGATAACTACTTGCAAGTTTAGATCATTCAAAAAAAAAGTTCAAAAATTACCAATAGATGGTGCTATAGCAATAGCTAACCATAACTAATGTAAAAACAATAGCTCCAAAAACATAACTTAAATAATGCATATATTTCCAGACAACTTTCCTTCCCGATCATCCGACCTCACTTCTGGTTATGAGGTTTTCTGAAGAACCAGGTCTATCGTGAAAGATATCAAACTTTGTCAGATCTGAAGGACAGCATTAGATGTCATGTTCTAGCAATTCCAGCAAATGTATTGTATTCTGCTGTAGAAAATGTTGTTTTGTGAATGGAAAAAGTTTGTTGACAACAATGGTGGACACAGTAAACATTTATAATGTTGTTCAAGTGATTTGTATTGCTATAGCGCCATCTATTGGCCATTTTGGTACTATTTTTTTTTTCCCAATAAATGGGGAGCTTATTGTTGAAGTATCTGTTGTCCAAATTTCTTTCCATTTGAAGCCTTAGAACACGCTCCAGAGCCCTCTATGTAGAGGAACTTTAGTTTTAACAATCCTATATATATACTAAAAGCATTTATGCTGAAATGAAAAGCCAGAATAAACTCACTAATTCCGTATGCAGTCTATCTCCTCCTATCTGTTCAAATCTTTTCTTTTTATCAGGAGGTCTTTCATGTTGTCGATATGTTGCACTTCTTGGTGTACTGCAGAAGACCTTGATAGAATCTATTACACACCGTTCAATATCAATTTCTGAAATAAAAACAAACAAACCAGTTAGTGCATCTTTTCAAAATCTTAGTTTTTTAAAATGATTGTTGCATGTTAAATATATTTAATACTAAAAAAATACATATTTTAGTTTAAGGTAGTTTTTCAATTTTTGATATTATGATCAATTATAGAACTACATGGAAAAACAGGTTTTTCATTTCTTTCATGATTTAATTGGGGATTTCAATAATTTTTAATAAGTAAATTAAAAATCCTATGTGCATTTATTATTTTAGAATAAAACATCAGATTCCATTTTCCTTCCAGAGTCACAAATTTCAATAATTCTTTTTCCTCCTCGATTTTGTCTGGAACAAAGGTCACCAGTCATGACGTCATCAACTTGAACTCGAGCAGTCAGTCCAAGATGGCGTCGTTTTGTGATCGCATAAGCGTGACCAAGAAAGGACAAACTTTGCATAGCCAAGCAAGGGGAATAGTGTGGAACGTTTTTAATTAATTCAAGACCCAGGGAGAAGCTACAAGTGTTTGTGATTTACTTCAACAAACTGCATCAGCCACAAACATTAAATGTAATGTTTATAAGCTTCAGTTACGGATTTTAGCAATAGATGGAAACATCAATCCATAAGGAAATTACGTCATCAAAAGCTTTTCTTTCATGAACTGAACTGTAGAGAGATCTCAAATATTGTATTTGTTCTCCAACTGTCTTCAGAAGCATGGATATGAATGTTTAATAACAGTTTAGCATCATACCAAGCAACTCTAGCAAAGTGAATGCTAGAAGATATCCAGAATTTGGCAGCACTGTCTTGGACATTCGAAACAATGATGAATGCTGTACCAATAGTTATAATCAGTTAAAGTTTTGTGAAACTAAAATAGTGAATTACTAATTGAGCAAAAGGGACTAACAAATTTATGTCTGAAATATAATGAGACAAACAATAAATCAACTATTAATGTCCAAAGGTATCCTGCTATTCAAAATCAAAGCATTCATAAATAATAGAAGAGCTGGATCTCTTTATACATTGAGTTCCAATCAATTATAAATCTCATATTGGAGAGTTGTTGTAATTTATGTGAAATCCAAGATGTGGAAAATAAACATATACTGTATATGCTCCAATAAACGCCGAGGCTCTTATTGTCGCCAGTCTCTAATAAGCGCCGGGCTGCAGGGGGACTCGGCCAAATAGTGACCGGGTCTTTGATATTTGCCTACCGGTACTAGTGTAAGCGTCCGTATCTTTATAGTCGTGCGTAATACCTTACGGTACATTGCCTTACAAAATGCTGCCGAAACAATCATTTGACATTGCCTTTAAGATTCGCGCGGTGGAATATGCAAAAGAAACTTCCGGTGAGGCGGCCGCCTGTCATTGCGGATTCGGACGATGAATAGCAGCGAAAGGTACAGAAAGACATTGCCATTTATCTTTAACAGTCTTATGTAGCATGTGAAATTCAAATAAAGTAGCTGTTTGTAATATTACCCGGTATTTATGTGTAAAAATATTGGGTTCTGAAGGTTTTTGTTAATAATGGCCGGCCTCTAATAGCAGCCGGTCTCTATTAAGCGCCGGGAGCCAAGGCTAGTTTTGCAAATAAACACCGGGGGCCTCTATTGGAGCATATACGGTATATAAAAAAATTTAAAAAGTGTTTTTTTTTTCTTTTTGCAACCAATTAATAATAAAAAATATCAACCAATTACTGAGATGAAGTAGTTATATTAATCAGATGTAAATAAAAAAGTGTCTTGATGGTTAAAAAATGAGAAAATGCTGATGTAATAGAAACGATATGAAAAGCAGATTATGTAATGTGATAATTAAGCTATTAGAAATATGTGTGTGTCTTGACCAATCTTACAGCTGAACATTTCTACAAATGCACTGACAACATAAAGAAAAGTGAATAAGCAAGTAAATGAAGAGAGATTCAATATGGGACAGGGGAAGCCTATTTTGTTTGTCAGAATGGTAAAATTCTGGTGGGGAAATGGGTTTCTAAGATTGTCTGTTTTCCTAATACTTCCTAAATGTAAATGTGCCGTAGAAGAGATAATAGTGAATACCAGGATATACAAACTGAAGAGGATGTAGATGTAAAACAATTTTTCTCTATGTGCATACATGAGATTGAAAATTAGTCAATTATAAAATTTTGGGACTTTAAGAAATATTTTGGAAAGAAACAATAAGCACTTCATTTATTAAGTTTTGAGAAGGTAAACTGTGGTTTCACAGTAAACTGAATCAAAGTTGTCAATTTCACTGTTGAACCTCAAAAAATTTAAAAATGATTCAGAAATCTCATCTCATTCTTTTTAATAAATAAAGATTATATTATTTCCTTTTCTTATAGAAGCTAAATTGTTCAGCTAATAGACAATCATATTCATTTTTGCCACAATGATTATAGCTGCACTGCATTAATAAAGTCCTTTTATTTTTTACCACAGTTGCACTAAATCGTTTGATTCAGTTCATAACACTATGAAATCATCATTTTCACAGCTGCATTGCTTATGTTTTCCATTATATTATTCATAAATAACAGCACTTTCACTGTTTGTAGTAAAGTTAGAAAATAATCTTAGTTCATATCCTCAGGTATTTTTTCTTAATTTATATAGATTTTATAACTTTTTGGCGATGATCAAAATAATGACAAAATTAACTTTCCCTGTTTGTCATACTGAAAAGATATTCTTTTCATAGATAATGCATGAAATTAGTCATAAGCTGATGGAAGTCAACATCATCAGAAAGGTTTTTAATTCAATTACACATGAAAATTTAAAGCAACTTTCACATACAATAGTTTATAAAATGAATGGAATCTAATGTTTAGGATGACTTTAAAATGTGTTGAATACTATCTTTTTTTCAAATTTTTAATTTTCCTGTTTCTTTTGTCCTGAAATGCTTTCTGTGACTAGAATATCGCAAGGCAAATATGGCCAATATGGGGAATTTTGTATTTTCATTTTCTTGCTTATGTGAAAGTTTATGTATTTAGTTTTTTAATCAATTTAGGCTGGTGTTGTTTCATCTTTATTTCCTTCTTAAAAACTGCAAGTGAAAAACAGATCAAATAAACTAATGAATTAATATTAATTGTTTTCCTTTTCAGATCAAATTGTAATTGACATTTAAATAATTAAGAAATTACGTTGTCAATTAACCAGTTTTATATTAGGATACAAATTGAAATAATAAACAAACAAACAAAAATACTTATATACTAACGTTTTATTGAAAATAAAATGAAATGTTAGTGAACAAATTATAATGTCTCTGAACCTGATCTATAAGTTACTTTTAAGTAATATGAGTCTGAACATTGACTGCCATGAAATAATAATGAAAAGCTTGATTCAACAACTTACCTGGCATATCGGAAAATAAAAGAATGCACTCATTAAAGCCAAAGGAAAGTAAATTGTCCCTTAGTTGAAGCAGAATGGCAACACCAATACATAATGGAAAGGAAGGGTTTCCTAATAACAACGTATCCCACAAATGAAATATTTTATGAAGAGGAAACACATCTAAAAAAGAAAATAAAAATTATTTTACTACATAACAATAAGTCAAAGCAAAAGAGACCATCAATAAATTTAGCTTAAGAAAAGCTTCAGCTCTCTAGCCTGTCTCATAAAAACATGAAATAATTATTAAGAATTTCTCATCATCTACAGATAATAAAAATAAAAAAAAAGTGGATATGAAGTCGTATATCATAAAATAAAAAGATGTAAAATTTGTTTTTAAAGTGTAATAACACTGAAAAATCTGATCTAGTCATTTTAACAGTTGCTGTAATTTGGACTTTTTAATTATATAAAGTTGTTTAAGTAGATTTTACTGTGTTTATAATTAATACTTTTTCTGATTATATGTTTAGATTTATATTAGCATTTTTATCAAGGCTTTGAATTATATGAATGTATGGGATGTTGGTGTTACGTTTTTGAACTTTCCAATATAACTTTAGAAGGCAAACAACTTCTGTTTTCTCTTTTGAAGTAAAAGAAAGTAAATGGTATATAATGGGAGTATGTATAAGAAGACAAATTTTGAGATATTAACTTTTGGATGGACCCTCATAATTTCAAATGTCTCAATTCTAATATTTTTGATTCTATTGCATGGAGACCTAAGTCAAATTAAGGAAATAGTTCTTATGACCGAGAATGGACATATTTAATTTTTGATTCCCAAGAACAACAAGTGATGTCACCTTCTCAAACATACAGGAAAACTACTACATTGTCCTATTGAAAATGTAGTTTTCAGTTAATGTTAAGAGAATAGTTATTTACTAAACAATATTAATCTTACAGTAAGTATTGTTTAGGAATGCTTATTTTACTTACGAGTGTACATTGTCAAGAACCATGGTATAGCATACAACTGAAAGAAACAAAAAAGAATTATATCAAAAGTCACTTAAATGTTAAGTCATGTTAAATATTTCTAGAAGAATTTACACGTAGGGATCTATGAAAGTTCAATCTAAAATTCAAAGTTTAAGTCTACTATCTTCTCCCAATGGATTGCACTTTTCATATGAAATTCTTCTTAAACATAATATTAAAGAGTGTGAAGGATCAAATTAGGTATAGATTGAAACTTAAAAAAAAACTGATTATTCTAGTTCTATGCACATTATGCAGAATTAGACTGCTACAGTGAGGGTGAAAGAATAAAGTAATGTACAATAAAATAAAATAAAATTGTGGCTTATAGAAAAAAAATACATTAATATTTACTACTGTACAGAAGAACCTTGTAATTTTCTGTAGGCAAGTCAGAATGAATATAGAATTGATCTATAGTCAATTGACGAGCATATAGGGTCAAACAAGATAACTGGCTAATAAGAAAACGGAAGATAAACCAAAAGATTAGTGAGTTTCAAGCAAAATACAGTCGGACCTCTATTTAACGAACCTCTATTTGCAAATTTCTCTATTTAGTGAACTTTTCTTTGGAACCAAGAATATTTTGCTAATTTCTTTGTAAAATAACCTCCAAATAGCGAAGTGCATTTTCTATTTAACGAAGTTTTTCGAGGATACAGCTGAGGGAAAAAGAAGAAATTAACGATGATGTGCTGATTGATGATTATCTTTCACTTGATTTTGAAGTTGAGACCTCGGAAACACTAACTGAATCGGATATTTTGGACAGTGTGAAAAATAAAAACAATACAGCTATGAATTGCGACGAAGATGAAGACGATCAAAATGGAAATGATTATGATGCAGAAATCAAAAAACCTTCGTATGATGAAATTCTAAAAGTCATTTGAAACAACCCGACGCGGATTACAATTTAAAGAAAATATGCCTGAAGTGAGTTTTAATGCATTGTAAAGATGCGAGACGTACTAAGAGCGAAAACACTTTTTCAAAAAAAAAAAAACAGACAAAATTAACAGACTTTATTAGTAAAATTTAAGTTCACATGTGGTAATGCATGCTTTAGTCATTAAAATCATTACTTTTTTTCATATTGTTTATGTTTTAAATCTGTTTGATGTAGTTTAAAGTAATTTTAAAAGGTGAATCTCTATTTAACGAATTTTCCATATAACTTTTCGGGATTTAGCGACTTCGTTAAATAGAGGTCCAACTGTACATGGCTTATCAAACATCCTAAAATCATAAGGTTTGAAAGAGGCAGAGGAATTTTTTAAAGCTGCAGGAGGAACAGTAAAAAGAATTCACTGATGTAACATTACATTGTATTATGAAGTCAAGGAGACAGATGACAAATTCAAATGAAGGTAGTGATTACTGAATATCTATTTAAAATACATATCAATTTGCAGTACACTTACAATCTCACTTATGAACGAAGATTTCATTACAAAAAGTTATTAAGTACAATGAGCATATTCTATGTAAGACTGCTTCACCACCGATAAGATTATAAATTAAAAATCCAGAATAATTTAATAAAAAAAAATGAAGGCAAATCATGGACAGCAAATTCCAAATGAAGAGGAATGTTCATTGACAGTCTTATAAAAAAATCATTAATATAGGCTTGGAATGCCTAGAAATGCAGCTGTAAAGTCAATAAATGGCACTCCTTTTCACAACAGCAGTTGGAGTCTTATCAGAAGACCAATTACAGTTTCATCTCAAGAAATTGGAAGCATAGATTCCAAAGTTGCAAATATAGATACAGCAACTGGTAGTTTTGGAACAAGGTAATCACAAAAATTATGATTGTTTCGAAGGAAGTCTACATTAGTTTATCTGAATTGTTAGTGAATTCCTACAGCAAGTTGTTAGTATAACATCCCTACACAAATTGGAACACTGGATAGGATTTGCTGTAATGGTGAAAAGACCTCAATCACTACAATACTGTCAGAACTAAATACTGATAAACACACTGGATGGTAAAAAAGAATAATTTGTAATGTTACAGACACAATTTTTTTAACATTCAGAAGGTATGCTTTTAAGAATATCACTTTGAGCAAATGCAACATGAAATCTTTTTGAAAAAGTTTGAATGTATTATAAATTTCAATCGAAGTGAATGTAAAAGATGAATGAAACTTAAAATTAAATCCTAATCTAGAAAATGAAATAACGTAATAGCAAAACTAGAAAAGAAGGCATCAGAACATCAAACTTTTTTACAGAGATGCAGAGAAACTAATCAAATCAAAGTTAAAATGGTATAAACAGAAGAAATATTGAAGAATAATTTATGTCGTTTAGCCTCTATTCTTAGGAAAGTAAGGCTCATCAAATCAATCAGTCTGTGTGTGTGTTTCCTCTCCAATAACTTCTGAACTGACACACGGATCTTCTTGAAACTTGGTACACATAATTAAGGACAATTAATCAGTCGTTTTTGAACTGAGTGTTGCCAAGAATTTAATACAAGGAGATGACAAATTTCCCTTAGAAAAGCATCAGAAACAATGGATTTGTATACGTCTTTAACAATATATATTAATCCTCGTTGGAGCTAATCAATTAATTTGTACATGGTTGATACAATGAATTAATTGGATTTAGGAAATTTAAGTAAGTAATCCAGATTTAATTATAATTTTTTAGAAAATAAAAAATCTGTACAGGTTGTATTCAGCAGATGCTATAATTTTAAAATAAATCAAGACTTAAAAAAAATGAAAAATAAGCAAAATAATAATAATAATAATAAAATTATGAATACTACTTTAAGACAAGTAGGCTCTGTTCATCACCAATAAATGGAAATTATGACGCAAAGATTTCATTATAAATTTTAATGGTATCGATCAGTATATTTGATCTGTTCACCAATGATGAAGATTAAAAATACAAAATCCAGTTCATTTTATAAAAATAACCGAAAACAATCATGGACAGGAGTGTCTGACATCATATTCCAAATAAAATCGCTGAGAACTAAAAAAAAATGCTTACCTCTGGAATGAATCCAATACTGTTCAAATGATTTGTAAGTTCAGGATCATGGAATGCAATCAGATGAGAAAATACTGATAAGTATTCTGAAAAGGAAATATATAATATATGATATTTATATATAATATATATCGAAAAATGTAATTTCAAATTTAATGTTTCATAGATAAAGTATTATAATACTAGTTGTATGTATAAATTCTTACCTTGTATAACAGTTGAATTATCTTTTAAAAAGAATTTGTACAGGTATTTTGATATAAATGCTGACATACAAGAATAGGCTAAAGCTGTAAATTCAGAAAAACAAAATAAGCTTTGCAGAAGAAACCAAGTTTAATTAAAATAACAGTCTGTTAAATAAATAAATATTAACTACCATAAATTTAATACTTTGAAGAATGACTTCAGAATATTAAAGTGATATAGGAATTGTATAGTTAATTATTTGTGGGCCTGTGAGTGGGTAAAGGCGCTTGGCTACGGGTTGGAGGTAGCGGGTTCGATTCCCGGCCTCAGCGGAGAATGGGAATTTTTCCACGCTTCTTTCTCCTCCAAACGGACCCTAGGGTCTACCCAGCCCTCTATAGAATGGGTACCGGGTTTCTTTCCCGGGAGTTAAAGGCGGGCGAGCGACGGGCTGAACCCCCGTCCTCAACTTTGTCCCGTAGGTTTCTGAACACTGGAGCCTACCCTCCAGCTGCATTGCGCGGTCCTCTGGGCCTGATCGCAACTTTAACTTTAACAGTTAATTATTTAAGAATTATAAACATTTAAATTCAAAATGAAATCTCTGATTTATGTTAGCTTAACAAATATACATTTAACTGCACTTCATAAATAAAGTCTTACTATTTTTTACTTGTGATATAATAGGTTGTTAAATTTTCTTAACTTATTTCTTTTTTGTTTTCCAAGCCGTGCATCATACATAAAAAAGAGAACCAGCACATCAAGTATTGATGCTTCACTGGTCGTTGTTGAGTAATCTTTTTGGCTGTCCAGATGGCTTTGCATCCTGAAGATCTTCTCAACTGTTGAGAAACTGAAAAGAAGCCCTTAAAAAGCTCTGAACATGTCTTTGACATCTAAGGATCAAACATCAGCAATGAAGTTTTCCTTCAAGATGCACCTGGACAGCCAAGAAGATTCACAGAACCAGTACATGTTTTTAAATTCAAAGTTCCTATACATTAACAAAATAGAAACATTAATGTATTGTAAAAATGGATAGAACATATTACAACACCATAAAGTTAATATTTAATATTGTCATTTTCTGTTATAAAAATTGAATAAACATTAAAAAAAAAGTGATAAATCTGAATTATAAGTTTAAAAAAACTAGCAAACTTCAACTAAAAACAATATTAATTACATACTTAAACAATGTTGTACAATCAACGTTACAGGATCCAATTAAAGAAAATTCTTTTTGATAATGATATAAGACACATCCTCTTTCTATCAACGCTATATTTCGCAGTTTATTACTTTTAACTGCTTCATCAGGCATAATATACATGGAAAAAAACTCTTCATAAAATATAATGAAGAATTTGGTAATAATATGAGGAAACTCTTGGGAATATATACAACTTATATACTGTTAACAACATTGTTTATAATAATTGTAAAACTTTTAAAACTTCCATATTATAACAATAGATTTAATTCTTTTTAATTTTTCTGAAACAAACTTTTTTTTTTTTCAGAACAGAAAAGTAAAAATCTCTATATTAAGAATGTTGCTAAACATTATTAATCTAGTGAGAATGATTAATTAGTTATAATTTGTAACTTCAGAGATTTATATTTTGGAAACATGGAAAGTCCATTCTGAAATGATTAATAGAATCTGTAGGCCATAAACACAGAGCAAAAACAATGCATTCTCAATCAAGTTTATCTGCACTGAACTACAAAATCTGTTTCTAGACTTACACTCAATGCTATCTATTACAAGTAAATTATGAGATTTTAAATTATTTTATTTTTATTTTTTAATTTACACAAAAATGGTCTATGGGTATGTCTATAATGTAGTAATACAATCCACTTTTATTTTATGGTAATGTTTCAAATTTATTACTGTCTTTTTTCCAGGTCAAAATGGTAAAAAAAAAGTAGTTAAAATAGGGTGTCTGAATGTCTCAGAAGAATATTCAGTGTTATGTCCATTTAGAATTAATATGAATTAATTAATAATAAGATCAGCATTTACAGTCTCAGGGTTTCTGACTTGGAGGAGTTTCTTTTTGTAAGATCAGTACATTCTTATCAAGTTCACATTGTAATTAGATAAATTCTTGAAATAGGAGTGGAAAGACTTTCTCTTGGAAAAGAAAATCTGATACAATGACTGTTACTCTGTTCTTAATGGATTCCACCTGATCTAAAGAATGATGGCATCTCCATCATGGAAACAGAACATTTAGAATAGAAACATACAATTTGAGTACCTTCATCATTGAAGTTCAAGTATAAGAATGGTGCACACAATGAATCAAGACCTTGCCAATACACATATTGAGGATGACTAATAACCCAAGCCTTCAAAAGTCTCTTAAATTTAGAATGGCCATCGGGTGAGGAAAGCAACTCATCATATTGATGACAACGTGGGATATCAACTTCAATCTGAAAAAAATAATAATTAATACTATATTATAAAAGGTAAATTGCTTTGTTATTGTAAAAAAAAAAAATCACAATTTGTCAAAATAAAAGCTAAACTATCTTGATGATAATACAAAAAGTTAAGTAAAAATATGGCAAACAAATAACCCCTCTTAAAATTAAGGTAAAGAAGATAAATTAGAAGATCAAAATGTAAATAGCTAATCCTTAAAGGCTTTATGCCTGCAACAATACAATCATAAAACACTCATCCCCTGTCTGAGAGATAGAAGTACAGGAAACAGATCTGTAATAAAATATGTATATTGTGCAGTTTTCTAAGGACACCGTCTAGCAACTAATAAACAAAAGAATCACACATTGTCCAAAAACAGAGAATATTTATGGATTTTGGTGAAGCAGTAGGATGGATAGTAGAGAAAAAGAATCCTAGCAGAATTTGTACAAATAAAGGAGATTCATAAAATATATATATATATATATGATTTAATAAATCCAGTAAATTACAACTTAAGCCAACTAATTTGAAACCAAAAATTCTAAGTTTCAAAGGAAAGCTTTCAAACATCGCCAGCATCAATGTGGAGCCTGCAAGCTAAAATAAACAATAAAAACTCGCCAAAAGGATAACTGGTGAGAAAATTCATGTGCAAGCCTTCTGCAACTGCTATGATTTTTTTTAGCATGTAAAAAATCAGAATGCGCATGTAAATATAAATAAACATCAATGGGTGAGACCATGTTGTTTACTAAACGGCATCCTAGAACACTATTTCATACTAATATGGTGATCATCATATTAGGAGCAGTCATCAGTGAACAAATAGGTCTTGATACAGCTGTTCTAGGATGTCATTTAGTAAACAACTTGATCTCACTTACTGAAGCTCTCAAACACTTTAGATATTTGCAAATCTGGATGGGAAATTTAAAGATTAAATGGACAAATTACAGTTGAGAAATTTTTGACATTCAACCTATCTCCAAGCATTTTCTCTTAATTCCATGACTGCAGGACCTCAGTCATTAAGTGAAATTTTTGCTTCTCTCCTAGAATTTCAGATCTTCGAAGCACCTCAGGACAGATCTGTTTCGATATTTCACGTCTGATTAACTAAAACAGCTCAAAAGATCTGAAACTCACTTGCTCACATCATGTTTGGAGAATTACTTAAGAGAAAAACCTCTAGTTCAAGTGTCATCTTGGGTTTCAACATATTTATAAAAGTGATAATGTGGATCTGACTTTCGAGGGATAGAGGATATAAACAAATACTTAAAAGTTTTTATACCTTCGGAATAAACCAAAAGATATCCCAGGAGTCAGGCTAATTCCATGTCAATGTATAAGATAGCAAATCTAAGAAATCTGATTCTCTTCAAGAAACGTAAAAGTAACTGAAGCAAGTGTTTGTTATACAGAAACTCATCTTTTATTGTGGTTATTGTGGCAGAGCCCCGAGAAATTGTAGTTTTCTGGAAATGATCATCCTCTTAAATAAAGATAAACTAAAATTCAAAATCACTGACCACCAATGGCATAGAAAATGTGGAGGATAACCATTGACAACCATTCACAGTTCAGAGAGAAAGCACAGAATGGTAATATTACCTAATAATGGTAAGACAGAAAACAACATTAGAAGACAGTTCAATCCTTAGGGGGAAAATAAGTAAGATGTGTGTCATTGAAAACCTGTCAATCCAATGAAGTAAATAACATGAACTGGAATTGAACAAAAAAAAAATGAATAATAAATTTTGATATTGGCTTTAATTATCAGCTTATATATACACACAAAACAATGAAAAAATAAAAATAAAATATACACACACTCCTCCTAAACTAATAATGGTATTATGTCCCGATAAAACCATCGTAATTGAAAATGCATTTAATACACCAAACCTACTGAACATCATAGCTTAGAATAGCATCACAAGAGAGTTTTAGTATTGTATTGCATATCGCTAGCCCAGAAAAAAGATCAAAATTCGAAATACAGTTTCTACCAAATGCATATTACTTTCACGTCATCATGTAGTCAAAAAAATCATAAGTTGACCCATCTTAAGTCAGGAACCGACTATATATCTTAAAACCATTTTCTTAATTTAATGAAAACATAAACTAAAGAACCTACTCTGAATTAAATGCAACAGAAAAATCAAAGGGAACTATTTCAAAGTATAGCTAAACTAATCTCTTAATGATCATTAATAGGCATGGTTTGAAAGGAAAACTCTAAAGCTCATTTCATTTTTTTTTCTTTGGAACTAGTCGGCTACCCGTCGCTTCGCTCCGGAAGCCTCGTTTATGTAACGGAAAACAACTTTTTATTTATTAAAAAAAACACAGACACACAAATTACATCAAGTAAACTAAAACTAAAATTTTTTTAAAGTTTTTTTTTTTTTTTTAATTTAATTTTTGATGTCTATTATTCTCTCAATCCACGACTGCTTTTAGAACCAACATGTGAATCATATATGTATGATATATTTTTATTTTTTAAAGAGATTAGAATGTAGTCCTCGTGGTCTAATGGCTAAGACGTCTAACTTCGGAGCAGAAGGTTTCATGTTCGATTCCTGTAGCAAACTGTAGAAATTATTTCTATTTTCACAAATTACAACAATTGCACCAGACAGACAGAGAAATAAAAGATTTTAGTAATATAGATATACTTTTCAATGGATTTTGAGTTACAAATAGTATTGGTTTTCTAAGTTACAAATAGTGATTTTTCATTATTCTACCTAATAGAAATAGCGCATCTTTCTTTCTTGACTCTTTTTTTATTCCTATTGATACTTTTCAGTGGTTTTATAGTTATAAATAGGGATGGTTTTTGAGTTACAAATAGTGACTTTTCAGTATTCTACCAAATCGAAATAGTGCTTCTTTCTTTCTTGACTCTTTTTTTATTCAAACATCTCCTGTGTACATGTGCTTGTTTTTCAATATCACATTGAATTTGGTTCAGTAAGAATATTATATTTAAAATATTCCAACATTTCGGCAATTATAGTTCTAATTGTCATTTTCGAATTAAAAATAAACATACGGATCGGAAATAAATAAAAAATCTTGAGATTCAAAAAAAAAAAAAAAAGGTTGAATACATTCCTTATTGATGGGGGAAAGGGGAAGGACACATAAGTCAAAAACAATATAAAGTGAGGGTAGTAGTCACCTTGGCTTAATAGATACGACAGCTGACTTCAGATCAGAAGGTTGTAGGTTTGATTCCTGTCGCGGACATTTCATTGTAAAAATTATTTCTATTTTCCATTCACTCAGGAAATTGCACCGGACAGACAGATAGACAGACAGACAGAGAAATAAAAGATTTTAGTAAAATAGATTCCTTGCTATTTATGGTTAATATAGAGAACATTTTTTTTTTTAGTATAATTTCCTACAGTAAGAAATATCTTCCTTTTCTGTTGATATGGAATTGGTGATAGTTTTGGAATCTATGGGTTAGCCACCATCTTATCAATAATTTAAGACATTGCAAAATAATACTATCTTAACTCACCTGCCTGTCAGTTGGTGTAGGCGTCTCTTTATCAATTATATCATACTTGGTTTGTACATCACCCTATCGAAAGGAAAATATATTAAAATATAGTTAAACAATAAATTTGGCCTCTTGTTCTGAAATTATTTATTCTGAAAAATAAACTTAGAAATAATAAGCATATTCAGTTTACAAACTAGTCTCTTGCAAAACTGCAAACTGATTTTAATTTTAAAAGGATTACATATTTAAAATTGGCTATTAACATGTTAAGAAACAATTTCTAGTTCAAATTAGGAGAGGATATATTATTTTTTAATGTCTTACATTACCTCAATGTCCAGTAATGCTGCCCAAACTTGAGGTCTATACAATGGAGGAATATCCACTTTTGCTTCTTTCCAAATATGTGGTCGTTTGAATGGATAACCTTTTAAAAGCCTTTCATAAAGAACAACCCTATGAAACTAAAAAAGAAGAATGGTAAACAACAGCATTTAAACATACATAACTAAATTATATTATTTAAATCAAAATTAACGTGCGGACCAAGTTAAAACTTCAAAGAAAACAATCCAAAATAAGCTCAGTGATTTTTGTTGCTGTTTAGTTATTGTGCGGTTTTGTATTGTTTTCTTTGAAGTTTTAAATTATTATTATTATTATTATTAAAAATCTCATAAAACAAGCAAATCACAAATGGAATATGAAGATTTCTCTAACCTAGTAAACAGTAAATTAACAGCCTTTACTATTCACAAATAACAAATGCTTAAATTTTAAATATGTATAAAAATTAAAAAGAATTCAACTTTTTAATTATAGGTATTTTTCAATAAATTGTGCAATAAGTGTAAAAACAGACAGTTTTACATTATTTAATATATTTACATCCAGCTGTTCAGACACAGCCTTGTGGTCAAAGCAACAGCATGCCACAAGGCTGAAGTGCTTGGACCTGGGTTTGAATCCCGGTACCGGCATGGATGTTTACATCCTTTCAGTAGCTTTAAAATGCCTTCGGGAAGTGGTACACCAATCATAATTGTAGCCTATAAGTAGTATTGAGCTGAAAACTGCTACCCTTACCAGAAAAAACTGGAAAAAGGGTGAAGAAGGAGAATATGTTTATATTCAAAAGCTAAAACTGTGAAAATGAGTTTTGAAATTATAGAAATTATGTTCTATCAAACACCAATGTTGTTCACATGGCTTTACATCATCTGCAAGATAACTGTGAAATCCCAACTAGGCATTTTACAACATGTCTGTGAAGGACCATTGTCTACCCAATATGAAAGGTACAATCCTTAAAAGGTTGAAAGCTGGCAGAAATGAAACAATAGCTGGATGGAGTAGGAATTATCAAGAGGATAACAGAAATATGAGTTGCTGATTTATAAGTGCCATAACTCTCTTCATGTAAATAGGATATATGTATAAGCTGATAAGCCTGTGTATAATCAATTTTTGCGATTAATAGTAAATGAGAATTATGCCATTTCAGATCTGATCTTATGCAAACACAAAGCAGCAGTTTCAATCTCACAAGTCAACAGGAAGAGGAGGATCTTAGAAGATCACTGTGCAGCATGAACCCTTCAAGCCAGCAAGTTTCTTTTCTGCATATGTCTCTCTGACAGTATTTTTTTTTTTTCTTGAGAGAAGAAAGAAGCTAAAAGAAATTTTTTTACTGGCTAAACTACAGCATGGAAATTTATGTTCCACTAGTAAAATATAAGCGTATTTCTTTGTCTCTCGGTCAGTGGAAAATAATAGAATTAGGCAGAAAATTAACAGTGGGAGGCCGCCAATTATCTACCCCTGCAGTGAGAGTACCCCTGAACGTCAAACTGGCTGAGAGACAAATACATGTGAACGTATATGTGTACATCTTAATGGCTTCAAGGGTTAGAAAGCTTATTTCTTTAAGAAAGAAATATGCGGCTACATATATAGACAATGGTCATTTAATAATGTAGAAAGGTAACCTTCCAACTTAGATTAATGAAAGTTGGACATTCCATGATGCAGCACTTTTTTATTTCCTTCTCTTCTCTACTCATTCGATTTTGTGTCAATAGAAATCATCTGTATTTGAATGAGGTGATCAATTATAATTTATTCAGATTTAAGTCATTTAAATCTCTGGCTAATTAAAGCATTCTGAAATTAATGAGTGTAAATGATAATTTTAAAGCAAATTAAAAAGTATTCCTGAAAGAGAAATACTCTTTCCGCTTAAAAAGAAATATACCTGCATACCTGATATTCAATATCTTTCTCTCGAATTATTAAAGGTAAACTAGCAGTTTCCGACATATCACTTGTGTTACAACCAAATGTGACAGCCCTCGTACTAAATACATAAAATAATATCAAAATAGACTACAAGGAAAAATTCATTGTTAATATTCATAAATCTATAAAATCAAGCAATACTTAAATACTCATATTAAAGATTAGTCATGACAAGATTAAGTAGTAGGCTAAAAGGGATAAATTCTGTCTTAACAGTTTATATTAAAAAGAAAACATGTCCTACTAACCTGTCTTCTGTTAAAGGGTAGAAGGCTTCTGGTTCAATTTTACTTAAACGCTACAAAAGGAGAAATATTCTTTTAATAGAACTTTTTTTTTTAAATGAATAATAATAATTATGGAAAAAAATGTTAAAAATGTAAACAATTTTCAGTATTTTTTTTTTTTTTGTTAATACATTATGAAGGTTTAATGCTGGGAATAACATTCTATATAAAAAGAGCTAGTTATAAAGAAATATCAGAATATAAGGTTCACAAAGAACACAATAGCAGTAGGCTTTTGTTCATGTCTATGTCATCATTCAACAAATGACCAGGACCTCAGCATAGATCTAACAAACAACTGTATGGATTGCTCAAATCATCACCTCTTCTGCATATTAAGATGTCAGGAGATCACAGAAGCGAAAATAATAGGAATTATATTTAATTACAAGGTTCCAAATCAGCCACAGTCTTCATAATATCTAGAGCTGGGTTATGTCTTTTTCAAGAACTATGGAAATTATTAAATATATATTTCATTTATAAAGATTAAATATACATTACTGTTTAGCTACAATTCTTGCAGTTTTAATTTCTTATAAAATTGAAATTGTCTCCAGCTGCCCATTCTGAACTCAATTTCCGTCTATTAGAGCCTTCTGATATTGGATTCAACAATCCTGATGCACCCAAACAAGATACACTATTGAAATACACTACCCTACAGTGATGGACCGGACACCTGCATATTTACATAAAATCAGACGAGATCGTCAAGGTGCATGTGCGCACGTGATCAGTGAGTTTTAACAGGCATCAGGGGTTACATTGCGGAATACATCACAATCACAATACATTGCGGAAGGAATTGAACGCCCTTAAAATCCACAAACCACTCATCTCACCATTCAACAGAACCGCAAGACTCAAGTGGTATTTGCAAAGTTACAACTGAACTGTAGAGCAGTGGAAAACAATTTTATGGAGTGTAACGTGCTTCATCACCTTACACTCTCTTCCAGTCGGATGTTTGAGTGTGGCGAATGCCAGGTGAACGTCTTTTACCCGAGTGCATCGTTCCAACTGTGAAGTTCGGCTGTGGGGGTGATTCTCATAGTATGGCCTGAGACCATTGCATGTTGTTGCGGGAATCTTGAACTCCGAAGGCTACAAAGACATTTTGGATAATTGGGTTGTTCCTACTCTCTGGCAAATGCTTGGAAATGACAATAGTTACTTTCAGGATGACAATGCTCCATGCCATGTTTCAGCCTCTGTCCAGCAGTGGTATACAGAGATGGCTGTAAAGCGGCTTCAATGGCCTGCTGAGAGTCCCGACCTAAACCCTATCGAACATTTATGGGACGAGTTAGAGCATCGATTGAGGGCCAGGGGACCACGTCCGACATCTATAGCTGCACTGGCCATGTTCTTGAAGCAGGAATGGACATAAAAACCCTTAGCTGTGTATCAAAAATTTATGGAAAGCATGCCCCACAGGGTGGCTAATGTAATTTCAGCACGTGGGTGCCCATCCCACTCTTAAATCAGTTACATTTTCACATGTTTCCAATAAAGCGCACTGTCCGGTCCATTAGTGTAGGGTAGTGCATGTCTAAATGACTACGAAAGAATCTATACAGACTTTCAAGCTTCGT
>JAFIDM010006943.1:54007944-54051885 GCA_023159025.1 Thereuonema tuberculata | reverse complement strand
ACAGAATATTTGGAATCTACTATACCTAATTCAGTTATTGTTGGAAGGGAAAGTTTTTTACAACGAAGTTCCATTGGTAAAAAGCAATGACTAATTTCAACATCATTCTTTAGTTTTTCCGATATTTCATTAAATTCTGCAAATACGGGATCTTTGAGAAGTTCTTCTGGACTTGGTCTGTGAAAAATAAAAGAGATCTAAACTTTTTTTTTTTTTTTTTTTTTGTATTTTCAAAAGCAAGATTTGGATTTTTTTTTCCTCACTGAAAGGCCAAGTATTACAAAATAGAACTCTTGAGCCAGCTCCTTATCATTATATTAATGAAATATAAATTACACAATTAAAATTGTAATTATTATTATACAAAATTAAATAAAATTATAAAAATGAGCAAAATCTTCCTATCAAAATATATACGGGTCATTCACATGAAAACAAGCCAAAGAGCTTCTTACGTTTCGTATCCTGCAATGATTCTGTCGATGAAATGGTGACCTTCCTTTTGATATCAGAGCAAATATAACAGGGAAAAACCCACACAAAAGTCTTTCTGCACAGAATCCAAGTTTTGTGGCATCCACTGTGTGCAAATCTTCAGACAATCCTTAATAATGGTGTGCATACTCCCAACACTTATTTGGTAAGTGCTTTCGTGTGACTCTTCTATCTTCCTGAATGAAACTGTCAACTTCCGTATGGAAGCATCGTTGATCACACGGTGTGCTTGACCTGGCCTCAAATTATCAGTCAATAATGATCATCCCTCTTGGTACCACTTACTACATTCTTTAACAAATGACAAAGACATGCATTTTTGATACACGTTAGTCAAGCGGCAATGGAATTCTGAAACTCCAGACACCTTCTCTGGTTAAAAAAAACGGATAACAGCATGCTGTTCAATGTTTGTTGCTTCAGTCATGACTGTTTGGATGGTACACTAGCATGACGTCCTGAACAAACGCGATAGCAGCATTACCTGTCACTGCATCATAACACTACAGTAGCACACATATGTTGGGTGTCGAAAATTCCACAATAAACTCATTCAGCATTTTACTATGTCCTTTGACTCGTTTTCATTTGAATGACCCTTAGATATATATCTAAGTCCTAGCTGCATACAGGTCTTATTTACTAATTGGTATGAAGTACTCAGATAAATAAAACTTTGAAAGTTAAATCTTCACCAATTGCAATACACCATCTGTTTAATCTAATTTATGCTTGCTTATATAGGGTGTCCTAAAATTAACGCAAGATTTGAATTACATAAAAAACACAGTTTTGTTTCTTTTAATTGTTATTTTTGTATTGAATCGTAAAGTACACATGATAGGGTTATGTATGGAATAACAGAGAGGGCAAATGTCCTCCACGATTTTGCTGGCACATACGTACTCTTTTGTCGAAATTTTCCAGGACCATTTTGCATAAATGTGACTGAATTTCGTTGATGCAGCATTGAATTTTCTCCTTCAATGCACGCATGCTTGCGGGGTTGTTGGCATAGACCTTTTACTTCAAATAGCCCCATAAAAAGAAATCCAATGGTGTTAAATCACACGATCTAGGGGGCCAATTCTTATCACCGAAAGAAGAGAGTACATGACCAGGAAATGTCTCATGCAGTAATTGAATTGTTTCACAGGCTGTATGGCATGTGGCACCGTCTTGTTAAAACCAGAAGTCGTCCACATCAATATCATTCAATGTAGCCGAAAGAACTGTGTTATCATGTCGCGATATTGAGCACCAGTAACATTCACTGCTTGACCATACTTTTGGCATCATTGGACCAGAAAATGAAGCTGGTCAAGCAGTGAATGTTACTGGTGCTCGATATCGCAACATGATAACACTGTTCTTTCTGCCTAAAGTGGATGATATTGATGTGGACGACTTGTGGTTTCAACAAGATGGTGTCACATGCCATACAGCCCGTGAAACAATTCAATTACTGCATGAGACATTTTCTGGCCGTGAACTCTCTCGTTTTGGTGATAAGAATTGGTCCCCTAGATCGTGTGATTTAACACCATTGGATTTCTTTTTATGGGGTTATTTGAAGTGAAAGGTCTATGCCAACAACCCCGCAAGCACATGTGCATTGAAGGAGGAAATTCAATCCTGCATCAATGAAATTCAGCCACATTTATGAAAAATGGTCATGGAAAATTTCGACAAAAGAGTACGTATGTGCCAGCAAAGCCATGGAGGACATTTGCCCTATCTGTTATTCCATACATAACCCTATCATGTGTACTTTAAGATTCAATAAAAAAATTACAATTTAAAGAAACAAAACTGTGTTTTTTATTTACCTCAAATCTTGCATTAATTTTGGGACACCCTTTATATAGATGAATAGCAGACAGTGAGAAGCTTTAAAGACAGGAACTTTTAAGATGGCAGATAACTGTACCAACTGAATTAAATTGTAATATTCCTCTCCCCTCCTTATTTCAGGTCAACAATCCCTTAACTGAAATACTTGGATAAGATGTTTTCATATTTTAGAATGCTATTTTTAAAGCTTTTTGAAATTCAGAAAAGCAGCTGTAGATCTATGTAAATATATCCTACTTTCCTCATTTACTCATGAAATAAGTTTTGATAATATAAACTAAACTGTGTTACCTAAGTGCTGGTGAAATTATCAAGCATTTCTCAATTAAGGACTGCAAATCAGAGGGGATCTTCTGTACTTAAATAAAGAAGAAATACTTTAAAAATCTAAATAACTATTTTACTTATTCTAATACATTTAATTATCAATACATTAAAACAATTAATAAAAGCTTTATAAAATTGAATAATAATAAGTGAAATAATACACAAAGTAACTCTGTATCAAAATTTACATTAATTGTGAACCCACTAATGTAGGTGTTTCTGTGAAAGCTGGAAATGTGAAGATTGCCGGTAGTAAACCGCGATTATCAGTATTCACTGCTTTGTACTGGTGGATATTTGAAATGAGAGTTAGTTTCTAACATCCATCGGTGATTTCCAGAAGTCGTTAACTGCATCCTGGGAATTTGGAAAAACATAACAAAACTTTTGTAACACATGTGAGATTAGTGTACATGTAAATATCTTAAGATTAGCGCACACTTCTTCGAACTTAGGGTGATCTGACGGTGCTCACTACTACTAACATTTAAGCTAAGAGGTACTGGTTAAAACGATAACTACAGCCTGACACAATAGTTTCAGGGAACACCCAGCCACAGGCATTAATAGGCTAGGAGTGGCGCGACCACAAGCAGGGCAAGTCTTGACTTACTGCATACTGTTATCTTGAGATAACAGTTAGCCAGATGAGGGTTAGTTTTTCTAGTAGAAGATTGTACAAAGCCATTTTGCTTACCTGAATTTTAATATATCTTTCTCTGTAATTGGCCACCTGATAAAAGGTGATATCATTGTGTGAAAATTACACCGAAGGTTAAAAAGTCGTTACAATGTGAAAAAAAATTTTTTAGGCTAATATAAAGTTCATAACAGGTATTCTTATAAGTATCTACTTTTATATCTAATTGTGTACTGATGCCAAACCATCGCCTAAATAGATGAGCTATTCCAACATACACAGGCGTATCCTTATGATTATTGGTATTTGCCATATTGGATCCTTCGATTACCGATACACATCAGTGAAAGTTGGCAAAATAAAGTGAATTTCCAACGTCCACCAGTATAAAGCAGTGAATACCGGTAATAACAGTCAATTACTGGCAATCTTCACATTTCAGCTTTCACAGTAAAATATGTATGCAAATTAATTAAGTAGGAGCTTCACTTTTAACACATTTCATCTTATAAAGAAGGCAGATGTGAATTTTTAATAATTAAAAGAAAAACATCCAAAGTATTATTAGACAATTTGCATCGATATTTTCCATTTAGTAAATTTTTATTGTTATAATAAGTATTGTAAATATTATTTCATATTATCCTTAAAAGAAAACATACAACACACACGCAATTACTGTGGGAATTAATGTATAGTAGAAAGGAATCTTTCATACAAAGCTTTGAATGTGGTCAGTTCTCATTCGGAAAATTATATTTATCCACATTCTTAATCCACATGGGTAGTGAGCAATCCTTAAAATAAAACTTTTTTAGAATTAATATTTCTGATCTAAATGCTCGAGTTTATTATGTTAAACAGATTAAAAATCCAAGTAAAAAAACTTGGATTTTAAGAAAATCACGAAACTTTTAAAATCAAGAAATATTAGTTATTAAACAAAAGTAGTATTTCTATGAATATTTTATCTATAAAAACTCGAATTCTCACAAAATTTAAAAATCATCTATCAATTCTTGCTTGGAGCTCTGATAGAGATAATAATTTAACTTACGCCAGTGCATGTCATCTTAGTCACATTGCATTGCAATTATTCAGTTTGTGAAATTGCATCCTTAAAACACAAATGTTGAACTATACTTCCTATACAATGCACACATTATCACAAATTTAAGAATTAAAATTAACAGGTTTTTAATGCTGAATTTGGCTGTTAAGAGACAACTGTATTATTGAATATCAATTTTTATTCTCTGGATTGATGGGAATTTCTTTTTTCTTTTTTTTCATGTGCCAAACAGGGAGAAAAAAAAAAAAGCTTATCAACACTGGACACAACTACAACACCTCCTTCAATTCTTTACTTAGAATTTTAGGATGTGAATGTAACAATAATTGTATTGAACACCTATTTATTAATCCTGATAAAAGAGGAAGCCGTTTGAGTTAAACTGAGACCCCAGGACGGCTGTTCAAGCTTATTGGGCTCTTCTCTACCCAGCCAACGCAAACACAAAAGTTGTACAAGGGGAAGAATAATCTATGGTGACGGACAAGAAATTAAAAACAGCAATCAAATGTGGAATTCAAAAACCTTCGGTATCACAATTTCTATCTCATAAAAACAACAACCAAATTCCACATTTGGTTGTAGTTTTATTTTCTTGTCTTTAGTTTTGAGGGGTCACTTTGTTCTTCACTAATACCTATTTATTAAATTGAAACTAAAATAATTACTTTACCTCCAGTAAATTCTCAACATCATGATCTTCAGCCAGGAATTTTAAGACTGAAAATGAGTTTGATTCACACTGAATACCTATAGAGAGAGAGGGGAAGAAGAGTTTTATAAATAAAAATAAAACTTATAGAGAAAATTCAGTAGGATAGACAGTATTCTGAAGGATACCAAAGAGATAAGCAAAGAAACTGGTTGTTTATTTGGAAGAATCGAAGAAAAAGTCTCATGAAATCAGGCCAGAGAGGGATTTGTAGGAATGAGAATAGTGCAATGCTACTGAGTAAGAACATGCAGAAGCAGGCTTCAATTGATTGTGTGAAAATCCAATACTTTTTTGCTGAGGTTTTTGAATGTTGGACGTAATTTCTGATTGTGATATAGATAACAATCTCTAACAGCTATATCTAAGAACTCTGAGTCTTCAATTTGTGGTAATGAAGTTCAGTGTGTGTCTGTATGAAACTGCAGTGGAAGGTTCTATTGTCGTTTTCAGGGCAATGGCTTAGTGGGTCAAACAGTTTTTCTCATCAGTAATCTAATTTTTTTTCTTTGTAAGTTGAAATTATTTGATATTTTTATATAGTTTCTCTTGGATTTGTATTCAAGTACAATTACTTTACATTAAATTTTGTTTATTATGTTACATTGATTTTGCAACTATAAGATTTTAGAAATAAGACAGCCTGTGGAAAATAACAGGTCAGATTTTCAGCTGCTACATACATGTGCCAATAAACTTGAAGATTAAATTATTATGAAGACAAGAATTTTCACAGTGCACAAGAATGCCAAGAAATCAGAAAATAATAGCAGTAAGAATGTAGAACTCATTGTTGGAATAGATTATCAAACAAGAGAGAAATGTGAATACTGCTGCAAATGAGGTTGGGTTGATGATTGCTCAAGTTCTGTGTTAGCATCTTTATGATCTGCAATAGTTCAACTATAAGATTTGAGGATGTACCAGTGAGATGAGTGAAAGCAGATTGGAAAAGAAAACTCAACTATGCATTATATTTCCTAACAAAAGCCTGTCCAGAGGCTTTAGGATGGTAGATCCACCACTAGACTTGCTCTGCAATGGGCTGGAAATCCATCAAGGGGACTTTTTTATTTGTCGCATCTGCTCAACATTTGTGTTGAGCAAAACAGAACATGTCGTCGACCTAATATTTATAAGTTCATGCTGATGATGATGATGACTGAAAATGACAACAGAGCCTTCCACTTCAGTTTCATATACACTCACACTGAACTTCATTATTATAAATTGAAGACTTGAGTTCTTAGATATAGCTGTTTGCGATTGTTATCTATCGGTATATCCCAATCAGAAATTTCTCCGACATTCAAAAACTTCAGCAAAACAGTATTCTTGATTTTTTTTTTCTTTGTCTTTTTTATAATAAGCCCTTATACAAGTTTTATGTATGCAAGTATGTTTTGTGCAGGCACCTTAATAACAAGTAAAACCAGATTCACAAAAAAGTATATCAGAAGACAACAAACTTGACTTTCTTGATTTATTTGGATTCATTCCGTTTTAGGGCAAAGAGCCTCCATGAAGCATCTCCATCTGATCCAGTTTTCTGCCAATTCTTTCACTTCATTCCAGGTTTTTCACATCATTCTAATCTCCTTTTCAATCATTCTTTTCCAACTCATTTCTGGTTTTTTCGTACATTCCGAAAACCAACAATCATTTTTTTGAAAGTCCAAAGGTCATCAAGAATCAAGCTGTCCAGTTTTGCTTTGCTCGATTTCTTCAAATAAATTAAGATTTAAGAGGAGTGGGTCATTAGTCCTTTGCCCCAAGTGCCATGATGGGGATCCATCTAAGATCTAGGCATTGGCTTCAAAATACAGAGGTTGTGTTTGGAAGATAAATCATTTCCTCTTTATCAGACTCAACAGTTATCCTACCGGTGCTCAATCGCCATTTCCTCATTTGTGATAATATGAAGCACAGCAAAAAGATGAGGTTAACATTTGCTTGGGAGAGTCTATACGTTACACATCATTAACCACTGCTCTCCCAGAAGACGATGAAAACATGCTTTGATAAAAGCACTGTTCTGATAATGTGGAGATAAATCAAATGAATAATCTTCATCACAATAGTCTAATAAATTTAATGTGTGAATTTTTATTATATAAATGAGCATTAATCACATTGAAATGCTCTGGATAGTTAATCTTAACCTTTTTCAATGGAAATTCAAAACAATAATTTTTGATGAATGAATGTTCTGAATTCCAGCAGTATTTCTAATATACTGTGCCAAATGCAGAACGCTTGCTTGAAAGATAATTCAGAAACTGATAACTAACAATTAAAGGAGGTAATTAAGACCATTTAAGAATCCATATCAAATCTTCAATCTTAATAAAATCGACTACATCTTATTCTTCATCTATCAGATGGCTTTGCTTACATTTACAATTCAAAATATTCGACTTAGCTAACAATTTCTCCATGAAATGAAAAACTGTATATCTCTAAACACAGTATTCCTTTGATAGAAAATCTCATTTAGGAAAATACATCATATTTAATACAAATTTTGTACCTTTAATGTCCATCCAACCATTCTGAGCAAAACACAAACAATCAACTTGCATTATGACTCAATGAATGATCATAAGAAAATCAATCAAATGTTACTGTTGAAAAATCAGTAATTAACAAATAAGATAAGTAATATTTACCCATTTCAATCAACTGAACTAGCCTTTGAAATATTTCTTCCAACTGCATATCTTTCCATAGTTCTATCCTCTGGAATGAAATATTTTTTTTAATCAGTAGAATAAATTTTATAGAAAATATTAATTAAAAGTTAAAATTCAGATCTCTTTTTATACGATATAAATGACTCCAGGGAGAAAATATTAGACCTTTTGAGTCATATGTCTAAACCCAGGAGAATATCAAAAAGCATAACTATAGTTAATCCTCCCTTTCCTTCTAATCAATTGGGATCAGGTCATTATTTTATCTCAACCTTTACCTTATCAGCAGAAACTGAAGAATCATTTAAATTTGAAAACATAACCCATTTGTTGTCTATTGAGCAAAGTCTATCCATCAATAATATTAGTAGATGGCTGCTCTTTCCCAATTTTACAATTAAGCGAGGAGATCTCGTAGGAACGTCTCTCCTTGTCTAAACCATACCACTGTACAACGCCACCATGAGCATTAGATCATGAATGGACTCGATTACAAAGTTCCTATCATAAAAATGGAATTAATGTTGTTAAAAAATATAGGATTTAAGTTATAACAAAGAAACAAAATAAAATAAATTGCAGAATATTTATCCGTTAGCTATTGCATGAATTAAAGTCAATGATTCAAATGGGAAATTTGTGACACCAAGCCTGTATATCATTGAAATGCTGCTCATCTTATATTATAAAAGCGTTATTCTGTGTGTGATAAGATTTTATGTTTTTCCAATTTTGTGATCAAACTATAAGAGATAGATTGGTCATGTAAATGAATAAAATGTAGATCTTTTTAAGACAAACAAAATGCTACAAAAATCTTTCGAAAAAAGTTTTTGGTTTCCAAGACGTCGCCTTTTAAAGGTCAAATTTTGACTTTTTCTCAATTTAAACGAAAAGTGTAAAAGATGGAAGAGAACGTTATATTGAGAAAATGTTGGTATTTGAAAGTTCTATCGAACGATGTATCACTTATTCACAAACCCTTCAGCGTTTGCAAGATACATGCAAAAATGTGAATTTTCTGTGTGTGACGCCGACCCGCAACACATCTCAGTTATCTAGGGAAGCCACAACGGGCTGGAAAGTCGTATATTACGACTCCGACGATCGCAACATTAATTTACTAAATAAATAAAGTTGTTTTTTTTTAATGCTATATATGCAAGGGTTCCCGAACGAAGCGACGGTACCCGGCTATTATTATTATATATATTATAAAAACGTATATTATAAAAAAGGTTATTCTGTCTGTCATTCTATAAGAAAAATGTTAAATTACAAATTACTAAAATGTCAGAGCAAGAAAATCTTTTGGAAAATGATTCAAGAATTTTCACAAAACACGTTATTTATCATGTAGTTTTGTAATAAAACCTAATATGTTTCGTTATCAAACACAAAATATTAACATTTTAGCCATATATAAACCAACGAAACACAAAGAAAGGTAAATTTACTGAAGAATTAGAGAATCTATTCATAAAAAATGAAAATATATATATTAAACAACTGTCCAACTGTACTAATTGGCGACGTAAATGTAGATCTTTTCAAAATGAATAAAACAATGCAGTTCAGAAATACCTAAAACTTATGTGCAATAATGGTTTCAAAAATTGTCTTTACGGAACAACAAGAAACAACTGTACAATTTTTGAAAATACGAAAACAAATATAGATCATATTTTCATAAATAAGCATGGTATCGAAACACCAGGAATAATATGTAAAGAACGAATCTCGGATAATAAGAGTTGAAAAGGAAAAAATAACAGATCCAAATATAATCTATAAAGAACTAATCAATGAGGTTAACAAAACAAAATTCATGAAAATCTACCTATATAAAAAGAAAATTCCTGACTCCCTCACTGACTGACTCATCAACACCCACCCCAAACCCTTGGACCTAGAAAGCTGAAATTTTGCACAGAGGTTCCCTTTATGATGTTGACAAGGAATAAGGCCGGATCTTTCGAAATTCACACGGGATAGGGAATAATCTGGCAAACTCATCATGAAGTGTGTGATGGCAACCCCAGGTGTGGTTCACCAATCCGCAATACACCCGAGGTAAGCTGAGAAGGCCACAACGGACTGGGAAGTTGTATATTCTCCGATCTCAATATTAATTTGCTAAATAAATAAAGTTCTTTTTTAATGCTATATGCAAGGGTTCCGGAGCGAAGTGACGGTACCCGGCTAATTCTAACATATATCCAAAGAAGATGGTGAATTACAATGCATCAAATACCATAACTGTCACTGATTCCAAGCAGAGAAATGGTTAAGTATTTGTGTGCTTTTGATACCAAATTATTATATTTTCTATGATATTCCAAATAAAAAGTAATTTGAAAAATTCTACAAATACATCATACAAAGATGAAGTGAATCAATGATATTTTGTACAACAGGAAAAAAAAAAGTTCACCAATTTCCTTCATCACAGTTCTTTGTAAGCAATTCTTAGCTAAAGGATTATTCAAGTCTTAAATCCGTCTTTCTTCCTAATCTCCTCTCTTCTTTTCATCGTATTATTATTAAAAGCACTACATCTTCACATCAGTAAAATATATTAAATAAATATATTTTATTGAATATATTTCACTGATGTGAAGATGTGGTTCTTTTAATAAAGGATTATTCAATTCAGGAAATTTATTTTTGATTTGTTCTAGTGTTATAAAAGGGGTTACTTTCTTTCCCGTTGATCTATTGCATATTTAGTAATGTCAGTTTCAACTGTCAACCATAGATAATTAGCTAAGAACAGCAACACAGAATTACATTAATAGCTAATCTAAGATTGTCATGAAATATGTTTCATCCTATTTCTTATTTTGCCTGTGTTAATCTTTTAAACTCAATCTAACCCTTCCCAATTCATTCTGTTGTAAAGGTGAAACAATTGCTGTTGCTGCTCCAAATGAATATCCTAAAAGAAAAAAGAAAAAAACATATCACAGTTAATAACCTAGAGACATCATTCTCAATGAGAATATGTCATGGAACTGACACATAGAATGCCTTTGTTTCAAATTAAATACTGCTCTGTATGCCATAAAAGAGATAAAGGCAATGAGTACACCAGAGGCTACCAGTATAGCATACCCCACTCTATTTGAAAGCCAACTGTGGTATGGAATTGTAGTTTGGGGAGGCTCCTCAAATGGCAATATACAACTAGTTGTGACACTACAGACAAAGGCTGTAAGAACAATGGCAGGTCTTGGACTAAAACAGTTGTAGGGACACTTTTAAGACTTGTAAAATTCTTATGGTTAATTCTATTTACATTCTGGAGATAGTGTTCCACTGTGCCATAAAAGGCTTATTAAGAAAGCCATAAAAGATTTGCATGGACAGCAGACAAGATATGCAGGAATTTTAATTTGCCCTTCCATAGATCATCGTCTTCGAAAAGAGTCAAAACAGAGCCTTCTACACCCTGAAAGAGTTCAAGAAGAATCATGAAGATTTTTGAAATAATCTATGTATTCAATTGTGTAACGAATATATATATTTACATACATAAACATATGAAATGATTTATATGACACAGTTCAAATCTTGAAGATTTTGAATAAAAAATAAAAAAAGACTAGAATTTACTTGGATTAAATTTAAATATATGAAACTTTTAATTTCTTTAAATCATTTGAAAAGAATAGTATCTTACAAAATGCTATGATGAAATTAGAAATTACTGATTTGGGAACTTTGATTCAATGCATCCTCAGTCTATATAATTACCACATTTCATTTGTGATCTTATCACATCTGGGAACAAAAATTATCTCCCATAGACTTTGTAAGCTGAATGTTGGTTATAAAGAGGGAATAATAGTCAACAACTGATTAGATTAGAAATATAATAATTTCAATGAAAACTGTAAATGCTAAAACAAAAAATGTCAGCTTTAACTAGTAATTAAGGAATGAACAAAGGAAAGTTTCTTATATATAATACATAAAAATGGAAAACCTAGAAAAGGCTATTTTGTTGAGTGAATTAAACGGTAGTAATAGAGAAAAGAAGACAAGTAATCAATTGATAATATGTACTATCATGAATTATTTATTAATTCATGATTAAATTAAATTTAATTAAATTTGTTATACTATTTTATTTATTATTTACTTTTATTGAATATTTCTGTATTTATATTTCATTATTTAAAAACAGTAAATTAACTGTATTTCTAAAAGCTTCTTAAATCCAGAAAATATTGGAAATTTTTTTGTAATACCATCTGGCGAGTAATTTTTTCTCAATATAAACTCCTATGCTTGCCCAGAGAAGGCAGATCATGGGAAAGCCTGTAATCTGTAATCTTATTGACTCAGAGCGAATACATTTTATTTCATCAAAGTTTTTGTAGTTTCTGTTTATCTATTTCAACAAATACGTAACAATATAATGTTTAACTTACAAGTGCTACTTCAGCTAAAATAATTCCCAATGACCATACATCACATTTAGGACCGAGAGGAAAAACATGTGGCGGTGAAACATGGTCTCGATTGATTACTGGTCCAGTACACAATACTTCTGGTGCCAAATACTTTGGAATTCTGAAATTATTTTCAAAACATATCCATTAGTGAAAATACTTGCGATTTATGTAAATTTTAACAAAAACTGCTGTCATGTTAATAATATACAATTAAAATAAAGACATTTTCTAACTAAGAAGAATACAAGTGAATGATAAGCATTTATTCTGATCAATAAACAATAATAAAAACGATAATAAATTAAATCATTTTTATCAGATACTTTATAACTTACATTTTTTTTTAAATATATATGTGAAATGCTTTATAGTTTGTATAGTGACTGGATGGGCTTTTTTAATTTTGAAGTTGGTTGTAATACTCAAAGATGGAAATTAAAAAGTGGACAGGAACAGAAATGAAATTAGGAAGGCAGATTTATTAGAACTTCTAGTATCTGTACTTGAATTAGAGAATTTATTAGGTTGAAAAAGTGGACATTATTAAGGAAAGACAATTCAGACTTAGAGTTTGCATACAAAAAAAAAAGGAAGCTCACTTGGGATTACCATAGGCCACAGCTAAAGTAGGTGCAGTCCAATACCTTCTAAACTGAATTACTAATAACTATATACTACAAAGCAATTTGTTGGGATTGATCGAAGCAGAAAATCTTAAACATACAACAGATATACTGTGTTATGGTTGCAAACAACTTCAGATAAAAATATTAGCTGAAAATGGTGATGCAACACAAAACTGGAGTTAGTTGAGCATTCAATAAATGTAATTTTTGTCATTGCAGAGACAGGAGAAAGATTTAGATCCTGAAGATCTGAACATTCATCTTTATTAATGAAGTCAATGCAAACAGGCTCAAAATGGAAATGTCAATATAGGAAGCACAATGATGCCAAAGACATCAATTTCACATCAGCTATCAAAGCATTCTTTCTCGCGGCTGTGGTAGTAGACTTCACTTTTTATAAAGTTTGATTTCAGGGTTTCAAAAAAAAAAAAAAAAAATCAATAAATATCAGACATAAAATCCCAATGACTGCTTAACAGCACTTTGGCTTTTATTTTTTTTAATAAATAGTAATGATATGGGAAAATAGCTCAACAATATTTATATATGACAATTAAGTCAACACATGGTTAAAAAAATGAAATGAATCAAAATAGAATAATCTTATGTATATGCTCGGCTATCTATAATACACTGAATGGGCATGTAGTATCATTAGTAGTAGCATTCGAAAATCACCTTCCTTTAATTCCCATAAATTTTTTAAATCGAAGATTTTTTTTTTAAAAGTAGCAAAATTGCCTTAATTATGATTCAGAATTTGTCTTTAATCACTGAAATTACTTAAGAGAAACTGCTTTAATTTTCCTAAGATGCAACTGAACTTAAAATACAACTTCAATTTTTCACTTCAAAAATCATTTTTTTTTTTAAACCACTGCCAGAGAAAATCTTTTAATTATAGATGTGCTTTACTTAAAAAGGCTTCAGTTTATTTTACTGGCAACTGTTACTTCCTTTACTGATGTTTCTAATATATTAACTTTTTTTTTTTAAGAATTTACGAGGATAAAACAGATATTAGAAGTCATTTATAAACTTGATGCTTCAAAAAAAGGGAATTTTACTCAATATGGTTACGAATATTTATTCTCAAAATACTCCAAGATCTCTATGTTAAACAAAGATAAATGGGAAAATTAAGAAAAGAAAATCAATCAGTACAATAAAAGAACACAGTTCATTATAATAAACCAATGTACCAGAAAAACTTAAGATCTAGTAAAACATAGGTTTCCTTTCAATCAGATTACCCCAGTAATGTAAGACAAGATTCCATGAACTGTCTGAAATACTGTATAGATAGTGTACACTATGTCTTCTCAACAGAGATCCACAATTCTCTAATATTCATCACTGGTGGAACCCTGGCACTGACAGTTCACTGAACCACATTGCAAATGATTCTATTGGATTCAAATCCAGTGAACAATTGGGCCAACTCATGATGCAACTCATACAAATGCTCTTCCAGCCATAATTTGACGACTGCAGATTTATGCAGTAGAACACTATCTTGCTAAAAGAGTCTGCTCCCATCTGACTGAATGCCCGACATGAACGGGTGCAAATAATCTCCTAGGATGGTTACACAGTGTCTGCCAAGTCCTAATGTGTACCGACTGAAAACACCCCACATAAAACTGAACGATCACTGCCATGGAACATCGCTTGTTGGCAAGGGGAGTCCGTTACCTCTTGGGGTTTTCTCTGTATATGTAATGATCCATCTGCCCAAAACAGTTGCAACCACAACTCATCCGACCAGGCTACATGTTTCAAGCCATCTTGTGTCCAGTGGCAGTGTTCAAGAGCCCACATACGGCCCAGAGGTCTGTGCTATTGGGTCAGCAGTGGAACTCGAATTATACTACCTGAACGATGATGTTACCTGTGGCTGCAGCATTGAATTGTTCTGTTATCTGCTGCAATGTTGCATATCAGTTAGATGTTAAAATGCATGCTGGATGACGTTGTCAACGATCATCCAGAGTTTCTCATCAGCTGCAAAGGTGCCACAAGCTGGACGTCTTCCCTGATGTTGTGTAATCATGGTACACCCTTGAAATTGTTGCATGTGAAAATCCAAATTTCACATTGATTTCATAGATGGAGTGACTCATTTCTCTGGCACCTACTATCACATCTCATTCAAATCACTTAAATCGTGATATGCTGCCATCATCATTGCAAATACGACAACAGATTGCAGATATATCTGCCTTTAAATGTACTTTAATTGCAGAAGATACCATTTATGGCGGGGATATTGTGCCATGCACTGGAAATGGAAGCAATTGTCTCAGCTTTTCTGATACTTCAGTGTATATACTAGATAAATAACTAATAGATATCCTGGGCACCATGATTATTAACATGCAATTACGCAGGTCAAACAGATAATCCTTTTTATAAGGTAATTTTTATAAATTGACTAATTATCTAAAATGATTCTCAGAAATGTGTAAATTTTATTTATTAATATCAAACGAAACTTATCCAATCTAATAAAATAAATAAAACATTTCAATGTGAAAGCTTTTCTTGTAATTTGTGCATAAAAGGAAGGAATTTGAATGGTAAAGCCTAGTCCACACTAGTAGACATGTTGAACGATTTTGGTCTCTGAGATGTGTCTCAGGTTGTCTACGTAGACATGTCTATGGACCAATCCCCGTCTACTGGCCTGTTGCAAGACCAAAAATCGCAGGTCTAAAGTCTCCCGATCGGAATGGGAGACCGCACGCAACGTTAGACATGCTGTGCAACATTTTGACAGTGTGAAAGTCACTCGGCATCTAGAGGCGAGACAAGTCCCAGTCTGTCTCCAGCTACCGAGTGTTGTGGTTCGGCTGTTTACAGTTATTTTCCAAAGTTTTACAGTTCTTTTGAAAAATGTTGCTTCATTATTATCCCTCCAACCATCAGAAGCAAATCTTCAAAATCAGTAGGCGTCAGCCTGGTGAAATTCCGAATACCATGGCGTCTTCCAGTCTTAATTTATATAATAATGCATTACCGAACCTAGGTCCTTCTGCGAGCACTTCGCGCATCCACCAACGTTTATGTTTTCACATTCTTTCACTTGTAATTAGCACTAAGCAGGAACTCATTCCACACAAAAAAATGTCCTCCATGGTGGACTGCGAAGATGAGACTGAGAAATTCATATCGTAGTGTGGACGCTAGACGAGAGAAAGAACGGTGTCTCTAGACGGTCTTTAGACAAATCGCGCAACATGTCTACTAGTGTGTATTAGGCTTAATAATAATTTTTACAAATAAGTATGAATCTTGGAATAAAAAATTAGGCATTTTTAAGTATTTTATTGTAATTTACTTAATTTTTTCCATTTTGTTTAATTGATGTGATTTATTTATATGTCGATTGATTAGCTTACTGTCATCCAATTTTCTTTCGATTTTAATGCACATGAAATATTTAACATATAAATAAAAATAAGTTTTGGGAAGATAAAATTTTATAAGATAAGGAAAACCTACAATACCCAATAGGAAAAGAAACACATACACCTCCATCAGTCATATGATAAATACCATATTTAGTCATTTTAACATGATTCTAGAAAAAAAAAAAAAAAGAAAAAAAAAAGGTTAATATTTGCCATAAACAACACTATATATATACATTTTTACTTAAATCAAAGCGTAGCAAGTCTAAATCAAAATACTGAAAGTTGTATTTATATAATAATCTTTCTGATATCTACTTACCTCAGCATCAAAAAGAATATTCTCTGGTGATAAATTGCGATGAATTATGTTATAAGAATTTAAATGATTTAAACCATGTAATATTTCAAAGGCGATTTTCCTTTGAGCAGAAAAACTAAAAAATAATTTCAAAAAATTGATTAAAATCAAATAACAGATGCAAAATCTAAGTTTAGATATGAAGAAAAAAAATAAAATAAATGGACTGCAATTAAACAAACACCTAAAGCTTTAATCAATAGAAGATTATAGCTTGTGCTTTTGTTATTGAGATTTTGACCAGTATTTTTTTATGTTCATATATTTTGAAAGCATTCAACGAACTCTCTCAATTTGGAGGTCATTATACAATACTACACCATCTTAAAACTCTTCTTTAATATCTTGGCAATATTTCGCAAAACTAAAATCGTTTTGCTGTTTCAAGCCTTTTTTCAATAATAAACTGAGTTTTCTTTTTCTCAATAATACAACTTAATACTGTTGTATTAAAGAGTTTTAAGATGGTGTAGTATTGTATAATTGAATTAGAGGTCATTTGGAAAATTGTTCTGAATTTTCAAAATTACATTGAACTGCTCAAATAACTATGCTTTAGTATGACATTCTATGAATTATAGGTAGCCCTCGTTTTACGACGTTTCAATTTACGATGATTCAGATTTACGCCAGTTTAGAATTTAGGCCAAAATGAGGAAAAATATATTTAAAAAAAAATAAAAATGCGAAATAAGAAAAATGAAATTTCTTGAATGAAAATGCAGCCATTAACGGTGAATGCAGTCAACTTAATAGCAACTGTACTTAGGCTCTGCCCAATTGATCCATGTGGCTCCTCCCCTCCTCGCTTTTGTTTTGCTTAATCATCCCGCAATGATTGCCTTGATAAATACATATTATAATTAATAATGATAACAGTTTTTAAAAATAAATGTGTCAATATCTTGCAAAAGCAATGTAACCTGACACACTTTACACTGTGTGCATGTAATAATTAAATTATTATTTATGATTTTATGTTAATTTAGTAGAGCTATGAAAGTACATAAATGCTTTACAGTAATTTTAATTGTAAAAACTTATATTAGCACAACTTAATTAAATAAAACAATGTATTTTTGGATATGTGGAATGCATCCTCTCTGTTTACATTATATAATGGGTTCGTTTTGCGTCGATTCGATTTACAATGGTGTTGTAGGAATCAACACTGGCGTAAAACGAGGGTTACCAATATATCATACATTGCTCTGAAGTAATCACCAGCATGAACAAATTTATTTTGACTTTAAAAAGTACATCTTCAGTAAACACATCACAAATAAGATTGTCACTCAATCTGAGCACAAACAAAATATAAGGTTACTAGTCTGAGAGGTTATAAATGGAAGACATTGATTTTCTGGTTGAATATTTAAAAAAAAAAAAAAAAGAAAAAAGAAAAAAAAGAAAGAAAGTGAAGAGCAGATTACAAAACAATTAAAATTCTTATATAGCTCCAGTCAAACTACTACAAAATGCAAAATGAAAACATTCAAGTAACTAAGATTCATAATATAATGGGTTGATTGTAATTAACAGTAAATTAAACATTAAAATTACAATATCTGAACAAGTTCTCACCTAATAGGTTCATATTTTAAATGAGTTTTCAGGCTTTTCTTGTAATGTTCGGCAACAACAATAAGTCTTTCTGTAAAATAAATAAAATATATAAAACACATTAATAATTAATATTCATTCACTTCAGTTTTATAAATAACCCCAATATTAACCATATTAAATTTTAACATTAACAAAAATCAAGATGTAATAACAAGATATTAACACAATCCAAAAATTTGCTGGAAATATGTATTTTAATTTTCCCTAACATTTTTCATATACTATTTAAGAACCCACAACCCCCCAAAAAAAGAAGAATACAGGGGGATAATTCAGCAATTATAGATTTAATATGGAAATATAATTATAAAAAAAAAAGGTGAATTTGTTGTATTTGTTAAAAAAAAATGAAGAAAAGATAACCATAAATACCAATTTCAATATTTATATAAGAATCATACATGCATACACTGTTACAGGGGGAAAAATAATAAAAAAAGAGAGAGAATGTCATTTTACATAAAACATCTTTATAAAACTCAGGAAGGGAGAGGGGACTAAGGCATAGGCAAAACAATACAATATAGTGGGAGAAAGAGAGAAGCAATGAAAATCACCCTAAGCTTATTTATAATGTATTAAACACATCTGGAATGAACGGATTACTAACAATAGTCTAAGCTTACAGAAAAAAAATCTTAACGAAAAGATACAAACCATGCTTTCCTCTTACAACATCAATATATTTACAAAGATGAGGATGAATTATTGTCTTCAGTATTTGAAATCGGCCTAATATTTTAATTGAATTAGGTGTCAGAGGTAAACCATTACTCCCACACGATTCACTTGGATGACTTGATGCAAAAAATACAGTAGCACCTATTTCCGCTTTGCCTAGTGGAGGCATGGTCTTACTTCCAATAATTTATTCTCCAGCTATACCTATAAAAAAATTACATAAAAGTATAATATTAATATAATCATACTATTATACATAAAGATTATGGCAATTATAAGTTAAAATCACTAAAGCAATGAAATTTACCCATTTCATTCTATACATTTATGAATTTCACCAGTTAAAAAAAAATACTTTGATTAGGAAAAACATTTTAAATTTAAATGCAGAGTTATAGTAAGGTTGAAAAACTAGATATTCTGGATTTATCATATCGTACTGATTTTGTATTTTAAGAAATGGCATTTTTCAAGAATAAAAACTTTGTTACTTCTAAAATGCAAGCAGGAATAGCCTTTTATTCCCATTGCAAAGTGGTAATAAAAAGAGTTCAAAAAGAACAAAGGCTAATACTAATAATAATGAATAAATCAAGAAACTAAAAACAATTGGAATAAATTAAGCCTCTTACAGAAACTAGTATTCATCAAACTGCTATAATGAAATTTAGGTAACTCAATTCAATATCTATGTACCTATAAGTAAAATGAATCCCTACATCAGATAATTACTTGGTTTTACAATGTTCAAGGAAAGATATGATGCAATTGAAACTAATTAAGAAAGCTTTCATTGGATAAAAAAAAAAAAAATAAGAAGCTGGGATAAAATAATTAAGTTTACATACTTCTGAAAGTCTTTGATCTAATATAAATTTTTAAAAATAAAATATTTGAATTTTTATCTAATTAAATGAAATAAAAAATGATTACAATAAAGTGTGAGGACCTTTTATAAAAAAGGATAAAAAAAGAGGGAAATAACATCAAGCATCAATTAGATCTCGAAAGATTAAAGATGCTGCAAATGCTTGAAAAGGCGAGGACAACTCACCAGGTTATATTTTACATGGTTAATTTTATTAAAATTCTAAAATTGTGTGAAATTTTTAGTTTTGTAGAATTACAAAATAAGTTATTTTAGTAGATTGTTGACATGCAACAAAGAGATCAAAAAGAATTTCCGAATTATTTAACTGTAAGTAAAATTCAAAGTTTATGGTACTAATATCAAATGAAATAGGAACTTTTCGACTTACATCCTTCTGGAAATATCTCAAAAATGTAAAAAAAAAAAACATTTGTTTTTTTTCTCCTGATTTAGAAGTAACATTTGTAGATCTCAACATTTTTATTTTTTTATTCAAAACAAAGCATAAAGATCTTTAACTAATTACATTTCACTGACATAGGTCCTACCATATTTTGTTTGCTTTTATATCTTTTGAATGCATGTACAGTTTGAAAAACATCTTGATCAATTTCTTTAGGCCTAACTTAAACCTGAAGGTGCTTGAATTTCATTGTAGATGTGCAATCAGACACATCTATATCATTGCACTGAAACTGACTGAATCTTAATTAATAAAGAAAAAAAAAATAATAGTTGCTTTTACTTTAAAAATTTATATTACTTCAAGTTCTGCAGATAACCAAACTGTTAAAGAGACTGCATACATCATAGTGAAAAAAAGATATCACAAATGTAAAAATTACATGTTTTTTTAAAGAAAAATTTACAGTATTCTAGTTTATTCAATTCAGTTCATTTCTAAGAAGGATTGAAGCAGATATGTTTAAGAAATTCCATAATTCTAGAAATAATATTTAAAGTGTTTTTGTCGTTTGGTCTGAACTAACATTCAAAAGTTGTTACATTTTCAACTTCTTTTTCTATTTATTTTTCACCAAGATCATGAACATTTTATCGTACACCAATAAATCCCATTATTACTGATAATATAGCATTTATTCCATCAACATGATTACAAATACATATAATAAAATATTTTTAAGCCAGTGCCTCCTTGAGCACAAAAAAGAAAAACCACTGCTCTTGACAACCATGGTTCCTTTCCAGTCATTACTTTTGTTGGGAACATTCAATCGTTATTATTTTATCAACAGAAATATCAACGACACACTAGAAATTCTTAAGCTAGATCATAAGACATTAATCTATATCATGGTTTAGGTCCAGATTTATTTAGAAACAGCTGCTTTTCTCTAATCCAATTTTTTAAGTCTGTTTGAGCTATCCCTATCTCATCTTATTATCTGTAGTGTTTTTTTTCCATTACTCCTCTTCTCTCTCCGTACTGTCAATGATGCCAATACCCAGATGAATAAGACTTTGTTTTCTTACCTCTTATGATGTGAATTACTTCCCAAAGGCACTAACTGAAGTCAAAAAATCTTTAAAAATGAGTTGAAGTTTATACTAATGCATATTAAGAGTCACCATTTATAGTGTTGTTGTAATTGTTTTAAGAGAATGCTTTGTAAAAAGATGGAATGAAGACTGAATAAAGGAAATCTAGAATTTTAACAATTTAACCTTTAACTTATGAGGTGCAGTCATACAGACCAAACAACGTTTTTGAAGTTTCACAATGCCACCTTTTTTCAAGGTAGTGTCCCCACCTCCTATCTCCCTTAAGTACTACTGTCCTTGAACCTTGTCAGAAATATTAGTTTCAGTAGTCTGCGACTGAAGTGTGTAGTATTTGTAATTATCAAGTGCTGTTTGTCTGAAGTACCTCACAAATAGGGCAATGTAGGTGTCATCGCGTATCATTCGTCCGAGTGGGCCAAATATTAGTGATAAAAATATTTTTATTTAGTGCAGGTAGCGTTTACTATGTTTACAAAGCAAGAGAAATTAAAGAAAAACATTATTAACAGAACAATAGGTATAAATAATTATTTTTTGTAAAGCAATGTATTTGTGCATATTACGATAAATATGTTTGGGTTTTTTTAAGAACTGTGAAAATGCAAATAAATAAAATTAAACTAATCTTCATTGCTTTCAATAGTTTAATTATACTCTTTAGTTACCAAATATGTAGTATATAGTTCAATATTTGTATATTCCATGGTAGTAAAATAACTGAAATCAATGTGTAATTTTCTTTTAGTTTTTTGCAGTGAGTACAAAGGCATATAGGGCTATATATCTGGAGTTCTGGCGACTTTTACCATTGTATCACATATTAAAAGCCATTAATTATCGTCAAACCACTGTATTGGAGTTTTGTTTAGGGAAATTTGAGAAGAAAATATTCTGGAGGTCTTATAGACCTCACTTCACAAAATACGTCCCAACTTAAACACCTCATATGTTAAGGATTAAGATGGCTTTTAACTTTTAAATCTCCTCTCTTTTAAATTTTTTTTTTTACTTATGGGAAAGTTAAATTTTAACTTCTGACTTTAGTAGGTATTCATCTATAGCAAAGCTTCATAGAAATATAAAAAAAATAAAAAAAAAATCTGCTATTAATATAGAATTATTTAAAAGTTTACTGTGGCAGGAAGTCAGACTAATACATTATATGACGTTATTCCAAGGATGATTTTCCTAAATTCAGGGATAATGATCATAATTTAAACTCAAGCTCTATCGTGTTTCTACTAAAATAGAGAGAGTATGTCTTATATTTTCAAAACAATAGATGAAAGGTTTGTCACGTAAAATTTTGATGGTAGTTCCTCCTTCCCTGCAACTTACAAACAGTTCACAAACAATATAGCAGTCTGCAAGCACAATGACCAAGACACTTCATTAAAAATTTCACAGTATATTATGTTGATAAGTAGCACTATATATTAAAAATACGAAGAATTAAATATTTATTATACCCAAAACCAGAAACGGAGGCTAATCGTCAAATCAATTCAACTTAGAAGTAACAAATTATACAAAACAGGAGCTTTTCAATTTACACATTCTCTAAGTATACTAACTATACCATCATCAAAAACATAGCATCTCAATCTGGTTGGAGCAGAAAAGGCAAAATTCATCACAACAAACCGAAACAACTCTTCTGCAATTGAATGAAGTTTCAGCGGGAAGTTCAACATACTCTTAAAAATAGCCGGATCGCAATAAAACATGAAGAAAATTAGCTTTTAGATCATTTTTTCCTACTGGTTGTTGAATCAGCCTATCAAGATTGTTCTTACTGAATATAGTCTATTTAAATACAAAATTGAATCTATCACTCGCCTTTCTATCATTGATTATTTCAACTCTCATGTTGACTGTAACAAGGACCTTCACGCCCTCCTCTTAAAAGTTTCAAAGAAAAATAAAACCTTGTTTCGAAAATCAGAAAGATCGATATAACTTTAATCATAATTACTAATAAAACATTTATAAAAATAAAGATCTTATGAAGAGAAATAAAAGGAAAGACTATTTAAAAATATACTAATAATAAATCGTACCAGCTGACATTTCAGATTCCGTTTGGTAATAGCGCTATTACGTAAAACGCTATTGCTTTAGTACTTTAAGTCAATATTAAGCGGTTATCTGATAAAGCAAAATCACCCATCTAAGGAAGAAAATATTAAATATAAATATTAATGAGCTTTAATAAATAATTAATAAATCCAACTTTCCATTTATTTTATTACTGCTACTTCTACTTTCGTATACAGGGTGGCCATAATTAAAGAGGTAATTTTTAGAGCCCAATTACCAAAAACCTATTGGGCCAAACTCCACCAAATTTCGTATGAACACTATTTTGACCATTGGGTTTTGATTTCTAAAGAAAAAAAAAAAAAAATAGTTCAAAATTTCACCACCACGGGAAAAATGGCGCTGGAAGCTACACGTGTACTGTTCGTTTTCGAAAGTCAGATCCGCACTCGCGGATGATTCTACTGCGATGGGCACTTTCCTAAAGCAGAATGCGCATTGATCACCACGTATCCGTAAAAGACCTGTTTGTTTTTAGTAGCATGCACATGTATTTTCGGATGCTTACTGTTTCTATAATTTCTTTGCTTTCTATTTCGTTTGAATTCGATTGAAAATTTCTGTATTTATTCTTCACATGGCTAGTGAAGAATATTCAAGTGGAATATTCAGCATATTCTATTCTTCAAGTGGAAATAAAGCTTTCAGAAGTGGCACTAAAAAGATTTTACACAATATTATTAAATTTTGTGATCAAGAAGCAGAAAATGGGGAAATAATTGTTCCGCTAAATCATCCCACAAAACGGGCCAGTGAAATCGCCGGGGTCTCTATAAGCACCATTAAAAGGATTCACCGAGAAGCAGGAGATGAACGTAATCCTGATTTTGTTTCATCTAAGAAAAGTTAAAAAAGATGTTTTTGAAAAAACACCTGAAGATGAAGAAAGTGTCACTGAGTATGATAGTGAAGCCACTGTTTCAGCAGATAGTGAAGCTACAGTTTCAGCAGATGAAGAGAGTTATCTTCTCACCATATTTTGATGAAATTGAAGGAGACCTGATGCATGCGCAAAAGCGCTGAAGGTTTTCGTAAACAAAACCGAACAGTACAAAGCCTTAACTTGTGTAGAGAAAAGTGGACGTAATAAATAAAGATTACAACAATAGTAATTTTTATTTGGCATCATTTACAGATATTATTCAATATGTTTTCCTTACAACTGTTCCAATAACTGCATTCTCTGATCAGCATTTCCTACAGCAGAATACAATAGATCTTCAGTGTTTGCCTTACATACAGCATTATTTGACCCTTTAATGTTACTAAGTTATCCACGCCTCCTTGGTACACCAAGCTTTTTAAATATCCCCATAACCAAAAGTCACAGGAAGTGAAATCAGGTGAACCGGCTGGCCAATTCGTAGGAAACGCTCTGTGAAATTATTCTGTGTTCTGTGAAATGCCGTAAAACTCACTGTAAACCCAATGTGAGGGGTGCTCCATTCTGCATAAATATGGTAGATCCGAGGCATCCATGCTGTTGAAGTTGTGGAATAACAAAATCAAGCAGCATTTATTGATACCACACAGCATTGACGGAGCAGGTCAAGCGACTATTTGGTGATATTTCTTCAAAAAAGTATAGACCGATGATGAACGAAGCAGTAAAGCCACATCACACTGTGACTTTTGATGAGTGCAAAGGAATCTGCTAAGACACATGAGGATTCTCCAACGCCCAAATGCAGCAGTTCTGTGTGTTTACAATTCCAATGAAAATGTGTCTCATCACTCCATAGGATGTTCCAAGGCCATGCATCCTCGACTTCCATTCGAGCTAGGAACATCAGAGAAAAGTTCAGACGAGTGTCCGCATCTTCTCTTAGCAATTATTGACTGCGGCTGATCTTGTACATTGGGAAAAACTTCAGCAGTTTAGTTTTCGCATAATTTTCCAAACCATTGCATATAACATATCAAATTGCCTGGATATTACCCATGCACTGCTGGACATGTGAGCATCACTTGGTTTCAGTGCAGCAGTAACGATCTCGTATTTTCAAATCACAAAATCATTTTTCGCAAATTTGTGATTGTCATTGGGCCTTTCTTTAAATTCTTCAACCTCCAATATTCCCAAAGTGCAACAGAAACAGTTTTTTTTTTGGTAGTAAAGTTTCACCAGCAAAGCACGATCACTTAAATTTAGCATAGCTAAGGTTTAACATCAAAGCACCACTAGGCAACCATAGCACATCAGTCGGACCTAACACACGCTGGTCGTTTTCATCTATTTATATCCTTCAATCTATGATGTCAGTTTACTGCAATCTGCATATTTCAGTGCTTTCAGCACCATTTTTTTGGTCTGGTGCGAAATTTTGTTTACTGACGACAATGGTCGTTCATTTCCCTTTCTTCGAGTGATAATCCCCCCCTCCTCCGTATTATGGACTTTTTCAGATTGTTCCCTTTCGAATGAACTAGGACAGATGATGTTACCTATGAAGAAGCTCCTGATCCCCTCCTTGTTGTCTATCCCCCTGCTTTTGATTTGCCCATCTTATAATGTGAGATTTTTAATTGTAATACACATTCAACAAAGGCTGCATGAAGCAGCCGAAATTAATTTTGAACAATTTTTTTTTTTTAACCAGTAAATGATTTTTTAGACTTTTAACTTTTCTTAATTTTGTGCATTTATATTATATTATAAAAATTAAAATTAAAGAAATGTTAATAAATTTATAAAAATAAAATATCTGAGCAATGTTTTTTCCCATAGAAGAAATGCAAATAAAAAGTGCTGCTTCTTGTCATTGTTCAAACTATAACATCTTTAATTGTTGATTATTCAATAAAAGATTTTTTCTTTTCTTTTTTTGTAATTTTAATAATTTAAAAAGAAAAACCAAAAAAAGCAATCAAAACATATCCTTAAAATGCCTTACAATGTTTGATCCAATTTCTGAATCTTAATGCTTTGCTAATTTTTTTCCCCACAACAAATAATATGAAAGTACACTGAAGAGCCAAAACATTACGACCACCTATTTAATAACACATTGGCACACCTTTGGCTGCAAAACAGCTGCAACTCGCCTTGGCATGGATGCCACAAGTTCTTGATAGATAGCCAGAGACAGGTTGTACCAGATGTCCAAGCAGTGATCACGCAAATCCGAGATATTACCACATGGTGGTGTTTGAGCTCTGAGCTGCCATTCCATGACATCCCAAATGTGCTCTGTTGGATTAAGATCTGGTGAGTTAGGTGGCCAGGACATTATCTGGAATTCATCATTATGCTCCTCGAACCAATCCATCACAATTCGAACCTTGTGAAATGGAGCATTATCCTGTTGAAAGATTCCATTTCCAGTTTGGAAGACAGACGCCATATAAGGGTGTAACTGATCCGCAATGATGTTCAGATAGTCCACAGCTTTCATGGTTTGTTCTACTACAACCAAGGGTCCCGGAGACGCCCACAAGAACATCCCCCAAAGCATAATACTGCCAACACCAGCCTGTGTATGACCTGCTGTACATTGGGGGAGAAGCTGTTTGTCTGGAAAACGGCGTATCCTGACATGGCCACCGGCATTCATCTGACCAGGTAACTCGCTCCCACTGATCCATGGTCCAGTCACGATGTTCCCGGGCCCAGTGTAGGCATAGTTGGCGATGACGCTTGGTCAACAGAGGCACACAAGTGGGATGTCTGCTGCGCAGTCCCATATCCAACAGTGTCCGCTGAACTGTGCGCTCCGAAACACTTCTACTTGGACCTGCATTGTATTGGGCTGTCATCTGAGCCACTGTCTGGCGCCGATTTTGCTTCATCAAACAGGACAGTCTCCGATGTCCTATTTCTGTGATAATGTGTGGACGTCCAATGCCATGGCGTATACCGCTGCTTTCACTTTGCATAAGTACTAACAACGGCAGGTCACGAACAACCCACGAGTTGTGCAGTTTCGGAAATACTTGTTCCGAGTCTTCAGGCCATTACAATCTGCCCTATATTAAAATCGCTTAGATCTGCAGCCCTTCCCTTGCACGCAGAAGTAACTGCAAGAATGATATCTTATTCACCCCAGCAGCAGTTAAATACCATTCCCACCTGCTCACGTGTCCTCCACATCATCCAGGCGAGTTCATTGAAAAGTGTGGGGAAGGTCGTAATGGCTCTTCACTGTATATTGCAAATAAATAAATAAAATTCTTTAGAAGCTATGTTTTGCAGCAAAAAATGAAGTTTGGTTAAGAAAACAGAATATAACCTCAAATCTGGTTGAAGAAGCAATTTTTTTTAAAGCTTAAGATAGATAGATAGTGGGTATTCAGATAATGGAAATTGTTGAAAGTAACTGATATTCAATATTTAAACTGATGAGATGACATCGATATTGTTACGAAGTACCTAACGATAGTGCAACATGAGAAATGAGATGCATTTTCCAAGCAGTTGAACTCATCGGGGATACCAAGCGGGATAAAAAAAAAAAAAAGAGGAAGGTTCCATTGTTGCTGAATTAGTGATGGTTGACCAGTTAGTTTATGTTAACGGATTAAGTTTGAAAAATATAGTTTATTCTTTTTATTTATTGTATTCGTTTTTTTTTTTTTTTTTTTTTTTTGGTAAAACTGAATATATAAACAAAGAAAAGGAGAAGGAGATATAGAATATAGCAACAGTAAAAACAAAGGGGAAGAGCCTATATACAGCACTGTGGCATTACTGCAAAAATTTATTGATTCTTTAAACTGCGAAGAAAATACGATGCAGTTATAAAAACTGAAACTCCATAATGTAAACCAGGGGTTGGTAACCTTTTGTTGTAAGAGGGCCAAATATTTTATGTGGGGATTACTGCGGGCCGCACTTGGGCCAAAAAGGGTCAAAATCTTATTTTAACAACCAAAAAAAAAAAGGAAAATCTTAAGACGACCCGCGGGCCGCACCAAAACGCTTCGTGGGCCGCATGCTGCCCGCGGGTTGCCGACCCCTGATGTAAATCATTGAATTGTAGGATTATGTAGAATTAAAAATAAAGCAAAGCTTAAACAAAACAAAGAGAAACAAATTAGCTGCAATGCTAGTAGTTTCCAGGAAGGCTTTGAATATATGGAGAAGAAAATTGAAAAATATATAATTATAGCATTGTTTGTTTGATAAAGATATATAATTATTTTAAATGTATTACGTTTTGGTTAATTTAAAGAAAATATATTTGAAAAAAAATTGTACTATGGAATGTGGGTGAGTTAAGCTTAATCTGATTTTTGCATGGCCAGCAAAAATAGGATTAGTGATTCATTTCTGTTATTGTCGGAAAAATTTCCTTTGTTTTAGGTGGCATGGTATCATAATCCTGGGAAGGGTAATTTTTTTTTGTGTGTGACATCGTTGAAAAATTTGGGAGTGCAAGCATTTAAGCTCGCAGATCAGTTTTTTCCTCCCCTCTTTTTATTGCATGTCTTCAATGAGTAAGAACTTCAAGCTACTATAAAGAACAATGATAGAAACATCAGTAATATCACAAGTAGAGTGAATGCTATGGGTTGTAGGTGAATGGATCTCTAGATATTTTGCTGGAGCACGATTTTGCTATGAAAGTGAGGAAAGCTTTTCTCATTTTGTCTTCGGAGGAGCGTTTTTCTACTGAAGTTAATTCAACTTGAAGAAAAGTATTACTTCTTCAAAACCAAATCTTTTCCCCGTATATGTAATTGACCTCCAAATACAAGTAGGGTACTCACACTACCAACTCATGATTTTATCCAGCAAAATGGCCATTATTAAGCACTACTGTTTAATCAGAACTTGTTACTCCATTTTATCAAACCAATAATCTATTTTCTTTTCTGACAATTCAACTACTGATTCAAATATTATTCTGCAGAGTTCTATCTAGATATTAACAGTTGATATTTTTTCTATTTCTGTCACTTTTGGTTCCATTACCACTGCCTAACATTTAGCTGGTTGTCAAAACTACATTTTCTCCACCAAAATCACATTCTTCCCCAGAATGAAAATTTTTGGTACTATGAAATGCCCCAGTGATATCTTTGATTCCGGTGCCATCCACAAAGTCTCCCATTATATTAGTAGTTCTCTAATCCAAAGAATTTTCATCTGCATTTCTGTTGTTAACCTTCATCTTGAAAATTCTACATTATTCAATTGCAATTTAAGATGAAATTTAATTTCAGTTGCACCAAATTTCAGTTGGGCTTCCAGCTGTTGTTGATCCATTGCCAATGTCACTCCATTTCATTTTCACTCATGGGTTGATGTTGCAACCATACAATGTTGATTATGGAGCCTTCTATATTATAGCTCAAAGCAGCTATCCTATGTACTCTTCAAACACTTGGATTTTTCTTTATCAATAAAATTTTCATCCTAGTATTTAACTCGTCTAAAGAACAACTATTTAGAGCATTGCAAAGGTTATAAAAATATTACCAAGAAGAAAACAAGTTACCTCAATAGTCAATTACATGATTTTTAGAAAATATTTAGTATAAATGTATAGATATTCTATAAACTATTTTATGTATTATATTTTGTGTGAATATGCAATGTAAGTTTGTTAATTTTGATAAAAAGACACAGATACTGATTATTTTTATAAGATTCTTTATAAGTACATTGTAATATTTACAAACATTATTTTAAAAATCAAATGTGAATTGCTAAGCAGTATAATATTTCTCGTCATGCTGGTACAACTGCCACTGAAGAGACATTCAGCATAGTTAATGTGTATGTTATATTTAAAATGTTACATATCTGAAGAACAGTATGACCAGAAAACAAACTTTCAAAATGCCATTAGTATACAAAATGAAAGATAAATTAACTCTTTGATTGATTAAACAACAAACCTGGTGGTTTAAAGTGATACTTGTTTTTAAACTTCAAATGTAACAATGAACCATTATGTTAACTTTATTTGTGCAACATAAGTAAATAAATTTAATCTTATCTTCTCATATCACAAAAACATTAATTTCCAAATAAGCTTACAAACTTGTTTTATTTATTTTTGTTAATTTCCAATTCAATGTTAACACTAAGGATCAAAACATGCATCTCTGCACTGAACAACACTGGTCATTTTAGTAAATGAAACGATCAGTCAGAGAAAACACACATGGCACTTAGCAGGGGCTGAATGATAATTAGATATTTATCCACTTCAAGAATTAAAGCACTTAGTTAATTTAGCACACTTCTTACAAATTTTGATCACTCATTTGTTACTGATCACCTTCTCCTTGATGCTGTTCACTGATAACTGTATCTTTGTGTTCTGTTGTTGAATTTTCTTCGTTCTGTGTTTCCTCATTCTCAGATGGGTTTTTATGTTCTGAATCTGCATTATCTTCTGTATTGTTTAGTTCTTTATCGAAAGCAGGAGCTTCTGTTTCTTCTGCTGGACCGTCTTCAATCACAATTTCCTCAGGATCAGGAGCTCTAGGTAAGAATTCCTCCTCAGGAAACATCTTTTTGAACAGCTGTTTAGCCTAAGAAATAATGGGATATCTTAGTAGAAATTAAATTAAGACATACAGACAGTCTACAAATTTTTCAACAGTACTCAAAGAAATGCAAAACATAATGTAATAGATAAAGATTGGATTATTCCTTTCAAAAGGATATGAACATTTTATGGTTACTTCTATTTTAGTATACTGATGCTATGTATTCATATTTTACAGAATAGAAGCACAAGAATTATTCAGCAAGGCATGATTCAATTTTAAATGAATAATATACTATATATAATTAAAAAAGCTGCTTTACCAGTTAGTCAGAAATCACTGATGCATTTTAAAATCGCAATAAGAATTAAAAACCATCATACTACGCAGAGTAATAAGAATACCATCATCACATATTACCTTTTACATAAGTCTTAAATCAACAGATACAAAAATAAATGCTGATCTATCATGCCAAGTATCAAATTGTATCTACTGCTTCACATATTTGTGATCATTAAAAGATGCAGTATCTGATCAAAATTATCCAAACACTCCTCTGTTGTAGTTGATATGTTGTGTACATTACAGCCCTACCTCATTCAGGTATAAAAGGAAGCATGTATTCTTGCTATCATAAAGAAACATTAACAGAAGAGTGGGTCATACTGATAAATTCAGTGAGTTCTAATGTTACACTATTGGAGGACCTTTTCAATAAATCAGTTCAGGAAATTTCTGCCTTACTGCAGCTGCTCACATCCTCTATAAGTGTTATTACTATGAGAAGTGAAAACACTTATAAGCAATAACAGCACGATCACAAACTGATAAACTGCAGAAAATTACAAAGTAGGACTGCTGAGTACTGAAGTACATGATGTGGAAAATATTCATTGAAACAAATCACTACTGAGTTCCGAAATGCCTCTGCAAACAAAGCCAACACCATAATTATACATTATCGGTTCACATGACTGCACAGTCACACACAAGAAAAAGATCAAGGGCAACATAGAGCGTTGAGTGAATGGTGATAAATCCTGCAGCCATTGGACTCTGGGAATGAGGAATCCTGCTTCGCCATCTGGTAGTCTGACAGAGTACTCTGAGTTTGATAAACGCCAGGAGAATGCTATCTGCCAAAATACATTATGCCAACTGTGAAGTTAAGGACACATCATGGTCTGGGGTTGTTTTTCTTCCTTCAAACTGGACCCCCTAGTACCTATGGGGGAATCTTAACAGTACAGCTTATAAATGACAATCTAAATAATTCTGTGCTTCCAGATTATTGCAGTAGTTGAGTGAAGAAATGGTTAGATGGGGTAGTTGTTGAAAACTTGACTGGTCTGAACAGTCCTGATCTCAACTCCATCAAATAACTTTGGGATGAATTCGAATACCAATTGCAAATATGGCTGAAATGCCTGACATCAGTGATCAATCTCAGTTATGCTCTTCTGCAAAGGAAAGAAATTCTTGCAGTAATGTATCAAAATCTAGTTGAAAACCTTCCCACTTGAGTGAAGACTATTATAACACTTCCATAATAAGGTATTTTGTATCAAGAGTAAGATTTTTGGCCTATGTCTTGACATTTTTCATCAGGTTATTCTGCAATCTTCCTGCGAGTTTCAAATTTTGATTTAATTACCCTGCGTAAGACATGCACTCTCTTAACATGATTTTCAGCAGAACAAAATCTATATTTGGGCCTTGCGCAAAGAACTGAAATCCACTAATAAAATATAAAAATGTAGACAGAAAATATATAAACTTTCAAATTTACATTTCATTGCAAATTTACTAATAAAATAAACCATATTTAAAATGATAGATTTAATAATAACAGTTTTGACAAACTGTTGTCAATATTCTGAGAGTAAGAAATTATATTGATATCAATCCAAGATAAGACTTCATTATATAACTTTGAACATATTTAATTGATAAAAATCAGAAAAGGGAAAGTTTATTATTCTTGTTGTTTTATTTTCAAGTTTAGTAATGAAATCATTCAAAATATAGCATTATATCACTAACTAACAACACTGATCTGACAGATAATGAATCTTTCTTTCTTTTAAAAAAGCCCACCTACATACCTCTTTGATTGAATTATCAAAATCTATATCAATTCCTGGTCCTGATGTAAATACTACTTTGTTAGAAGCTGACTCTTGTTCCTCATCAGTGATATAATCTTCTCTATTGAAATAAACGCACCATAAAATATTGGGCTTCCCGTTTGTTTCACTGTTTGTTTCTACAAAATAAAAATGAAAGATAATAGATTAGACAGTACGAACAGCTTGGACTTATAAAGAAGCTGATATAACCACAACAAAGAGATTTTTCTAAAATGTACAATTTATATTTAATTACAATCTTAAAAAATAAGTTAGAATTTAATAGTACACTTAAGCATCCCTAATCCAGAATGAACAAGAATTTCAGGTTGTTGAATGTGGTGGTGGTGTTGCGGAGAAGTAAAAAAATATTTCCTTTCATAAAAGTTAAATTTTATTTAACATAAAAACATACAGAAATGAAAAAACAAAACAATGATTATAAATTTATTTATTTATCCTCTTCAGAAGGAATATTGAAAGAGTTTAATGAACTGGATTCTCCAGGAATGAGAATGTTTTGCTCGGGCAGCAAACAGTTCCTGAATGATACACTGTCAAAAACTGACCACAACCAGCAAGTGGCTGTGTTGACGGATAATGTGAATTGGCTTAAGTCTCCCCGGCTCCATTTTTGATGGATCTTTAAGATGATTAATTTGGTTTTCTTATGCCAACCAAAGCAGTGTCATTTATGACTTCTGTTTGTTACCTATCCTGTTCCAGCTATATTCCAAAAACCCAATTAGTGAAAAATGTAATCCTGTAATTATAGGTCAGTGTTTAATGATCTGCATAGAAAATGCATTAAACATTTAGCTAATGACAAATGAAATATTTTTCGGCTGTATGATCCGAAGAAATTAGCATGAATTTAAAATGTTTTGCGGTGAGGTAGGCACCTATGTAAATAATGTTCTTGGTAAACATGCTTCATATCCATTTCCATGAGCCAGTCCATACATCAAATGCATGTCTGCCATTTCAGAAAACAAATAAAAATCTCATACTGCATACAGCAGTTTTGCAACTATATAGGTAAGGTGTTGTATCTTTGACCGATTGTACCTTTGACCACCCTTGCTATTGCTGTCATTTATTAAAAGCTTTTCTGTTTAATGTAGCATTCCCACTATTTGCGCCTTTAAACCTTCAGTAGCAGTTAGATCTTTGATTTGCAAGGAGTGAAAAATATTTTTCCAATTCCATCATCAAAAAGTAAGTATTTTGCAAGTGAATGTTTCTTTAATAACATTGTTTGTTTTCTTTTGATTGTTATTTTAACAATAATGAGCAATACATCTATGCCTATAGATTCATTGTTAGGACTTTTAAGATTAACCTAAAAATTGTAGCATGGCGTGAAACGTAAGTTCGACGGATGTTGTACCTTTGACCACAGCAAGGTGTTGTTCCTCTGACCAGGTCAAAGGTACAACATTACTTAATAATATGTATATGTTTTTACTTACAATCATTTTAGCATTATGTAAGATGGAAATTTAAATATTTTTTTGCCAAATTTTTATTTTTTTACCAAATCTTATCCAAAGAAAGTAAACAATTGATTACATATTAACACATATCTTAACTACTACTTCCCATCGGCAATATTTCGTAATTTGGTATTGCTAATTAAGCTTTTATGAACGTGTTAATTTCACGTTCTCCATTGTTAATATAAGTCTGATTTTAAATTCTTGATTTATATTATTATTCCTTTTTGGAGTTTAGAAATGGCTGATTATGGCTAGATAAAGTTTTTGAAAAATAAAACGAAATATTGCTGATATGAAGTAGTAGTTAAGATATGTGTTAATATGTATTTAACAGCATTTTAAGAAGATTTACTAAACAATTGATTGTTTGTCCACGACTTTGAGTCTGATGTTGGATATTCATCAGGGGAAAGTGTTTTCGATCTTTCAGATGAATGCCATGAGTTGGAGAAGGAATTAAACTTTGAAAAATAGGATTTAGTTAAAAAAAGTTATGTCCTTGTCAAGCTGACAAAAAAAAACAAAAAAACAAAAACAAAACAAAACAAGAAATACTTTGTGGCCAAATAAAGGAAACATCATGTGATTATTTTAAAGTTAAATATCTGAAAAAACTACTGAAGATTGCGAAATTCATCCAAGAAGATAACCAGTTCTACAACATAGAACTACAAGATATTGTGGCCAGGCTACCAAATCCAACCACAGCTGGTGGCATAGCTCGAATAAAAGAATGTCTATCTTTTGGAGATAGACATTGATTTTTCATTGTATAATGTAGAGTAAATGGGCAGGAGTAGGCTACTTAAGCCATTAGAATTTATTTCATGTTTTATTATTCTACTTTGAATTGTATATATTTGCCAAATGTGTATATTTCTGAATAAAAATGTTAATTAAATAACTTGTATTTAACTGTCAGTTTCTACTATCACCTGGTCAAAGGTACAATACCCTCCAGTCAAAGGTACAACATGTAGTTGTACCTTTGATCACAAGGTATAGTTTTTTTTGTAAAATAAAAATAAAATACTTATACTCAAAATATAATATATAAAACTCATGCAGTTGATGGCAAGATGCATGAAAATCACATGTATCCATTCAGATAAGGATTTACTTGAGTACAAAAAATTGGAAAATTCATTTAGTGAAAACTGGTCAAAGGTACAACACTTTCCCCTACGTATGAAAACAGAAAATAAAAAGCAATTTTTTCTTTGAATTTTTAATAAAACACATTTCAAGCATTAGCTAGTAATAATAATTACCCTTACGGGTTGTATGTTGAAATAAATAAAACAATTACATAACACATTGTTCACCTTCGGCATCATTAAATAGTCCCTATCCTCATTGTTGATATTTCAGAAATGATTCTTTACTGGCCTTATGTTTATTTTACATATTTTACTGATTTGTCTTTGTAGAACCTAACACTGACAGTTGTTGATAACTTTGAAAAAACACCCTATAAATTCATAAAATTGGAAAGAAAAAAATGTGATTTTTTTTTCCTACCTGGAGTGAGAGGCTCAAAGAGAATGTCTGTAGCAGGTTTTAAATCTTCTTCTGCTGAACTGATTTTTTGGCATGTCATATGAACAATAACTGTAAATTAAAAAAATAAAAATAAATTAACAATACCATTAAAATAAAAGAAGTTAACAGTACATCTTTTTAACCACAACTAATGTAATACTGAATTTTCACTATGTTTTGCTGGTTATATAGCTCTTTTTGTCTTCTTTTTTTAACCAATAAAACAAAAAATCTCAAATTATCCAAGACATTTTTACATCATAATCAATAGTTCTAAGTTACATTAGTTGTAAAATTTAAAAAAAAATATTAGAATAATTATATTATAAAAAAATAGTTGTGGTAAAAATTTTCTGTGATAAAAGCAGCATGGTAATTTACAGAATGTCAAAAAGTTTAAATAAATGAAAAACAAAATTACAGTCAAAATATCTTCTTGGGTATAGAAACCATCACTAATCCAGCATCATTGGGACCGTTAGGGTGCCGGATCTCAGAGTGATTAGGTTAGGATACACTTAACCCAACAGCTAACCACCTCATCCTAACTTTAAATACCCCATAAATCAGTTAAAAAGAAAAAAGAAATATTAAATGAAAATCAAATGAAATTTAATGAAGCACGGGTAATTGACTTACAAAAGAAAGTTCATCACTGCCACTTCCAAATTGAAGAGCTGAAATTTGCAATTAAGCACATTAACATGTCAACAGTCAAGCCAATAATATAACAATAATATAAACAAATTCAGCAAGTAGCGCCACAGAAAATTGAAATTACACTAGCCGAAACTAGTGCGGGATTAGTGATGGTGTACTGTATTGTTAAAATTCTTAAAGAGAAGTGAAGGAAAAAAAAAAACTACAGAACTTGTCCCAAGACACTGAATGGGAAATAAAAGTTATTATAATCTGTACTGATATTTATATCTTATACTGATACAGGAGTCACAAGTCCTTCATTCTGAAACAACCATTTATTCAATTCATTACTATAACAATATTTACTAAGCCAAATAGTGGTTTCTATGCCACAACTTTCTACCTGCCTTTGATAAATGTTTGAGATACTAAAGAAACCAAGCCTTAAGTAGCCCGCACACGAGGGAGCTTTTGGCCGAGTTGCATGTGCAACTTGATGCCTAGAGCGGTTTTTTGAGCTGCATGGGCCAAGTTGCATGGAAGTTGCATGGAAAAAAAGCTTCACAGAACGGCGGTGCACCACGGAAAGTTGCATGGAATTACCCAATCACAGTGCAGCATTTTTATACGTCAGGCGTGACGTCATGCTCAAGTAAGAAACATGGCGTCGAAACATTTTTCCTTCACTTCAGATGGGCGAATCGCGAATACAGCAAAAATATCAGATTATTTCGAGTTTCTTTCACACATAAATACAGTTTATATGTAAATGCAGTAATTTAATGCGGCAGAATGTATCAGAACGTTTCAAAAACCTAGTTTTTTTGAATATTTCACATCGCAAGCAGAGTTTCGCTCATTCACCATTTCCGGAAACTGCCACATGACGTCATTGTTTCAGTGAGCAATGGATTATTATTGGCTGTTGGTCGTTGTTATTCGTGAATCGCATTATTGCCATCAACTGCGATTACATACCGGCTAATAATATTATAAAAATATTTCTCATATGTTTAAAATAAATCACAAATATTTAGTTTTGGAACGATATCACAGCAGTATCCTTGACGTCATGTCCAGTGATGTCATTCAAATTCGTAGTGTGCTTCGTTTGTTGTCTGCACGGCGGCGCTAACAATGTTGCATCGTTTGCGCACTGATAGTTGCATGCAGCTTTTTCTGTGCACCTCAATTTCCTCGAGTTGCACAGAAAAAGCTCCCTCGTGTGCGGGTAGCTTTATATGTTACAGGGAAGTTCATATTCTCTTTACTGTTATCCTTGAGTTCTGGACTATCACTGTTTCTAGGCACTGTATACAGCTCTTATTGTAATTTAGAGATATGGTCAGAATCTACAAAATAGAATAACTGATATTGGAAGTTATCCTAGTACTTTAAGAAGCTACAGGTTCGTTGTCAAAGACATAAGGCCTCATGCCATTCATGGTAATATCTTCCTAAATCTTTGTAATGATGAGCTTACAATTGTTTCCTTAGAATGTGTAGCAGGAATCACTGGTATAATCAGGATCATATGTGAAAAGAATATATGTTCTAACTATTGACGTCACAAGTATGTATTTTTAAAATCAATTTAGAGGAGACTTCCTTTTGGAAGTAATCAAGGTCAATAACATTTACTACAACTCAAGCTACTCATAGAATAGACAATCTTGATATGCTGAGAAATAAGTAATGCTCCATCTAACAATCCCTATATAATGAACTGAAAATCATAAATAACACACTCCACCTCCATAGCTACCTGACTGTATTGTCTGTCAGAGATATATTTTCAATCCTTCTTTCCAATGAGATACTCATATCATTAATATTCTTCAAGGTTAACAATCATTGTAAGTATTCCTATCACATTGCTATCATACCATTCAGCGGTCCAATAACACCGATTTATGGCAGATCTCTGCCAACATGTGCAGAACTTCCACTTCCCAAATAGAAACTCTGCTTGCATTTTTCTACTGATACATTAAGAAACTGACCAACAGGTATTTCACCAGTAAATGTATCTTTTAATTTCTATCAATGAATTGGAACTTCTCACAACCATGCAAACTCCAAGATTCTGGCTACAAAGTTGATGCTTCAGCATTATTTTCATTTCAACAATTCAATTGTCTTATTTTACTTCTATTCAATTGCTTACTTTAACAGGATACTGGAAACAGGAGTTCATTTACTTTGCACTTTTTGACATTTATTTCACAATGAATGCTGCTCTTTTTACAGAAACAGAAACAGAAATCAGAAACAAAATCAGAAAACAAAATCATAAACAGCTAATTGATCCACTTTTTTTAACTTGTGGTTTGTATTTTTTCAAATGATGGCATCTTCACAATTTTTGTGTCTGTCATTTCTAACAATTCTCTTTGTTTCTGCAATCAATCATCATCTAAAGAAATTTAAATACCCCTTCATTTTGACAAAATGTCTAATCTTTACATGATAATACATCACACAAATTGTTATGTACGAGTAAATTACACCCTTTTACAAGTTCTAAGTTTAAAATTATTTTTAAAAAAATCTATATATTTTAGTACAAGTACAAGTTACAATTAATTAAGCCACACTACAAAAGGAAATCTTTTTACACTCACATAATCCACTTGGACATGACATCGCTGATGGTCCTACTTCAATTACTGTTACTTTGGTCTTTAACTCTCCATTTGGAGGTAAACACAGTAATGTTAGCTAAAAAAACAAATAATTAATTTGTACATTGAAACTACACATTTAAAAGAAAATGAAAATACAAAAAATCAAATGTGACTATATCTACTTACTTGTTCTTTTTCAGCAGGCAATATTGACTTATTAGTAATGAAGATACCTCTCGAAATGTTCCTGTTGAAAAGGTTTTGAGAATTAAATAATAACTAAAAATAAATAATTTAAAAATAGATTTTCTAATGTTAATTTAAAGAAAAATAGCAATTTAAAACCTTAATTTATTCAAAAGAAAAAAACCCAGTTAGGATTTACATTAACCACAGGCAATATAATATATATATATATATATAAGTTAATGCTGTGATGTTTATCTACATATTCCATAAACAATATGTCTGTTTTAGTGAAAGTATACAACAGAATAAAATCTATATATAAGCTTCTTTAATATATCCTGTAAATAATTTACTTCTAGAAAACATACACTTGAGAGCAGAAAAATCGCACAGTTACATTTTTAAACGCTTTTTTTCTCCTCGCGATTTGCAATTTTTTTTTAAACAAAATAATGTCAATTTAAAGATCGTTTCCTATCACCTATCCAATGATACCACTTAAGTGTGTATTGTCCCTTCAAAACCAAGACAATAATAACAATACAACAACACCCCAAATTGATAAAATCGAAAGAGGGTCGTAATTAAGGCTAGAGGAGGGAATATCTGTTAATAATAAAGATTGTTTTATAAATGTTTGTAATGAATTTTGCTTTAATCACCATTTCCTAGGCTGTACGAAAACGAGGTTTTCTGGTAGGCTAGGAGATTCTCCAAAAAGCACTCTGCTGACACTCAATACACACTTAATAGGTGATGAAACGATCTTTAAATTGACAGTATTTTGATTAAAAAAAATTGTAAATCGCATGGAAAATAAAACAAAAAGTAAAAAAAAAATGCAACTGTGCGATTTTTCTGCTCTCAAGTGTATTAGAGCTTTGGGAATAAAAAAAAAGTAAAATTTCTGACTGGGCAGATCACTGTGAAGAAGGACACAATCCAGATCCAATTGTCAAAATTGAATGCGAAATTTCTGAAGAAAAAGAGACTCATGATTGAATCATGTTTGATCAATTACAAAAATTGTATTAATAAGGATAAGTTTCTTAAAATGAGTAGTGCATCATTTGGATATGTTAAAGAATTTATGAAAAAATAAGTTTTTAGATATTAATGATGTAATGTGAGTGATATTAGTATTGTTATTTATGAAGCATCATTATTATTAATGTGTTAATCGTTATCGTTATTAATAACAATGCTACTGAACACGATAATTTTATTTGTTAATTTGTATACGAAAATGTTTTATTTTAGTTCTTATTTGTAATCCTTATGAAATATAGAGGAAGGGGAATAGTTTCTTGTCCTCTGGTAACACCTGATGAAGTTCTCACAAAGAAGGATGAAATATCGTGGAAATTAAACAAGTGTTATTATATTAAGGATTTCTAGGAGTAAATTATTACAGAATAAAATCTATATGGAAAATATTAATGTGTGCACACTAAAAGATGAAAAAATAAACATTAAAAATCAGTTTCAGGATCTTTAACACATATCCCTTTGTCAATGCAAGTGATTATTATTATTAAGAATAAAATCTAGTACCCTAATTAGTTCTTTTATAAAAAGCTTATCTATTGGTTAAGGCTGCATTTTATGACAATTAAAAAATGAATATTAATGTGATTGAGAGTTCTGATGAAGATTATACCATTTTATTTTCATGTAAAGATTTTATGAAATTTCAGAATGACAATTGTAAAGAAGAAATTCAGGAAATATTAATATATCTGAAAATGGATTTGTAGAGTAATTGAAAACTAACTGTAAGTAATGTGTAGCACAGTGATATGTTGCAGCCATATTTTTTGTGATTCATCTTGATATCAAAAGATAGCTCATCCGACAATAAAAAAATATATTGATATATCCTGTGAATATCTTAGAAGAAATTCTGAGTACCATCTACGGATTTTAGCTTTCCAAGATAATCCCAAGAAAATATGCCTCTAGCAAATGCTACCACTTCCTATCTCTTTCTGTTGGGCCATGGTATTGGGTTTTAGTAAAAGTTTTTGCAAAAGCCTCCAGCTGCCATCCATAAGAAATAGCTGAAAATGGATTCATCTGATAAGACAACTGTTTCTAGTTTTCAATGTTTCAATATCCCTTAGATGCAAACTGTGAAGTAGTCACTTATGATTAAAAATAAATAAAAAGTTGACTAATAATTTATTTTGAGAACCAATGGAAAAAAAATGTGAGGATTGTAGTGGAAGAAACACCACTCTTCATCCATGATTAAATCCATGGTCTGTCATTCGACAACTTTTCATCTGTAAGACAATCATATGAACCCAGGCCGGGCATAGTCATTGGACTGTACCCGGGAGCTTCGGGATGTCAGCAACCTGGCGGGTCCACGGGTGGTGGATAGTGGAAATCTTCGTCTCCGCGGGGTCCGAGGACACTGCGTGAGGTGAAGCAGTGCTCTGCACCCCGAACCAGACTCCCCCCAATCTAAGGTGTTAAGCGGACCGTGCCGATGGATGGATAGCACTGGGGTTATAGTGTCTTCAACGGTGCCTCTAGGAAACCAGGCCGAATCCTGGAGTAAATAAAAAAAAATGGCCTTCCCTGCGAATGGGGGCTCTCCGCAGGGTGACGTTTGCTTCCCCCATAACAATGGAGGGCTCTGAAGAAGAGAACTCCAAAGACATCCCCATCTAGGGTACTAACCAGGAAGTTAACTTCCACGAAACTTCAGAAGAGGGACGGTATACACCGAAACCTCCAGAGGAAAAGTGGAATGGATCAGGAATTTCCTGAACACTTTCTATGTTTCTGTCCAGCTTTAGCTAGGAACAGATGGGAGATCTTTGGTAAGATTTCATCTTACCATTGAAAATATCTCCACTTTTAATTAAGGTCATTTTATTTTTCTGTAAATCTACAGGACTCTTTACGACCACAGAAACTCAACCTTATGTTGAAGAATAATGTCAATGTTTTATGAGGGGACACAATGGACCCAAAAAACGTGGTCTGAGTGACAAAACGGCAAATAGCCGACCCTCAGTATATCCTTATCCTTATCATATGAACCATAAGCAATGATGAGGTAGCAGATACCTACCACTAGTCCTACTATAACTCCTGTTATATTCAATATCCCTTTTTTTCAACCCTTGAAACGTCTTAATTATTCTCCAAAAACCTACAACAATGGCAGTTTTCTGGATACTACCACCATTTATGCAGTACTCTACAATCACGCCTCTTCCAACATTAATCAGATGATGTCTCCTGCCCATATGAATTAGCAACTTCAAATAAACAGCATACAACATACCTCTTATTGTATATACTGAATATAACTGGTAGTGAAATTAAGTACCATCTGATGGTGTGGTATGGATGACTCAAAGTTGGCCATAGTATTTTTGGCTGGGTTGGCTGGGTTATATATTTTTAAGTGATTTGGCTGAGTTAGGTTAGTAATAAACATTACTTGATTAAATAAATAATTATGTATCTTCAAGATCAAGCAACGTCAATAAGAGGATTTCTAAGCAATATATATGCTACCATCCAAAGATGGTAAACGAATTTGACTAGATATGGAAATGTCACATGAATGCATTAAAGATTGCATTTTGCCATTAAGCAAATACTTTGTACTGTGAATGTGAACACAAAATGATATGAGGAGTTTAATCAAACATTTTTGATTCATGTTATATACATAACCACTAGAATCAAGATCACATTGTGTAAAGATGCTTAATACACAATGCAACAACAAATTTAGTTAAGGTATGAAAATAACTAGGTATTAACTGAGAAAAATATTTTACATTTGAACTGTCAAATGGGTGTGTGTGTAATCTAATGCCTACCATAAGTATTTAGAATCTCCTTTTTAGATAGATAATTTATGAATATTTTTTGAAATAACAATATAAATATACACAAAAGAACACATACTTTGACTGCTTCTTAGATGAAGGAAAAGATGGTATGGAAAAACTTGATTCTAAGATCAGCCAACTGTAAAAACAAAGAAAAGAAAAACATATGAATTGTATTAGATGATCTAATCATAACCATTACATAGTGACAAAAGCTAGTATTAAAAGATGCCTATTAGGGACAATAATAACTGACGCACATTTACACCAAGGAATTCGTATAGAAATTTTAAAGCTTGATATATTTCTGATATCAGAAGAATTGTAGAATTTCGGAAATCTTTCAGACAGAAATTCACCTCCAAGCCATGTACTGCTATCGGTTCTCCTCATGCGGCTCCAGAGAAATATACAGAGATTTTTTTGCAGATTTAAATAGAAAAATGCAGCAATGCTAATTTTTTTTTTTTTTAACATTTCTTAACTTTTTAAAATTAATAAAGATAAAACAATATTAATTTACGAAATTAATAAAATAAAATTAAAAAG
>JAFIDM010006943.1:53977364-53987944 GCA_023159025.1 Thereuonema tuberculata | reverse complement strand
TTTTTGTAAGTAAGTGTGTTTTATTTATTTTCACTTTTTCTTTATTTCAATGCACACACATTAAGCTTCAATGTCATACCAAAGCATAGTTATTTGAGCTGTTCAATGTAATTTTGAAAATTCAGAACAATTTTCCAAATGACCTCCAAATTGAGAGAGTTCGTTGAATGGATTCGAAATATATGAACATAAAAAAAATATGGTCAAAATCTGAATAACAAAAGCACAAGCTATGATCTTCAATTGATTAAAGTTTTTAGGTGTTTGTTTAATTGCAGTCCATTTTTTTTTTATTTTTTTTTTCATATCTAAACTTAGATTTTGTATTTGTTATTTGATTTTAATCAATTTTTTGAAATTATTTTTTAGTTTTTCTGCTCAACGGAAAATCGCCTTTGAAATATTACATGGTTTAAATCATTTAAATTCTTATAACATAATTCATCGCAATTTATCACCAGAGAATATTCTTTTTGATGCTGAGGTAAGTAGATATCAGAAACATTATTATACAAATACAACTTTCAGTACTTTGAATTAGATTTGCTATGCTTTGGTTTAAGTAAAAATGTATAAATAGTGTTGTTTATGGCATATATTAATCTTTTTTTTTTCTTTTTTTTTTTCTAGAATCATGTTAAAATGACTAAATATGGTATTTATCATATGACTGATGGAGGTGTATGTGTTTCTTTTCCTATTGGGTATTGTAGGATTTCCTTATCTTATAAAATTTTATCTTCCCAAAACTTATTTTTATTTATATGTTAAGTATTTCATGTGCTTTAAAATCAAAAGAAAATTGGATGACAGTAAGCTAATCAATCAACGTATAAGTAAATTACATCAATTAAACAAAAAGGAGAAATTTACAATAGTGCCATTGCTATATTTTGAGTTACCGAAATGTTAATTTGAGGTCCCAAAATAAATTGTTTTGTATCACTACAATTTTTTCCCTGTTGTTCCAGCATGGTATCTAGATGGCATAAATAGTGCTGCCAAGACAGGAAATAGCTCAGAAAATATTAAATTAATTAATTGAAATTTGGTCTGATGGTAGACATTTGACATGCCCATTGCGGATGTTACCAGTATTTGACATACACATAAACTTTAAGCAACAGGTGAATGAATAAGAAATGAGCAAATATCTAATAATTGTAATTAGTTGTATGGCATAGATCAGATTCTATTACAACAAGCAAAATTTTCATGTCAGAATTTTGAAAAAACTTGATAATTCAAGTCAAAGTGGCCATCTTTGTTCGGATGTTACAAGCATTTGGGACATGGTTTTCAATAAAAAAGAGGTTTCACAAATTTAGGTAAAAAGTTGCTTTCTACAGCAAAACATTCTTTACAGCTTAAACATCTTAGTAAATACTAAAAACGAATTTAGATTTGGATTACTGATTCTTTTACAGAACCCAATCTCTGAATGTCGGACGTTACAGATTTTGACAAAAAAGAAATTTTCCATTACAATATAGGCTTAAATTAAGAATTGTAGCACCCTCTGAAGCAATTAAATTTGCACAACTAAATAAAACAATAGACAGCCCACTAAGCCCAATTTTGATCATTAAACAATGCAAAGAGTATAGTATAAGATTGATTGTTTCGGACGTTACAATTTGACATATACAAAACTCAATTCAAGTTGGATTTTTGAAGGAAGATGTGCTTCTTTTTAGTCGGTCAGATATCTTCCTTTGGTGGAAATTGTTGGAGCCAACTTAAAACTTGGTTTTACAATTTATTCCACATCAAAAATGCTTCTAGAAGTGGAGCTATACTAATTCAATGACAGCGCTGTTTGCTCAGTTAACATCGAGGCTGTCAAATTTAAGCAATTTTTGCTAGGTTCATATTTAAAATTAGGCACTTTTATTATGGTTTTTATTGCTTTTCTTGTTTTTTTGAACATTTTAAGACTAGATAATATACGTTTTTTGTTTTTGTTTAGGTTGTAATAATGAAACTTGAGCATTTTAAAACAACAGTTTCTAAACTCCCCAGAATATGGCAGTGGCACAATAAAATACTTAAAAATGCCTAATTTTTTATACCAAGATGCATACTTATTTGTAAAAATTATTATTACCATTCAAATTCCCTTCCTTTTATGCACAAATTACAAGAAAGGCTTTCACATTGAAATTGTTTTATTAGATTGGATAAGTTTCTTTTGATATTAATAAATAAAATTTATTTGACATTGTGACGTTAAGACACAGAATCATTTTAGTTAATTAGTCAATTAATAAACTTTGTGAAAAGGATTATCTGTTTGATCAGTGTAATTGCATAATATTATCTGTATGTTAATAATTTTGGTGCCCAGGATATCTATTAGTCATTTATCTAGTATAGATACTGAAGTATCAGAAAAGCTGAGACAGTTCCTTTCATTTCCAGTGCATGGCACAATATCCCTGCATTAAATGGTACCTTCTGCAATTGAAGTACATATAAAGGCAGATATATCTTGCAATCCGTTGTCGTATTTGCAATGATAATGGCAGCATATCATGATTTAAGTGAATTACCATTATTACACAACATTAGGGAAGACTTCCAGCTTGTGGTACCTTTGCAGCCAATGAAAAACTCTGGACGACCGTTGACAACATCATCCAGCATGCATTTTAACATCTGATATGCAACATTGCAGCAGATAACAGAACAATTCGATGCTGCGGTCCCATGTAACATCATTGTTCAGATAGTATTATTCGAGTTCCATTGCTGACTCAATAGCACAAAGCTTTGGGCCATGTGCGGCCTCTTGAACACTGCCACTAGACACAAGATGACTGGAAATGTGTAGCCTGGTCGGATGAGTTGTGATTGCAACTGTTTGGGGCAGATGGATGATTACACACATGGAAAAAACCCAAGAGGCAATGGATCCCCCTTGCCAACAAGTGATAGACCATGGCAGTGATCGTTCTGTTTTGTAAGGGGTGTTTTCAGCTGGCACACATTAGGACTTGGCGGACAATGTGTAACCATCCTAGCAGATTATTGCACCCGTTCATGACAAGCATTCACTCAGATGGGAGCAGACTCTTTCAGCAGGACAATGTGCTACTGCACAAGTCAACAGTCGTCAAATTATGGTTGGAGGAGCATTTCTCTGAGTTGCATCATGAGTTGGCCCAATTGTTCACTGGATTTGAATCCAATATGCGATGGGGTTCAACAAACTGTCAGTGCCAGGGTTCCACCAGTGATGAATATTAGAGAATTGGGGACCTCTGTTGAGAAGACATAGTGTACACTACCTACACAGTATTTCAGACAGCTCATAGAGTCCTTGCCTTATCATGTTACTGTGGTAATCTGATCGAAAGGAAAACCTTTTATTAGATCTAAGTTTTTCTGATACATTGGTGTATTATAATGAACTGTGTTCTTTTATTGTACTGATTTCTTTTCTTAATTTTCCCATTTATCTTTGTTTAACATAGAGATCTTGAAGTATTTTGAGAATAAATATTCGTAGCCATATTGAGTAAAATTCCCTTTTTTGAAGATTCAAGTTTATAAATGACTTCTAATATCTGTTTTATCCTCCTAATTCTTAAAAAAAAATATTAATATATTAGAAACGTCAATAAATGAAATAGCTGTTGCCAGTGAAATAAACTGAAGCCTTTTTAAGTGAAGCACGTCTATAATTAAAAAGTTTTCTCTGGCAGTGCTTTTAAAAAAAATGATTTTTGAAGTGAAAAATTGAAGTTGTATTTTAAGTTCAATTGCATCTTAGGAAAAGTAAAGCAGTTTCTCTAAAGCAATTTCAGTGATTAAAGACAAATTTTGAATCAAAATTAAGACAATTTTGCTCCTTTTAAAAAATAAAAATCTTAGATTTAAAAAATTTATGAGGAAGGTGATAAATTAAAGGAAGGTGATTTTCGAATGCTACTATTAATGATACAGCATGCCCATTCACTGTATTGTAGATAGCTGAACATATACGTAAGATTATTGTATTTTTATTCATTTCATTTTTTAACCATGTGTTGACTTAATTGGCATATATAAATATTGTTGAGCTATTTTCCCATGTCATTACTATTTATTTAAAAAAATAAAAGCCAAAGTGCTATTAAGCAGTCACTGGGATTTTATGTATGATATTAATTGATTTTTTTTTTTTTTGAAACTCTAAATCAAACTTTATAAAAAGTGAAGTCCACTACCACAGCCATGAGAATGCTTTGATAGCTGATTTGAAATTGATGTCTTTGGCATCATTGTGCTTCCTATATTGACATTACATTTTGACCCTATTTGCATTGACTTCAGTAATAAAGATGAATGTGGAGATCCTCAGAATCAAAATCTTTCACCTCTCTCTGCTATGACAAAAATTACATTTATTGAATGCTTATGCTCAAATAACTCCAGTTTTGTATTTCATCACCATTTTCAGCTAATATTTTTATCTGAAGTTGTTTGGAACTACAACACAGTATATCTGTTGTATGTTAAACAACAACAGATAAGCAGTATGATTTCTGCTTCCAACAATCTCAACAAATTGCTTTGTAGTATATAGTTGTTAGTTAGTCAGTTTAGAAGGTATTGCACTGTACCTACTTTAGCTGTGATCTATTGCAATCCCAAGTGAGCCTCCTTTTTTTTTTTTTTGTATGCAAACTCTTTAAGTCTGAATTGTCTTTCCTTAGTAGCGCGCACTATAAACCTAATAAATTCTCTAATTTAAGTACAGATACTAGAAGCTCCAATAAATATGCCTTTCTAATTTCATTTCTGTTTCTCTCTACTTTTACTTTCCATCTTTGAGTATTACAACCAATTCATCAGTGAGACTTTAATTTTTTTTTTTTGAGAAACTGCTGCTTAGATATATTTTTTTCCTCCTTTAAAATTACACATTTTGCAAGATCTTTGTCATGCTTTCATTGAATTATTATTTTTCCATTTTGTGATCACCTTTTGTGAGTTTTTCCTGAAGTCCTATTAATTAATTAATCCAGTCCCTATACAAACTATGGAGCATTTTACATATATATTTAAAAAAAAATGTAAGTTATAACGTATCTGATAAAAATGATTTAATTTAGTGACGTTTTTATTATTGTTTTTTGATCAGAATAAATGCTTAATGTTCACCTGCATTCTTCTTAGTTAGAAAATATCTTTATTTTAATTGTAAATTATTAACAAAAGAGCAGTTTTTGTTAAAATTTACATAAATCGCAAGTAATTTCACTAATGGATATGTTTTGAAAATAATTTCAGAATTCCAAAGTATTTGGCACCAGAAGTATTATGTACTGGACCAGTAATCAATCGAGACCATGTTTCACCGCCACACGTTTTTCCTCTTGGTCCTAAATGTGATGTTTGGTCATTGGGAATTATGTTAGCTGAAGTAGCACTTGTAAGTTAAACATTATATTGTTACGATTTGTTGAAATAGATAAACAGAAACTACAAAAACTTTGATGAAATAAAATTTATTCGCTCTGAGTCAATAAGATTACAGTCTACAGGCTTTCCCGTAATCTGCCTTCTCCGGGCAAGCATGGGAGTTTATATTGAGAAATTACTCACCAGAAGGTATTACAATAAAATTTCCAATATTTTCTGGATTTGAGAAGCTTCTAGAAATATGCATATCAGAAATAAAGTTAATTTACTGTTTTTAAATAATGAAATATAAATACAGAAATAATCAATAAAAGTAAATAATAAATAAAATAGCATAACAAATTTAATTAAATTTAATTTAATCATGAATTAATAAATAATTCATGATAATACATATTCAATTGATTACTTGTCTTCTTTTTTTTCTATTACTGTTTAATTCACTCAGCAAAATAGCCTTTTCTAGGTTTTCCATTTTTATATATTATATATAAGAAACTTTCCTTTGTTCATTCCTTAATTACTAGTTAAAGCTGACATTTTTTGTTTTATCATTTACAGTTTTCATTAAAATTATTACATTGCTGCTTTATCTAATCAGTTGTTAACTATTATTCACTCTTTATAACCAACATTCTGAGTACAAAGTCTACGGGAGATAATTTTTGTTCCCAGATGTGATAAGCTCACAAATGAAATGTGGTAACAATATAGACTGAGGATGCATTGAATCAAAGTTCCCAAATCAGTAATTTCTAATTGCATCATAGCATTTTGTAAGATACTATTCTTTTCAAATGATTTAAAGAAATTAAAGTTTCATATATTCAAATTTAATCTAAGTAAATTCTTGTCTTTTTTTTTTATTTTTTATTCAAAATCTTCAAGATTTGAATTGTGTCATATAAATCATTACATATTTTTATGTATATATATATTACACAATTGAATACATTAGTTCATAAATCTTCATGATTCTTCCTGAACTCTTTCAGGGTGTAGAAGGCTCTGTTTTGACTCTTTTCATAGGCGGTGATCTGTGGAAGGGCAAAATAAAATTCCTGCATATCTTGTCTGCTGTCCATGCTTTTATGGCTTTCTTAGTAAGGCTTTTATGGCACAGTGGAACACTATCTCCAGAATGTAAATAGAATTAACCATAAGAATTTTACAGGTCTTAAAAGTGTCCCTACAACGGTTTTAGTCCAAGACCTGCCATTATTCTTACAGCCTTTGTCTGTAGTGAACTTGTTGTAGATTGCCATCTGAGGAGCCTCCCAAACTACAATTCCATGTTACAGTTGACTTTCAAATAGAGCGGAGTACGCTGTACTGGTAGCCTCTGGTGTACTCATTGCCTTTATCCCTTTTATGGCATACAGAGCAGTATTTAATTTGAGACAAAGGCATTCTATGTGTCAGTTCCATGACATATTCTCATTGAGCACGATGTCTCTAGGTATCTTATTGTTAACTGTGATATGTTTTTTCTTTTTTCTTTCAGGATATTCATTTGGAGCAACAACAACAATTGTTTCACCTTTACAACAGAATGAATTGGGAAGGGTTAGATTAAGTGTAAAAGATTAACACAGACAAAATAAGGAAGAGGATGAAACATATTTCATGAAAATCTTAGATTAGCTATTAATGTAATTCTGTGTAGCCGTTCTTGGCTAATTATCTATGATTGACAGTTGAAACTGACATTACTAAATATGCAATAGATCAATGGGAAAGAAAGTAACCCCTTTTATAACACTAGAAGAAATCAAAAATAATTTTGATTATTAAAAGATGATATTAAATGATATTAAAAGAATCACATCTTCACATCAGTAAGATATATTCAATAAAATATATTTATTTAAAATATTTAATAACAGCAAATTATCGAAAAGAATATTCCGTCTTTCCTTTTTTAATCTTATTCAAAATGAAAAAGGAAAGACGGAATGTTCTTTTGAAAATTTGCTGTTATTAAATATATTAAATAAATATATTTTATTTAATATATTTTATTGATGTGAAGATGTGGTTCTTTTAATAATATTACAATGAAAAAAAAAGAGAGGAGATTAGGAAGAAAGATGGATTTAATACTTGAATAATCCTTTATCTAAGAATTGCTTACAAAGAACTGTGATGAAGGAAATTGGTTAACTATTTTTTTTTTCCTGTCATACAAAATATCATTGATTTACTTCATCTTTATGATGTATTTGTAGAATTTTTCAATTACTTTTTATTTGGAATATCATAGAAAATATAATAATTTGGTATCGAAAAGCACACAAATATTTAATCATGTCTCTGCTTGGTATCAGTGACAGTTATGGTATTTGATGCATTGTAATTCGCCATCTTCTTTGGAAGTATGTTAGAATGAGCAGCATTTCAATGATATACAGGCTAGATGTCACAAATTTCCCATTTGAATCATTGACTTCAATTAATTCAATAGCTAACAGATAAATATTCTGCAATTTATTTTGTTCTGTGTTCTAATTTAAATCCTATACTTTTTAACAACATTAATTCCATTTTTATTTAGGAACTTTGTAATCAAGTCCATTCATGATCTACTGCTCATAGTGGCAATGTACAGTGGTATGGTTTAGACAAGGAGAGACATACCTACGAGATCTCCTCGCTTAATTGTAAAGTTGGGAAAGAGCAGCCATCTACGAATATTATAAATTGGATATACTCTGCTCAATAGACAACAAATGGGTTATGTTTTCAAATTTAAATGATTCTTCAGTCTTTCTGCTGATAAGCTAAATGGTTCAGATAAAATAATGACCTGATCCCAATTGATCAGAAAGAAAGGGAGGATTAACTACAGTTATGCTTTTTAATATTCTCCTTTCAGACATTTAACTCAAAAGGTCCCCTCGGTGCGGGTTCCTGTACATGGTGAGGGGACCACCCATGGAGGGTTCTCTTTTCCATGAGCTACTCTCCATGGGTCCTAAACGCCCGCCCCCGAATCCAAGGTGGAAGGCATCGTGCCGATGGATGTGTGGCACTACGGGGTTATTTTAGTGTTATGAACGATCCCTGTGGAAAAAAAAAAGATTGCCTGGCGACAAATCACAGTATTTAAACTGCTTCGGCAGTGCCTTCCAGGCAGATATGGGGATAGCTGCCTGGTGACTGTTTACTTTCCCCAGCTAAATCTTTTGTGTATGGATTCTTCTTTTTTTCCTTTATTGGGAAGCAATTTCCTCACCGTCGATATTCGCTCTTCTTCTACTACCAGTCCGACATTTCTAATTATGCATTCCTTAACCCCTGATACACCTTTGTCTAAACTGTCCCCTTTTCTCATCTCCAAAGCACTTTCAGGCGTAACTTCAAATATCAAGTCAGTCAAGAAACTCCAGTCTGGCGATTTGTTAATCCAGCTACCTTCTTCAAAAGCTGTGGACCAACTTCTTAATTTGACGACTTTGGCAGATACTCCGGTATCTGTCACTAAGCACAAGACTTTAAACTCCAGTCACGGCGTCATCCGAGAACCAGATCTGGACGGTCTATGTGATGCGGACCTTCTCGAAGGCTTTGCTTCGCAGGGTGTGACTGCTGTACGACGGATTAACGTTCGTCGTGACAATAAGGAAGTACCCACTCGAACAGTTGTTCTTATTTTTAACACCTCCACACTGCCCACGAGTGTTACAGCTGGCTATCTCCGCTGTCCTGTGCGTCCTTACATCCCGAACCCTTTGCGCTGCTTCAAGTGTCAACGTTATGGTCGTGGCTCTGCAGCTTGTCGTGGCAAGTCCATCTGCCCTAAGTGTGGTGAGCCATCCCACGAGTCTACATCGTGCACTTCACCTCTCAAGTGGGTCAATTGTTCTGGAGACCATCCTTCATACTCTCGATCTTGTCCTCGTTGGAAGGAGGAGAAGGAGATTCAGACTATCAGAGTTAAACATTCTCTTTCTTATCCCGAGGCTCGGAGGATGCTTCTTGCTGTGCCAGCCCAAAAGACTTTTTCGTTTGCTGTAAAATCCAAACAGACAGCTTCAATCTCCTGTCAAACAGACATCACTTGTCCTCCCAAAGAGTCCTTTTCAACCATATTTCAGACCATTGCTACTCCTACCACATCAGTTCCGTCGCAATCAACTCAATCTACGTCACAATCCACCATGTTATCTTTGTCAGTTTCTTCAAGTACTTCTAATATCCCTGCCGGTCTCAACTTCACTCAGAAACGACCATCTGTATCTCCACACCGACCTTTTCATCGCACTAGTTCATGTTCACGTTCACCTTCTCGTGGCCATCGGAGACATTTCTCTCCCAGACGGTTTTATGAAGACGATCTGGAGGACTCCTCCAAACACCCAAACTTTAGGGCACCACCAGCACCTCCACCTTGATTTTTAGGCTTTTACCCTTTTTTATCTTTTAATGGCCTTACTATATTGGAATTGTCGAGGACTTCGCTCCAACCTGAACGATGTTAAAGCCCTCCTTTCTACAAATCATCCAGTCTGTATGTGTCTCCAGGAAACTTTTCTTACAGGAAACGACACAGTTTCTCTTCCAGGATATTCCATGCTGAGTAAACAGCGGACCGATAGAAGCGGCGGAGGCGTTTGTCTCTTTATTAGACATGATACTCCATCCTCTCATGTCCCACTTACGACTTCTTTGGAAGCTGTTGCTGCTCGCCTTTCCACCAGCCGCCTTTTCACTATCTGTAGCTTATATCTGTCCCCCACAGCCCCTGTTTCGCTTACAGACATTGCTCAGCTTCTGGATCAATTACCGACTCCGTTTCTCTTAGTTGGAGATTTCAACGCTCATTCTCCTGTCTGGGGTTCTTCATCCACCAATCCTAGAGGTGCTGTTATTGAAGATCTTTTAGTTCGGCGTAATCTTTGTATCTTTAACACAGGCGCCGCAACTCATTTCACATCCTCGCCAATATCTTTCTCTGCTATTGATTTAGCTATAGGTTCTGCGTCACTCTTCCCCCATTTCTCATGGGATGTTATCAACGACCCTGGTGGCAGTGACCATTTCCCAATCATTCTCAAAGAGCTCCCTCTTTCAGCTGTTTCATCACCCTGTCGTCATCGCTGGAAATTTGACTCTGCTGATTGGATAACTTTTACTAGCCGCTGTAATCTGGAGGCCATTGATCTTTCAGC
>JAFIDM010006943.1:53945948-53960297 GCA_023159025.1 Thereuonema tuberculata | reverse complement strand
GCTCAGATATTTTCATTTCTGTGTCATTTCTTTATGCTTTTATGTCATATATATGTCTTTCATAGGACAATATTATTGTCATTATTTATTGTATTAAGAGTATTTTCTTACACTTATATTTTTTTCCTTAAATTTCCTAAATTTATTAAATTGTTCCTGAACATTTCTTCCTGTAATAATAAAAGATAAAAGTCAAAAAACACAAAAAATAAAGAAATAAAAATTTGTCATATGCAGAATGTAGTTTAAGGAAGGATGGTTTTACAGAAGGTTTTTATCAGGGATGGAATTTATCACTGATAACTCATTTTATAAAAATCTGCATTGTATATGGCAATATAGCCTGTGTGGAAAGAAGCAGTGACCTAGAAGATTGTTGTAATTGTCTTTTTCTATTTTTTAATTTTATTTGTTTAACCATTAACACAAAAATAAAGACAATTATGAGATTCTAACCTTTTTTTTTTTTTAATGTCTTGAAGAAAAATTTAGTAAAGTGTTGTTTATATTTTTTTTGTTTTTTTTTTTAAAAATACGAAATATTTGAAAACCTAATTTTGATATGTGCAGACTTGTATTGTTTTATTGGTCTTCCAAGTGAATGATCTTTCTACATTTTGTGACATTAAAACATTGAAATCCTTTAGAATTAATTAAAATAAGACTCTGTAAAACTTAAAAATCCAGAGTTTAATAATACAAATCAGAGTTTAACCTGGACAAAAAAAAAAAAAAAAGAACTTTTAATACATGAACATTAGACATGAAAATCCTTCATAGATTAACATTCTGTAATGGTTGATCAGATTACTGTACATATTTTTAAATATTTTTATTACAGGTTTTCAGAAAGTCATATAAATTATTAATGCCTTAAATTTATTTATAAAGGAAATAATGTTGGGATCAAAAAATCGCAGACAATTTGTTTTTTAAACGAAAGAATTTTGCTCAAAAATAAAAGCAGTCGAATTTTTGTTTTTGCTTTTGTGATAGTCTATGATAGCATTAAAGATGAAGCTTGCATACATTGGCATACCGAGGGGGGTTAGTAGGGGTTGAACTCTCCCCATTGCATCTTAATGGATTTTGGTTGAATGAAGCTATGACTATCATAACTCCTCCTATTCCAAAATCCTGCAAAACTAGAAAATTGTTGTAGTTCTTCTTCTTCGTATTCTTATTGCTTACTTTTCATGTTTTTTACTTTTAGAAACTCTGTTGTTAATAATGAAGTAATTAAAGAACCATCATTAGAAAAACCATTTGAAACAGTAATAGCTGATGTTGAAGAGAAAAAAGAAGAAAAAACAAGTGAAGTCAGTTTATCAGAAGCAACAGAGAGCATTGAAACTGAAACTGAATCAGAAAAAAAAGAAACTGTAGACTCTAAATTAGGTTGGAAAAATTGCATCTTCTACTTTTTTTTTGTAGATACTTAGATTCTTTTGAGCATGCCAGCATAGAAATCGTAATTTTTAAACTCAGTAATAACGGTTTTAGGTCTGCTGTAATTTTATAATCCAAAGATAGGCTGCTTGCAAAAAGGAGAGAGATTGATAATGAAATGCACTCACTTGATAATGTTGTCCTGTTAATTTTAACATTATCAAGTGCGATTCATTATCAGTCTCTCTCTCATTAATTTCATACATACACATGTTAAGTCTTCTCATTCATGCTTGTAAAAAGTTTGAGCTGCTTTGAGTATTGGAAATTGCAAACCTAGACTTTTTCTCACTTTAAAAAAATGATTGATTCAAGCAGTTTTAAGACATAGTGACTAGTTCAAATACACTTTGTTGGATTTTCTTAACTTGAGTCAATGTTAATTATTCTATAACTTCAATAGATAATTTTATTATATATCTTTGCTGATTTGTGTAAAAACAACCTTAATTACAGCAACATTTTATTTTATTTTATTTTAAAGTTATTTTTACTTTTTATTTTTGTAAAACTACACTGAAACAAAATTCTGATGAAATCAGTTGGTTTTTTGTTTTTTTTTCCAAAGATTCCTCATCAGACTCTACAAATGAATCTTCAGGCTCAGTTTGGACATTTGAAAAAATGAAGAAAGAATGGAGAAGATTTAATATAGATTTATCACCTAAAGTTAGTTCAAATAATTTTATTTATTTCTAATTTTAATCTCAAGTTAATTAGAATTTGCATTATTTGAGAGGATGGGAGATCTCTGCTGCTGAACTAATTGAAAATAAAAATTCAAATAAAAGTAAGACTAACTTATTCTGGAGCTATGCTTTTCATTAATTTTGTAATCAGTGCATTTCTTTGCTTTTTAACCATAACATTGCTCTTCATATTTTCCTGCTTTTAAATAACTCATCATTTATGTGTTTAAGCTCGTTCCTGTTTAGCTCTGTAGCCTGGTCATTATTTTATGATTTTCTGACAGTTTTATAATCTATTTTCCTGCATTTTTCTTTTTATATTCTTTTTATTTTGAGCTTATCCCTGGCATCTCTGGGTCACTACTTTAAGCCATGACATCACCATGTTGTCAGCTATCTACAAGCTAATTTTAATTTTCTTTTCGAAAGTAGCAAAGTTGCTTTTTCATAAACAACAGTCTCTATACATTGCTGTACTGTGCATCGCATGCAGGCAATACTCTTCTCCAATACCTACATACATTTACCATCACAGTAAACCCATCTTCAGTCAGCCAGGTGCCCAGATCTTTCTCCTGCCAAGCATATTTGGATCAGTCTGGGATATCAGCTTATTTGTCTACAATATAAAACATGCGGTATGTCAGAACACCAACTTTTCAAACAGACATCTTTAACTCACAAGTTACCAATCTTAACTGTGATAACAATGGATATAATTATGCAACAATGCAAAACCAAGGTATATGGAAGCAGAAGGCTGTACTGGAAGTAATATAGCCATAACAATCAAATTTCCCTCTAGTCTCACAGACTGCTATTTCTATTTGAGGGTTAAAAAAAAAATTAAAAAAGAAATAGTAATTTCAGTGGATGTCCATCAAATGGATTTTTTTTCCCCAGATTCTTTAAAGGCATAGTAATAACTATCCAAAATTTTCATGAAAGCTCCAGTATGTTCTATTGTTTCATTTATTAAACTGTTACCTGATTTTTGCAATGAAACTCTGATCTTTTATGTAAATTTAATGTCTTAAATTATTCCACAATAAGTAGAAGTTATTTATTTATTTACACAGATGGCTCCAAGTCCAATAGTGAAGTTGGGAGCAAATGTCTGTATTTGCTGTGATGAAAACCCACATATATAAAAAGATTTACCTTTCCTCACTACACAACTATTTATCAGACAGAAGTAGAAGCTATATTTCAAGCAGTTAAATGGATCTCTAACTTACAAACTGTTAAAAGAACATACAGTATTCACACTGACTCCAAATTAGCTCTAGCCTCTCTCTGCAACTACACAGACAAAGACGTTAGAATCCAAAACATCATCTCATTATTGAAAGACACAAAAAACATTGTTAATTTCTACTGGGTTCCTGGTCAAAAGGAATACAAGGTAATGAAAAAGCAGATGAAGAGGCTAAAACAACAGTGACCAATGAACAGGCAAAATATTGCCATAAAAGTTACCCTTTACAAACAATAAAAGTTATTTAAGACAATACGCAATGGGAAAATGGAATAAACAGTGGAAAAATACCATCAAAGGACAAATTACTAAAGAGTTCTTCCCAACAATCTTCCAATGACAATCTTGCGAAAATCTTGAACATAACTTCAAAATAACACAATACTTTATCGGTCATGGCAATTTCAGAGCTCTCCTAGCAGCCTGGAATGTTATAAGCACAGCCTTTTGTGAATGTGAATCTGGAGAAACAGAAACTGTCAATCATATAATATACATTTGTAGAAAATACGACAAAGCTAGACTAGAACTCATTCTGAACTTAAATTATCAGAAAATTCTTTGGTCTTGCCAATTATCACTCTTAATCCAAGGAAAGGCATATAAACCTTTTATGAACTTTTTAAGTAAACTAAACCGCCCACTGAGGTTTAGATGAGACACACGTTTCTATAATTCAAACTCTCAATTTTACTTATGCCTTCCCTTTCTACTTAAGATCATTTATGTATTTTGCGTTTTCTTGTTTCTTCTTATTGTGAAGTACTCAATTCTGAAATGAAACACATTATAAAAATATTTATTTATTTATTTATTTATTTATTTATTTATTTATTTATTTATTTAAGCTATCTTATATTTATAAAATGGATATATTTCTTCCAAATTATTTTATCTTATTCATGAATTCAGTTGATACTAGATGACTTATTGCATGAAAATATTAATTTCTAGATTTTTCTTTTATAGAAGTTCTTTCAAACTTGCTAAATATCATGAATGTCCTTCAGATGTTCTTTAATGATATAAATGTACTTTTTAGGTTTTGTTTTCCCGAGGATCATTAGTTGAGCTTTTAATTTCATCTAATATTGCAAGATATGCAGAATTTAAATGTCTTACCCGAATTTTAACACATCTCAGTGGCAAATTAGTTCAGGTAATTTGTTTTTATCACTTAAAAATAAAAATTAAAGGATATGTTAACTTTAATTATTAAAATTTACAATTCATGAAATGTAGTGATGCTACTTTCACTAGATATTGTTACTCTAAGCACAGTATTCATTTAAATAGGAAATTAAGATTATTTTGGGGGATGGATGCATTAAGTACGGCTATATGACAATCTTGCATGAAATTCTAATATCTGTTGTCAGAGTTTTTTTTTTTTTTTCCCCTTTTACATTACCTCTTTTAGCATTATATATATTATAGAATAACATAACAAATTAAAGGAAGGATTGGGAATTTTGTAAATAGTCAAAGAGAATTTATATATTTATCAATTAAATTATGATCACTTTCAATCGTAATCCAAAGATATTACTACAGCATTACCAGGATTGGAAAGTAGCAGATTATTTGTAACGCTGTGACTAGTAAGAGTTACTTTTAGTGGTAACGATCGGTAATGCTGTTACTTTTCTAAGTGAATAACTGTATCTGTATCTAAGTTTCTTTTATTGGTAAGAAGAAATCGCATAATTTTTTTGGCCATTTTTTCTTTTTTTTTTTTTTTATACTTTCAAGCAAACTATTAAGAAAATTGGCAAAGGCTGTTAAAAAAGCAAGGCACTTCGAATCTGTGAGGGAGTTGGAGTCACTCAAGATCCTTCCTAAGACTATCTTAGAAGCTATACATTATCTCCAGAATTTTCTTTTAGCGAGAATATAGACCAGTGATTCCCAAAGTGGGCGATATGACCCCTTGGGGGCGCTGGAACGATCACGGGGGGCAGTACTAGCCGAAGTTGTAGGACTTAGGTAAAAATATAGATACATAAAAGATCAAAAATTTGTTCCTACATCTTTCTTTTGGTTCGCTTAAAGAAGATAGATCTCCGGGGGGGGGGGGGTCCTGAGTAACTTTTTTTTCCTGAAAAGAGGGCGGTAGATCAAATAAGTTTGGGAACCTATGATATAGACAATGCCTGCGAATGAAGCCATTTTAAATCCTTTGTTGTATAATACTTCACAGTGTTAAGGGAGGAAATGCAGATTTTGTTGAATTTTTTTTTTATAATAAATTGGTTATTATCTATGGTTATTATCTATAATTTGGCATTTTTTAATTCTGTTTTATTTTTCTTGTTAGAATAAAAGAAAAGAGTTGCAACCATTTGAATTTGATTTATATATACTGTACTAAGGCTTTTTCTTAATCCTACAAAGCAGTAATAGTAATTTGCTCTGATAAAATAGGAAGGTTTTAAAAATATGTCATTAAGTTAAGAGCAAGTTTATTTTAAATTAATAAGTAACAAAAAGAAGAAATGCTTCATTTTTTCATTAATTAAAAAATTAGAATGAAAAATTAGTTGGAGTTCATGTCATCCACTGAACAGTAACAGCTGCCATCAATATTTTCCAAGTTCTTTCCCTTGAAATTTGCTTCATTTTGTACAATTAATTCTAGCACGTATGTGTTTCCTTTGTTATTTTAAGTCCTGTAAACTTCACCTCTCTTTCAAGAAGCAGTGCATTGATAGGCTGTTATCATTTACAAAATTTAAGTCCCTCAATCATTCTGTGAGCCTCAAACCAATCTCTCTCACCTTTTATTGATTTGTTTTATAACCTAGTCAAAAACCTAGTAGGAAGATAATCATCATATCTGTTTCTCATCTGATGAACAATTGAAGGCCCTAAGAGTTTTCTGCAACCTTGGGCTGCTGATCTTAACCTCTTGTGCTTGTTTCCTCTGACTGTACTGTAAACCTATTGAATTTTGATTTTCCTTTTTATCTTTTTCCTTTTTTTTTTCACATCTGTTTACTGCTATTCTTAAAGCCTTGCTTAAATTTATAGCCACATTGAAAATCTTATGGTTTCTAATAATTGAAACAACATAGCTAATAAGGCAGACTTAATTCTGGGAGTTAAGGTAAAATAATTATATAGTAATAGGTAAAGGAAAAAATTGGATAAATAGTCTAAGTTTTTGACTTCTTATTTTCTAATGAAAATAAAGGTTTAATATCTTAATTTTTGTAATTCCAAAATCATTTTTTTATTGAAATTTATAATTTTAGGTACCATGTTCAAGATCAGACGTATTTAGCACAAGGGATGTGACAATTGTAGAAAAGCGAATGCTAATGAAACTCCTTGGCTTTTGTTTGGATTATGAACAACATCCTGATGAATATAAAGGTATGTGTTTTGATTTTATTATAAACATTAAATAAATTCGTAAATGTTTACTGAATCTCAAAGCCTGTTTTGACTTGTTAAGATTTCATCATCTAGGACAAGTTCTGAAGTGAAACTTTTACATGGTACCTAAATTGTCCTCACATTGAAAATGTGAGCACTGAAACATACCATGCACTACTAGTAATCCCGATAATTTCTATTACAAAATATCATAAACAAAATAAAAGTAACTGATCCCAGAATTAAAACTTTTATTTTATTTTTAATACTAAAAATTATTTATTAAAAATTTTAATTTTATTTTTTCAAAGGAATGCTCTAAGAGATTAGCTGGACAGTCTATACATACTCCAAATTTTTCTAGCTTTTTTTTTTTAGCTCTATAAGAGTATGTTACGTGTTGGTTTTGTTTTTTATTTTATCACCTTAATAACAGAATTAATAACAGAGATAAAATTTATTATTATACTGATATAATAGAAGCATTGCTGACAGCAGCCATGTAGTAAGAGAGCTCACAATATTCCAAAATTACCTGAAATGGGCTGTAGAATTTTAATTTTAAAAGTAATTAATACATATGTAGATGTAGTAAAACTTTAAGGTGAGTTTGAGACATAATATATAATTGATTGGAAATGAAATGTTTCCAATACAATACAATTTGCTTGTATTAAATTTCTGAAGCTTCTCATCAGATTGACAACTCCATATATATTCCTTTAAAACCAGGCCCCCCACATCAACTTCAGAGCCCAAGTACCAAATGCAATAACAGGCCTCCCTCCCATGTTATGATCAAAATCATAAATTCTTAGCCAAAAATATTACAAAATAATGCACGATTTCATACTTCTGGCACACACAGTTATTACCGTTATTTTTGGAGCAAATTAACTTAACCCTGGTATGAATAAAATAATTAATTGTGAACAATAAAAAAAAATGGAATAAATGAATTCTGACAAAGATAATTACAAGCCGCTATCAATTTTGTCATATAACGTACAGCAGTGTTACAAGATCTGAAACTTAAATTCAATATTTCCTTCTAACGCCTATCCTAAAAGTAGAATGAAATATGTTGTGGCATGCTGGGCCCATTACAGTAATGCCTGAACATGAAAATGTACACTAGTAATAGTAAAATTAAATCTTTATCGAAATAAGTAGAAAATACACACAAAGCCAAATTAAACAAACTTTTTTATTACTGTTGACTATTCAAAAATGTTTCTTACACTGATATCTTTTCTTTATATTATGAAAATACACAAACAGATTTATATATATATAAATGAAAGTACATACTAGTGGTTGGATTTTTTTATTATTTACAATTCATATTGAATGAAAATACAAATGTCGATATAATTGACTAGGAAATAGGTAAGTTGCTTTTGATAGTTGCACTTTAGATGAATTGTTTGACAAAAAAAATATATATATTTTCGCAACACAAAAATATGAATACATATATCGACTCATTCAGTTATATAATGTTTCAATTAAAAAAAATTAAGTGTTTATTTATTTTTGATTGATTATTTATGTTAATTATAGTGCATGCTTATTTATATTTTTTGTAATTTCTTTTTATCATTTTACATCCAATTTTGAAAGGTTTTGAAAACAAGACATTTGCCGAATTTTTGAAGTCTAGAAAACTGACATCAAATGTTGAGCATTACATCCTTCATGCCATTGCAATGGTCAGTACTGACACTCCAACCCTGGAAGTAAGTATATTGCTTATTTTCTTATTTCTTCTGAAACTTAAGGTACTTGACCTAATTTTACTGGATTAAAAGTATACTTTGTATGTGTAATATCTTGAATTTTCTTTATCCTAAGCAAAACTTTATTTTCAAAATTATCACTACTTTATCATAATTCATTATTAAAAAGAGACAGCAAAAAGAATCAAATAGAAAGCTTTATGGAATATCTGGTCTATTTTTCAGTATTGCACTAAATGCTTCAGTTTAATTTTGTATCAGTGTCAAGGAGTTATGGATTCTTAAATTGCTCTTTGTTGTGAAGTAAACTTGTTTAGAAAGGATTGATAATTATTAAATCAGGTGATTTAGTAAGTATGTATTCTCATATTTTTCCAAGAGCTTTTATGTCATTTCTTATTAAATATAAGGAACTTTAAATATTACCAGATCGTGCTTCACAGTTACTAATTCAGTGCTAATTTCAGTATCAACCCAGTTCTCTTTTGTGTAGTAATTGTCTCTGTAATTGTTTTTATTGTCTCTGATAATAGTTACATTTAGGTGAAGCATTGAATAAATGATATTTGAAATTTGAGTCATAATTTTACGTGCTGATAAAATTATTTAATGGCAACCACTAAAGCACTAATTAAAATAGAACATGAAACATAAAAGTTACATTAATGGATGTTTCAAAGTTCTTTAACAATCAAGTCCTCTTTTTCAACAACATTGAGCGGAGCCCTAATTTTTTCATCCGTTAGGAATCATCGATAGTGAAATAATGATGAGTTGTCAGCTGAGTTTAGGCTGACTAGACCTATTGCGCCATCTATCATTGTCTGCCTTTATCAGCTGTTGTTGTCTGCTAGTTGACTTGATGTCATGGTCCGCTTTGAAGCATTGTAAGATATCCATTAACAACGACCGGCAGGTGTTATTGACTTTGATTAAAAAATATTGTAATTGTGATATGTTATTATTAGAAACCTCTTGATTATAGGTTTTTTTACTTCGCGGAGAAAATTTTTGCTTAGCTCTCTAGAATAGCACTGTGAATGATGGCTCATTACTGCTCCAATATGGATTTCGCCAAGCTTAAGCTCTCAGGAGCACACAGGTGATTGCTAATTTTTTAAAGATGGCCATACTGATTATGTGCTCTCTCTCTCAATTTGATAGTGGGTAATGATTCTTCATTCCAGATGCCTGTTTTGAAAACATGTTTACTTGAACTACCTTAACAGTGTCTAGTACAGAATTGAGGTATATTTAACTGTCCCTCAGGTGAAATGGGGTTCCATATCTCCTGCTCTTTTCTTGTGTTTCAATTTCATTTATTCTATTAGCAACCAATCAATTTTTCTGTGCAAAAATAAACATTCAGAGGTAATATACATTCATAATATTTCATTTGTTTATGTAGGGTTTGCAAGCCACTCAGCAGTTTTTAAAATCTTTGGGTCGGTATGGCAACACTCCCTTTTTGTGGCCTCTGTATGGTAGTGGAGAACTTCCACAGTGCTTTTGCAGGTAATAATAAAATATAAATCCTAGGAAATAAAGATTTGCATTAAGAATATTGTAGATAAATTTGGTAAAGATTGTGAATCTCATTTTTTGTTAGTGTAATTCAGTCGAGCAGAAAGCTTTGTTAGCATGTATATGGACATATTTATAAATATTCACAAATAAGTATATTTATTTATACTAATAATTTTCATACAAATTTTGATGAAACAAATTTGCAAATTAGCAGAAATCTCAATAAATTAAAGCTTTGTTGAACTTTTGGATTACCACTATATCAATATTTAGTTATTTGCTACAATATAAAGTATTTGCGACAAACTTTTTTCTTCCTTTTATTAAAAAATGTCTGCAAAAAAAAACAAAACAGTAAAAGCTTAAATGACATTAACAATTATGGTGATGAAAGATAACACACATAGTGAATTTTAAAAAAATACTAATATATTTACACATTAAAATACAGCTAGCTTCGCTGCAGATATACCTGCATCTTGACATATACCTGCAGATATACAGGTAATGTGTTACAATAAGAAAGGGCCAATATTTATGCATCTCTACCAGTAATAATTTATATAAATTAATGAAGAAGTAACCAAAGATGACATTGATGGATGTAGTTGGATCATGTAAATACGGTAAGTCCATTTACTTCCAGGTGGAGATGACTGAAATTTGCCTAAGGGAAAGGTCCATTCACATCACAGATGACAAAGATTAATTAGCAGTTTCGAGCAAGAAATTGGATAGCAGTGAGCAGGTACTCAAGGAGGGAGGCAGGATCTGAAAAAAAAATCTTAGCTTATCTCCACCTGGAACTAAATGGACTTAATGTATTGGCATGATTCAATTACCTCCATCAATGTCATCTTTTGCTTACTTCCTCACTAATTAATGTAAATTATTACTGGTAGAGAAGTATAAATCTTGACCTTTCTTACCGTAACATATTACCCAAAGAGGCTGCAGGGTTATTTTAATGTGTAAATATAATAGTTTTTTTTTTTTTAAATTCACTGTGTGTGTTATCTTTCATCGCCTTAATATCAGTTATACACATGTTAAGCCACTATCATCTCAACATTAACAATTCTTTGTTAGGATACAACTTACACTGACTGCTCAAGTGAAAGTGGATACCTGCCATGGTAGAGCAACCCATGCAAATTCGGACAATAATTTTGAATATACAGTCAAACCCCGCTATAGTGAACTTCAAGGGACCGAAATTTCGATTCACTATAACCGGGAGTTCACTATATCCGTTCCGTTATACGTGCATTGCATGGCAAGGGACCAAACATTTCGTTCATTATAAGCCGTGTTCACTATAGCAGGGATTCACTGTATTTGTTATAAAACAAAATGATCTTGTGTAGTTGGACATTGGTGTCTAACCACTTGCTGAGGTAAAATGCCACCATCAAAGCAGCTGAGCGATTTTCAAAGTGGAGTAGTCATAGGCTGCCACATTAGTGACCAGATTATTCGAGCCATAGGAGCGACACTGAACCTGCCAAAGTCGACTGTAGGTGTTACTATCATGAAGTGGAAACGTGAAGGAGTGGAAACAAGACATCATGGAGGTGACCGAGCCCATATGCTGACCAATAGAGACCGGAGGGCCCTGACGCGATTGGTGCAGCAGAACAGGGCTATTCCAGCGGAGCAACGGCGGCAGGACTTCCAGCAGGCAACTGAAACAACTGTCAGTACCATGATGATTCGTCGGGAACTCTATACCTTAGAGTACACCGGTCAGGCTGCTGCCCACAAGCCTAATATCACCCCTGTAAACGCCCAGTGTCATCTGGCCTGGTGTAAAGCGGGACGGTCTTGGTCGATAGACTGCTGGAAGAGCATTATGTGGAGCGACGAATCACTCTTCACATTCTACCAATCAGATGGGTGCATCTGGGTGTGGTGTTTGTTAGGGGAGCGGCTGCTATCTGAGTGTGTCATCCCAACAGTGAAGTTTGGCGGTGGTGGTATGATGGTGTAGTAGTTTTTCTCCTGGTTTGGATGGGATTCGTTGGTTGTGATCAAGAGGAACATGGCATCCACACAGTAACTGGCATCCACACAGTAACTCCATGCTTCCTACGTTTTGGTCGCAGTTCGGTGTAGGGCCATTTGTGTTCCAGCACGACAATTTGCCTTGCCATAAGGCCCATGTTGTCAATGCCTGGTTTTCGAGAATAATGTTCGGAAGCTTCAGTGGCCCGCCCATAATCCCAACCTCAACCCTATTGAACATCTGTGGGATAAATTGGAGGCCGGATTCTAGCGCGTCCCATGCGACTGCAAACACTCATCCAACTTGTGCAGGTTTTGAAGGAGGAGTGGGCAAAAATACCAATTGCTTGCTATCAGAAACTGGTGGAGAGCATGCCATGGCGTGTGGATGCTGTGCTTAGGGCAAAAGGCCACAGTACGCACTATTAGACATGCTATAAATAAAGTGTCTGTTTCATACCACAGGTGTCCACTTTCAATTGAGCAGGCTGTGTATCAGATATAATTACTGAAATGTAGTAATACAGTAGAACCTCATTATAACGGACCCTATTATAACGGACGTCGCTTTATAACGGACAGTTTTAAAAAAAATTGTAATAATAATAAAGGATGCTTATTTTTATCTGACAAGTTCTACATTTCCAAGCAATCGATTAAACATCGATCGTTGTGTTTTTTTGCGTTAACATAACTGAAGAAACAATCTTCGGAGGACGAGAAGAAAAGGTAGAAGACACTACTCAGCCTACAATTTAGGTGAGCGAAGTGAAAGACCATTTAAATTTTGTTATTTAATATGTTAAATAATCGGCAAATGAAAATGTGTTTGCATATTATGAACACCTCCGTCGTTATTAACTGACGAAATAAACAGCAAACAAACCCAGCAGAAAAAAAAAATATTTTTTCAAACCAATGAATGTAAGCAATCAACATGAACCAGGATCTTCTTGTTCTAAAAATTAATGTAGTGTATACGTACACATCTTTTTCAATTCAACCTACTATGTTGAAGGCTGTTTTTTATTTGATATATAATAAACACTTTTTATTGCTAACTATTGTACTTTCATTGAGGTACCCCCCCTCTGCTGCATTACACCCCTTTAAGAATTATTTGTTATAACCGGACTTTCATTAAAACGGACAACCTTCAGCCCCTATTAGTCCGTTATAATGAGGTTCTACTGTATCTGCATTGCACTTAGTGTAGAGTCTCATTAATTTATTATTTATTTTATTTATTTTTTTAAACCAAACTTATTGGTCAGCAATTGTATTATATTCCATCCAAATTTTAAAAATAGAAAATTATGAACAATTTTTTTTTTAAAAATTTTTTAATCAATACATTATTTTTTAAGTTTATTAGTGGCTTAACTTTATGCAGATATTGTTTTGATATTTGTGCAAAACAAACTCAGATGTCATGTGTGCAGAAATCTTTCAGATCTTAGAAATAATATTAAAGAAAGGTTGTTTCAGCACTTTTAAAATTGTAATGTAATAACCTAAAAGCAGGGTGTTTTGATTTAGTTTTACCTCTCAGAATATTGTGGAAAGTACACGGAAAGTTGAAACTATTGAAATCAGGATACCTAAAATAGGATAGAAAATACCTTGATTCAGTTCCTTAGATTTCACAAATGAGATGTATTTGATTATAGAAACTGGAGATTCATAAGTGAGAATTTGCTAATTCATTTTTGATTTAGTAATAATTATAAATAATTTACCTAGGTTGTGTGCTGTTTATGGAGGAATTTATTATCTGAAAAGATCTGTAGAAGCTGTAATTACAAATCAACAGAGCGAATGTATAGCAGTAATTTCAGATAACAAGAGAATTGATTGCAGGTAAGATCTTACTTTGAAACATTCTTTGATTGTTTTAAATTAAAACTTTGGTTAAGAATTATTTGGTTTCCCATTGATCAATCAAATTGTGCTGTCATTTGTAAAATGTCCTTATTCGGTGATATCATTAAGCTTGCCTGGAGATTTCCATTATTTAATTGCATTTGAAAGTTGATACTATGGGGAATATTTAATTATCTGGGAAATAAGAAATAGTGTATCATTATTAAGGTGGGGGGGGGACCCAATAATTTTTAAGTTCTAGTACAGTTAATTCAAGGAATTTGCACTTTTAAGTTATTTTCCAATAGCTATTAGTTTTTCTATTCATAAAAGTATATTATCAAAATATATTTCGAGCAAGCTTAAATTAATCTAAAAAAATTTAGGAAAGGGGTCTTTTTAATTTTATTTTATTAATTTCGTAAATTAATATTGTTTTATC
>JAFIDM010006943.1:53904769-53919263 GCA_023159025.1 Thereuonema tuberculata | reverse complement strand
ATTTATGGCATATTTCTATTTTAAATGCCTTTATTAAATTCCTCTCGTGCCTAGCCATGTGCAGGCCAAGGAATAATTGTATCCTTGATTGATACTAATTAATTGTTAGGATTCCTAAGGGGGAAGATCCCACACTCGGGAGCGAGAACTGGGATTACGGCCCCAACGCACCTTTCTGAGTCCGTCACCGAGGAAGTTTGGCTGGCTGATGAGTCCTAAAAAGGACGAAACGGCCCGTCCCAGTCTCTTCCCGGTGGCGAACTCAGGGTGCGAATCCTTTCCTCTCTTGTTATTTGCATTGTGCCTTCTTTTTTGCTATTTTCATTGATATTAAATTTGTATTGATTTTATTATTCAAAAATAATTTTGTTTTATGCTCCCTTTTTTAATTGGCGCCCACGGCGGTGGCTAGTTACGGCGCTGCTTTTTCGTATTCCTCTACAAAATTGCTAATAGCAAGCATGAGGATCTTCCGATTTCTATCCCCACCCGCTGTTGTTTTCTTTAAGTAATTTTCCCAGAAGGTTATAAGAATGAAAGGAAAAGAAAAAAAACTTGGAAAACGGCAGAAATCGCCGTTGTACTACTGCATATTCGCGCCATAATTTGAAACGATTTAGTGTCAGAGTATACTCAATCCTTCTGCATCTTTCCAAATTTTTTATTCTTCCATTAGCCAAATGTTTAAAAAGCTACTAGTGTGTAACATGGTAAACATTTAATATTTATTTCTCCGAAATATTTATTTTTTCGCGGGGGGGAAGGGGGTGTCGTTTTGTTTATGCGTTATGCGTTACAATGTGCGTGCGTTTTTTTGTAAAATATTAGTTTATACAAAGTGCTTATGCAATCTAAAAAAAAATCAAAAAATGAATAAATAAAACCTTAAAACTTTATTACTTTTCAATATGCCACATTTCTTCTTAAGGGGGTCGAAGGCCCATTTTTTTTTTAAAAAAATTATTAATTACCGGTAAGTTAAAAATATTTGAAATTTTTTTTGGTGATTAATCATGCAATGACTACACAAAAACACTTAATAAAACTTTTCTTAAACTTTAAAAAAAATTAAAATTTTAAATTTTTTTAAAAAAAGTGGAATAATTTAAACTTGATATAACTCAAAATATTATTAACAGAATTTCAATTTTTTTTTCACTTAATTAAAAAGAATTACATTATTTTTAATTTGTCTTTGGCATTTAAAAAAAATATATAAATTTTAAAACTGATATATACAACTGATAAAACTAAATATATACATTTTAAAGTAAAATGTTTGAAAATGTCATATTTAAAATTTAAACTCTCTTTATTATTCTAACCAATACTTTATTCACCTTTTTCAAGTTTATATGATACCTCTTTACATGAAAAATAATAATAAATGATTATTTTTATCAAATGCTGAATTTTAATCAAGTCATATCGAAAAGTTTAATTCACATACACTTTACATCAGTTTCCTCCAGAAAAGTAATTCTACTTAATTAGATATTGAGGGAATTTTATGGTAAGTAATGTCAGTTTTAATCTGATAATTTTGGTGTTTCTTCGCTATCTAGTTTCTTCAAATAAATTTTTGAGGCATTTATTCTAGCATTTTGGTTATCACTGTATTCTGTATATTACTTGTGATATTCATGCACAACATTCATAAAAGGTTCTTTTCCTCTCAAACATTGAAAAATTATATTCTATAATGTTATATTCAAATCTTCTAAAATGTTCACTAGCAATAAAGTAAACAAAATATGCATAATTACCTCTACTGAAATATAATTATTACCCCGAAATTTCATAATTTGAAATTGAAAATGTTTAATTTTAGGTCTCTTTTTTTTAAGATTTTTCGTCCCTTTTGGTCCCTTTTTTACCTAGGGACAAAGTGAATATCTGTTGCAAGCCCTATAAACAGTTTGCAAGGTTGTGCAATAAACAAATACAATGGTGTTTCTATTCATAAATTATAAGAAGTAAAATTTATTCTGTTAATGGAGTAAACTTATTTCAGAGGAAATTATTAAAAAGAAAATATTTAGTAAGAGAGAAAAACTTGCAATTGAGTTATCGAAATCTAAAGGCAATCATTGAAAAGGGTTTCTACAATATCGTGTACAATTCATGTCCAGCCCCGCACCTGGATTTTTTTTTCAATTCACCTGGAAAACCTGGAAAAGTCAGGGAATTTTAAAATGTCTGGAGAGTGGCCACCCTGAGTATCCAGGTTTCACTCCCGTATTTAATTGCTGCTTTGGCTGTAATATTATGTAATCTTAGTAGTGTTTCTTTCGTCATTTGTTTTCCAAATCTTCTTCTAATTATTCCATTCATTCTGTTGTATGTCTGTATGTTTGATATCAGGCTTGCCTCATCGTTATAACATGAAATTATGTTTCCTAAATATTTAAACTCTGATACTTGTTCTATTATTTTTCCATTAATTACAATTTTCACTCTTTGTATTTGTTTTCCACACATTGCCATGGATTTTGTTTTTAATTCCGAAATTTTCATTTTATAATTTTTTGAGATAGTATTTAAATGATTTGCTCCAATTTGAAGTTCATCTTCTGAATTTGCTATCAAAACTTGATCGTCAGCATATAGTAATGTCTTCAATTTTTTATCTTTTGTGATCTGGATACCATTTTTATATATTGATTTCCATTCTTTTAGAATTCTATTTATATATATGTTGAAAAGTATTGGGGAAAGTCCACATCCTTGTCTCACTCCTTTATTTACAGTTAAAGGCTCTGATATTTTCCCGTTCATGAATTTTATATTAATTTTTGTTTCTCTATATATACTTCTAATTACATCAATTAATTTCTTCGGAATTTTATCTTCTTCCATAATTTTCCACAGTAAATTTCTGTTTAGGGATATTGATATATACAATCTTCGTAAAATAACTAAGTAATGAAATATATAATTAAAAAATATCATATAATTCGTGAACAGGAATTTTCGGATAAGAGGTTAAGCCTAGCCCAAATAGATGGAAAGTAAAGAGAATAGAAAGAGAAATAGCGAAATAAGGAGGAGGAGAGGAAAGGTTGGAAGATTTCTGATGAAGGTAGATGTTTGCGACTTGACAACGGATAGATTAGGAATTAACTTATGGATTGGAGAGAAGAGAAGGTAAGAATGATAATTGTAAAATTGTGAAAGGTTATGTTAGTGCAGGCAGATGATGTTTTAGTTTTCTTTTGAACTGTTTTTGCTCATTCTGCTTCAGAATTCCTGTGATTCTTGACTTTTCCATGTGATGTTTGCGATAGCTTAAAATTACTTTATTACATTACGAGCTGTGCCCCGCGGGTGAACTGCGTTAAATTCGGCCCTTCTCGGTAACGTTCGGTTCTCGTCATGTGGCAAAGCCTTGCCGCCACCGCACCCATTGGTTGACGTTTATGTTTACTTCTCCGTAGCACGATGTTATATAGCCTGTAACCTTCCTCAATAAACGGGCTATCTAAAGCAAAAAGAATTTTTCAAATCGGACTGGTAGTTCCTGAGATTAGCATGTTCAAACATAAAAACTCTTCAGCTTTATATATTAGTACAAGATAAATTTTACCTAAAATTCAAATTTGTCGAAGATTCTAAATGCATGTTCTTTTGAGTAAATTCTTACAGAATTCGGACAGAGGAATTAGATTCAAAAAAGATTTCTATTCCAAATTTGTAATTCCTCTATTACCTTTGATTTAACTTTGTCAATTGGTCTCGATTGATTCCAAAAGTTTTCTTGACGAGATTAAATTCTATCATAATGGTTTATTTATGACTGTTTATATCTGTTTGGTCTACTAACTAAATGACATGAATACCATTTTTATTTGCATCTTTTTTTTTATTATTTTATTTTGTTTGTTAAAATTAACAATTATTTAATAATATACATTTCTATTTACAAGTTAAAGTCAAGCTAACATGGAGTAGGCAAGTAAAAAACATTAAAAACAATATGCAGTAGTTTTTACAGTAATGAATATTAAAAAAAAAATATTTTATTTACTTATTTTTCTGTTATGAAAAACTTGAAAATAGATAGCTTTCAAAAAGCTTTTATTTTTTATGTTTAAAAGAAAAAAAAATAATTGTTTGTATCTCTGTGATTCTCAACTGGTAGCTTTTCTGCAATAACATCAAGTTCAGCTGAGAAAACAATCTCATTCTTAAACAGCTTCGTTTCTATATAGCTACACATTCATTAGACTTTTATATTTCTGTACAATTGAATAATTTACATATTTGACATCTGAAAAACTAAGTTTAGTTTAAAAAACTTATAAGATATATTGAACACAGCCCATGAAGATCAGCCCTGAAATAAAAAAAATCCTGATGATGAAATGGAAATAATAAATCTGTTTTTCTAATAATAATTAAGAAATTAAATCTACAAGTAACAGTTGTACAACTTTATCATTGAGGGATCAGTAGTCGTTATCCAACAACTATAAATCAATGCATATAGAACAGATACATTCATTTCTTTCGGGAGCTACTAAATTTTATAATGAATGGAAACCATAAATCAAGTTGAAATTACATTAGTATTTCAAAAGAACAAATATCTATTAAGAGAATTGGTTACATTAGAACTTTCGATCAACTAATTTATTAATTCTTATTTGTAGCTGTCTTTTTTTTTTTTTTTTTTTTAAAAAAAAAAAAAAAAAATTACAAATTTTTTTTTCAATAACAAATGTTTGTTCCATTTTTATCTGCACAAACAATAAAAGGGAAAAATAATCATTTTCGGAATTAACTATTATTTGAATAAATAGTAACAAGATTTTTATTTAATTATTTTAAGCTTTAAATTGCACTGACAAGTGGAAAATTGAAAATTGTTTTTCCAAAAGGACTTATAGCCAAATTAAAAGTTGTAATTCCTATGATAAAATTATTGACATTTCTGTATTCGAATACTTGTATATAATATTATACAGTGCAACTTGGATAATTCGAAGCTGAAGGGACCACAACAAGACTTCGAATTAAACAAGTTACATCTTTTAACTTTAATTTCAGGTCCACTGAATGCTTGAAAAGATTATTCTGTCAATAAGTAAATATTTATTCAGAAAGATCATGGTATGAAAGACTTAAACACTATATGTATGTAAACAAAATCAGATTTATATTATTGTAAGCTACAGTACATATTACATTCAATACAGAAAATTATAGTTTTTCAAAAAATTTTGCAATATCTGATTGTTTTGTAGAATTCAGTCGCTTAAAGTTAGCAAAATCATCAAACATGTTTAGTGAACGGAAAACAGCTTCACGTACGTTGGTTTGTCCTTCAATGTACCGACGAAATTCATCGCTATCCTTTACTCGTTGGTGATTTGGCATTTCTTCTTCACACCCTTTTCCACCTCGCGAATGACTGCGACCTTTTCAGCGAACGTTAAATTCTTGTTCACGCGTGGTTTACTGAAAGACATGGTGACACTGAAAGCAGGAAGCTCGAATGGCGTCTGAAGCGTGACGTGTCGAACGGTGGCGGGAAGGGGATTTCAGTTGTCACGTGTCGAATTTCTTAACGATGAAACGCCGAAAAGTCGTTATGGTTCGAAATTTTTTTATAAAAAACTTCGAATTAAGGAAGTTGAACTTCGAATTATCCACGATTTTTTAACATTGATTTAATAAGAAATTCAAGGGACTAAGAGAAATCTTCGAATTAACCACGATTTCGAATTAAAGACGTTCGAATTATCCAAGTTGCACTGTATATATAATATTTGTTGCTGTTAATTGATATTTCTTCAATTGGAAGAACAGTAGGCTGCTACGCAGGAAAGCTCTTGCGATTTTTCGTTTAGCTGTTGTGAGCAAATAAAATCACCCACATAAAATAGATCTAGTGCTAATTTATAAATTTTTATGAAGTCATCAGACACACTTGTAAGATTGATCAACATGGAAGAGTTGATAAATAGGGAAAGAATAAAGATTCTTGAACATTCTCCAAATCCACTTTTGAAGTACTTTAAAATACTTCAAACAGAATTTAAAGCTGTAACAGATGTTTCTCGAGGAACATTTTATTCTTGCATGCCAAAAGAAATCTCGTAAATATATGCTCAAGCTTCATCCTCGGCTGTAAGAGGCAGGATGCATTCGTACATTAACATTACTGTAGCTTACATGAGATGACCACTCGCAGTTGAGCGATTTGGATTGTTGGTTCGGCAACTTGATTGTAGATTGCATTCAATTAACAACGATTAGTCATCAAAAAAACCTGCAATTTCTACCCCTTACTTAGGCCTACGTCTAAAGTAAAAGGTCTGGCATTAGATATCTATACATGAAATTGTTCAATATAGTACATTCAGTGAAATTTAATTAAAAAAATAGAAATTCTTGATCCTGAAACTAAATTTACTTTTAAATCACATATATGTTCATTAATGCCCAACTCACTAATTAAAAATATGGAAAAAACAAACAAACTTGGAAGAGGGATACAGGTTGAAAGAATTCAGGAACCTCTCCTGCAGATATATGCATATAGTATTTTACAAAATACTGATTTTTTTAAAAAAAAAGGAAATTTGTAATTAAAATATTCAGTCATTCTTTGTTTAAATATATGCAAATTTCGTATTTGTCCTACAATGCCATTTGTATAGTAACTTGTAATTTGGTCCGGATTTTTGATTTCTGATTATTCTCTTTATCATCCCTTAATATTAAACGATAACAAAAAGTTCTGTTCTACCCTTCCCCTTTTCTCTGATTCTATAATATCGACTGTTTGGTTGGCTCGATGCTTCCTACTTCCTCTCGTACTATTGATGTGGTATTTAGGAGCTATTTTTCAGCCGGTACTGATTATTCTCCATTTCCTTAACTGGAAGTACGTTCAGAAATCTATATTCCGGAAGTTAAAATATACTCCTGTAATGTAGTTTCTTTGGATTGTAGAACTGGCTATTTGATTTTAATACCCATCAAACAGTTATGCTCTGATCCTCCCAGATTAAAAAAAAATCAAAATATTTAAAAAAAAAGGTTTTAAAATAATAAATAAATAAATTTACAAATTTCAGCATTTGTCTAAGCTATGTACACATTTTAAGATCTGATTTGATTAACAACAGTTCATATATTTGTGATAAATTATAGATTGTTTAAAAAAAAAAAAAAAAAAGGAAAAAGTCATCTGAATGAAGATAATTTTCTTTGAATTTGATGATGACTTCTTTCATTTTTCTTTCTTTAATACATACTAATCATAACATTTGACGATAGTCAACATGTTTCAGTTTTTATTTCGCATATCGTCGCTCGCGTATTGATATTAAAAGGCTTCTAAATCATCATCTCGTGACAGAAGCAGTTTGAAGTTGAATTTGCAACAACCAATCCTTAACCACAGTTGCCTTAAATAAGAGATGATTTAGTGGGATTTATATATTGATGGATTAATAAAATATCTTTGGTCTTTCTTTGGTGGAGTCATAATTTAATAGCAACAATCTTGCACGAAGACGTCATTCACGATGGTTGAATGTCCTTCGTTCTGTTGATGATGTTTTCACTCATGTAATTCTTACGTTCTTTTGTTCAGTTGTACTCTAGGGATTCCATCTGAAAAACCGTATGAAATTATTAATACATTTGGTCGATGTAAACTACTTCGCAAACAGATTTAGAAATATATAAATCATAATTATTAAAATAATAATAATTAATAACAGATAATTAGTTAATAGATAAATAATTTATTTGTGTATAATTAAATATAAATTATTTTATATTAAAGAAATCGTGGTAATGATATAGCATCAACTTTTTTTTGGGTTTAAACGTAGAATCCGGCACACGCCTTCGTTGAACCTTTTTTTGATGGCCGCTTCCTCCTCTTGCTAAATCACGGTGAATTAGGCGTATACAAACCATTAAACAGGAAAAATAAACAAAGTACAAACATTTTACGATAATTCCATGCACCTTTTACGATAATTACAAGCACCGACACAACTCAGGAATCCACTTAGGGACCGTGCGCAGATGGTCGATTTCGACCCTAGCGCCATTGGCGGCTTTTGCAGTCCCAACTTTTGGGACGCGGCAGCCATATTTCCTTTGCTAAAATATAGCTTGTTGTTACCCTGCGACTTCTACAAATCTTTTTCAAAATAATTTGTAGCCGAATTGATTCTCAAGAATGGCACTTGTTTTCGTCTATATTCATTGGTAAAGATAGTTGGTAAATAACTTGGACTGAGTGGGTGCATTGACTTTTCATTTCCAATGAAGTGTTTACTGCATAATTTTGAATTTTTAGTTTGTTCCCAGATGGATCCATCTGGCCTACACCACAATTTGAAAGAGATATAATTACATAAAATTTTGTTTCTGTAAAGATATAATTACACAGAAGTTAGATTATTTACAGATAATAAAAATAAAAAGTTCAAATGGTCTTGCAGGAAAAGAATAAAAGTGAACATTTTCTGTATTTTTATAAGTACTATTATCTCCAACAACGCAGCAATTAATGTTGCCTTTGCCCATTATTGAAATTTTTTGAAAGCATGGGCATGCAACCCTTCTTAAGCAAGGTATTGTAGAAGCTCTCCTTACAATATTTCCAATTTCTGCCGCCACTGGCAGCTCCAGTCACTTGCACGGTCCCTATTAGCAGTCACTGAAGCGGTAAACCACCCGTCACCGATGAATCCTTACGAAGCATCTGGCTTGTGCCGGATTCTCCGGTTTAACCTTTTTTTGTATATTTTCTCTGGCACTATATTTATGACGAATGAATGTTTTATAGAGCATCTGTAAGGAATTTTTTTTTCACTTCTGGTAAAATGATACATTGATAATTATAAAAAACCTTATCCTGAATTTTTTGTTTTGACTAGGGTGACCAGATTTCCCTGACGTCATTCCGGGACAAGACAACTTTGACGACTAAAAAGAAAAAAACAAACAAACCGCCATTTGACGGCATTCGCTTAACACAGAATACAGATAATGCATTAATAGGCGTCTTCCGCAATGAAAGAGTTAAGAAAGATCCACTTTTACAATAATCGAATATTTATTAGGCTGTTTATCCGATGAGTGTAAAGGCGAGCCTTAATATTTAAACACTTATTAATAAGTAAACATCAATTATTATTGAACGTATTTCTAGTCTGATCCCACAAAACTATGTCCATCCTTATATGGACCGGCACTAGTGAAATTCACGTCAACCGTTTTCAAACAAACTGAAGCGGAACACTGCCATAAATTCAGGGGCTGTCCCGCACAATTCGGGACATCTGGTCAGCATAGTTTTGACTATAACAAATGAAGGAACAGGGATATATAAGATTGACAATATAAAAAGGATGCAATAATCAACGATTTAATTTGCCATCTTATGTTTTTCTATAATTTGAGAATTTTTATCAATTCAGATTGTCAATATACAGAGTATTTCGGAAATGGTAGACAAAGCGAAGAGTTACGGGTTCCAAAGGTCATTTTGAGTCAAAAATGTTCTATGACATTTTGTTGTATTTTAGAGTTAGGAAATGAATGCTTTGGGAATGGTCCCTAATCAAAGAAAGCTCAGTTTGGTCATTTTCAGCATTTTCTTTAATTATCATATAGTTTTCAGTCATGATATTTGTTATTCTGATTGCTTTTTGTAATAAACCTTTACCTTATTTACTGACACGTCCTAATGTGAACTGAGCTTTCTTTGATTAGGGACCATTCCCAAAGCATTCATTTCCTAACTCTAAAACTACGGCCCCATACAACAAAATGTCATTGAACATTTTCGACTCAAAATGTCCTTTGGAACCAGTATCTCTTCGCTTTGTCTACCATTTCCGAAACACACTGTATTTTTTACGATTATAGTGTTCTTTCAGAGACTAATATGGTTGTTTGCAGACATTATGGTTCTGAAATCAATGTTATCATTTTAGTAATACCGTATTTTATCTATCATTACAATTTCTGTGATATTATAATCTTTCAGTTATCACATTAATTACTACCTTAATAACAAGATATTCTGCAGTTTTTTATTGTTTTTTTTTTTTCCGTAGCTCTTTATCTAGTGGTCAGATTTGTAATAAAATCAATAGGTATCTTCCTTGTACCACCCTACATCTATCTCCAAAATTTCAGCTTCCTAGGATCTAGTATTTGAGTCAGGTTGGGCACAGACTATTGAGGGACGAGCACGCGTATATCGACTTAAAATTATTAACTTGCAGAAAATCTGTGCGAGTTTCAGGGATATATTTAAAAATTTGCTTTTATTCAAATTTTTGGAACCATTAGTATTTTTTTAATTGAATTTTCAATCAAATAAAAAAGCTTTTATTTGATATGTCGCATTAGACATTTTAGAAGAAAAACATTTTTTTTCAACACTTTTCCAAAATTTTCGTTTTGAAAATCTCAAAAAATGGTATTTTATATTTTTTTCCGGAAAAATATATTTCAAACATGGGTGTTGTCTTAGCATTTTCCCAAAATTTCAAGATAGGACACGAATGGCGTCAAATTTGTATATGTTCTTAAAAGACAACTTTGCAGCGGAATATTGATATAGGTCATGGGCGCCCATAGCATTGTTTCCAGGTGGGGGCAAAATATTTTGGCAGGGTGAAAAAGTCTTTAAAAATTATACTCTATATTGTAACATTCTGTAAACTATATTTAAGTAAATTAAAGCAATACGTTATAATTTACCATTTATTCTGTCTTTCAGTTCTCTTGCTAGGGAAAAAAAAAACCAAAACGAAATCCATAAATTATATTGAAATTGAAAATTTCAGGGTGGTGCAAATGCCCCCTCTTGCCAGTAGGTGCAGGCGCCTTTGATTTAGGTAATGTAAAATACTATATTTTCTATTTGAGTTTTTATGAAATTTACACAGAGAAGGAGTATGTTCAAAATTAAATAAAACTCGTCTGAAATTATTGATAAACCATAATGTTTAATTTAATATTGAAGCCTTTTCTATAACAACCCTCCCCCTCGTTTAATAGAAGATTTTTATTTTTAATTACAACATTTTTTTATTCGACAATTTGACATGCAATTAAACTGATGGTTTACTGGAGTAAAAAGGCAAACCAAACACTCCTGTCCCTATCCTGTGGATTCAGGTCATCTTATGTGAGCCTTCAGACCAGCAATATGCACACAGACAATTTGAAAGTTGATTTTCTAATGACGCTAAACCATATTTAACAAACGAACTAATTGTGTGCCAGCATACTTGTCAAACACCATAATGTTGACAAACTGAAAGTTCCTGCATATCTAAGGGTAAATCACCATCCTTTTACTATCGACATCCAGATTCAGACATTCCATTGAGAACAGTTTTCGTAAAGGAATAGCCTATACAGGATTGGATTTATGTAGTCGGTGAAAGACATCTAATCTAAAGCAAAGGCTGAATCACAAGTGAAGGTTCATGGACGTACTCTTGCTTTCATTTAAAATTGTATTGCTATAAGATTTTTTTTTTTTTTTTTTTTAATTAGACTATAAGTTTTAAAGTACCGTATATGCTCCTATAGAGGCCCCCGGCTTTTATTTGCAAAACTAGCCTCGGCTCCCGGCGCTTAATAGAGACCGGCTGCTATTAAGAGGCCGGCCATTATTAACAAAAACCTTCAGAACGCAATATTTTACACATAAATACCGGCTAATATTATAAACAGCTACTTTATTTGAATTTCACATACTACATAAGACTGTTAAAGATAAATTGCAATGTCTTTCTGTATCTTTCGCTGCTATTCGTCGTTCGAATCCGCAATAAATAAATGTACATGACATTTCATATTACTCAATTGCAAGGTAAGTTTAAAATTATAAGCAACCGACCTCATTCGAATCCCATCATGAAACTTTTGGGAAAATGCTAAGAAAACAACCATGTTTTTAAATATATTTTTTCGGATAAAATATAAATTTACATATAAAAATATAAATTTTGAGATTTTCAAAACAGAAAATTTTGGAAAGTGTTCAAAAATTGTTTTTTTCTAAATGCCTAATGTGACGTATCACCTTAACAATGACACCTAGTTGAACTGTCTAGGACAAAGGGTGGCTGAGTTATAACATTTTGTGAAAATAAAAGTTCACTCAAAATTTGCATTTTTCGCCATTTTTGAAAATTCAATTAAAAAAATTAAAAAAAAACTACTAGTCAACCCCCCCCCCCCCAAAAAAAAAAAAAAAAAAATTGGAGTTTCTTATTTTCCATAGGTATAGTCTACATACAAAAAATCATGACGATCTAATGCACCAAGCTTCGGATCCCTTGTTGATTTGATATGACATTCTGATCTATACTGTACATGACTTACGACTTTATCGACTTAGGTCGCTTCCGTCGAAATATATTGTAACAGTTTGCATGTAAATATTTTTAGAAATCACTTATTTGTATTTTATTCATTTTAATCGTTAACCGTTATTTATTTAAATAAATTTCTTTTTCTATTTCCTAATTACTAATGTTCTGTTCATTTTTAATTTTTTTTTGCGTTGCTGCCGTTGAATCAGTTAATGGGGATGTTTAAGATTACCAAAGCACCTCTGTATACAAAAGATTTCTCAACTTTAAATATATTGAATTATCGGCATACAATTAAGGAGGCGTATGGAAATAATGTAGATACGTTATTTCTAGATGAAAGGAATACAACAAATTTTTCTTTAAATATATTTATGCCTTTCATCTAGAAATAACGTATCTACATTATTTCCATACGCCTCCTTAATTGTATGCCGATAATTCAATATATTTAAAGTTGAGAAATCTTTTATATACAGAAGTGCTTTTATATACAGAAGTGAATCTTAGCATGTTATTAGAAGTGAAATACCTACGTCACGTGACTTTTCCAGCCTCGACCCAGAGACCTTAAACATCCCCATTAAGTTCGTTCTGTTTTATGGCAATCATTCTGTATATTTTTATTTAAACTTCCAATCAAATTCTTCTATGTAAAATCTGCAAAAACCAATGTTTTTCATTTAATAATTTAATTCAGTTCAGTTCCAGAACGACCCGTTCTGTTTCCATCAAAGGCTTTTTTTTCGATATTCGAGTCCTCTATAACTTACTATATCTCGAACATTCTTGCTGATAAAAATCTGTTTGTAAAACATAAGTAAAGGCTTTGTAGTTTTTTTTAAAGCATTTTAATTTTAATTTATTAGTTTTAATAATAATAATACCGTAATAATTACCTAAAAAAAAAAAAAAACTTTCTTTAGATTTGTAAGACCATCAATTTATATTTTTTTTTATTGAAAGTTAAAACAAAATAATGTAACTAATTACAATTCCAATGTTTGGAATAATTCTCTTATTTTGTTTATATTAAAAAAAAAAAAAAAAAAAAAAATGAATATGTAGTTTTGATTTTCATCTTTACGATTTTTTTTTTATATTCTTCTCTTGAATTAGATTAAAATTTTCACAGCCAAAATGCAATAAAGACTTTCAAGACTCACATAATAATTTTTAATTGCCGAAATATTGCATATTTTTAATTAATAAATTCGCCCATAATTTGCCATAAGAAATTAGTTTCAAATTTTAACACCAGTTGGTGCAAAAGTAGCAAAAGGAATGTCAGTTTACTGGAAGGAATAATTAACAGATTTTCATTCAAATCCTCAGAGCTAATCTTAACACCAAATTTTGCAATCTTTCCACTTCTTTCCTGCATTTGAGCCTGATGGACAAAATAATACATCTCCTTAATATTATTATTATTATTATTATTATAAAATATAGGGAAAATTAAATTCAGTCCCGTTAGGGATTTTAAGTAACCTTATCAAGCGGGTTCTGGAAAATATGTATAACACATTAATATAGTACTTTCAAAATATAAATAATAATTATAATACAGTATGAAATTTACTATAATTTTACTCTCTCACAAACACCATTACAATATCTCTGTTGTAAGTCGAGAATTATCTGTACTCTTCCAAAAGGAAGAAAATCTTATTTTATATAGGGATTAAAATTCCTTTTGAAAAACTCCTTTGTGAATAGTTTTGTATATTTTTAAAGAAGCCATTCCTGTTGTAGAATAAACCTATTTTTTTTTAAATTAAGTGTTACAATAAAAATGTTTCATATTTTTACTTAATAACATTTTAAAAAGAAAAATGTTCCACGAAGTCAGAATTATTAGTATTTACATTTTCTATTTTAAATTAGAGGTCTGCAAACTATATCTATGTTGCAAATATCAAGATGGTAGTTTTTTGTTTTTATTTGTGTTGTATTGTTTGTTCTTACTCCGAAGCATCGTTACGGTGACAGATGGGAACTTGGGGTCAGAATTAGATTTCTTTTCAGAAAATCAGAACTCTCTGACCATTTCCAGCTTTAAATTTGTAAAACAGAAAGCAAGTTTAACGTCCGTAATCATTCATAAATGGAGAGAGATA
>JAFIDM010006943.1:53893006-53904759 GCA_023159025.1 Thereuonema tuberculata | reverse complement strand
ACGTCAACGAGTATATTCTGCTGATGATTCCACAATAAGGATGAAACGATTGTACAGAATTCTTGTTGATGTTGGTTCAATGGGCGAAAGCACATTTATTGTCCGGTTTGCGTATCTCTCTCCAATTTGTAAAACATAATACTATTTTTTTGTTTGTTAAGATATACAAAATATTAAATATCTAATATTAAAAAAAAAAATTCTACTTACATTGACTATTCACTGGTTTTGTTGGTGATTCATTGAAATATTGTTTCGGTTGAACTGGCTCTCTCTGTCGTAAAGGTCTGTTATTAGCCGCATTACCATAGTAATCTGCATTTGGTTCTTCGATGATTCGTTGCTGTGGTCGTTCTTGTGGAGGTGGACGGGATTCTCTTCGAGGAGCTGCTCCGTACTGATTAGTAGAGGGAATTCTGCGTCCATCTTCCCACTCTTTTTCATCATCTATTGGCTTCGGAAACCGTTGCTTCGTAGTTGGGTCTTCGGACTCTCTCCTGTGTTTATATTCCTCATAGGCTTGAGCCATTTGTCTAATGGGATGGATTTCTTGATAAGAACTCTTTCTTTTTACAGGTACATATCGATCGTCTCCATTGTCTTCCCAGTTACCGTTGGGCTTTAATCTCATTTGTGACTCTGCCAAAGGAACAGGAAGTCGTGACGGAAGTCGAGGTTGCTGTGGCTGTCCTGGTCTCCCAGGTAAGTTTTCTGGAACTCTTTTCGTTGCTGGGCCATAATTTCCGACTTCGGGATATCCCGTTCTTTGTGACCTTAAATAATTCTCAGGAGGCGGACGATTGTAGTTTTCTGGTTGTGGGAGTCGACTTGCTTCTCTTGGCTGCGGTGGATATCTTTCAACTTCGGGTCTATCCATGTTGGGCCGCATTGGGATTCTGTCTGAAGGTTTAAGTATAAAGTTGCTTCGACCTACGTCGTCGTCAAGTTCCCGATCATCGTCTTGACCGATGTTATCCGGTCGAGGATTAAACTGCCTGGGAGCAGGAGGGTCATTAAATGGCCTGGGTGGTAGTTGATTATGTGTAGGATATCGTTCAGGTTGATCTTCGCGGCTGAATCCTTCGTTATCGTAGGCCCTGTCACGTCTATCAAAACGAGCATTACTTTGAGGATAATGGTTAAAATTGTTAGATTTTTCACGATTATGATTGGAGTAGTTATCCATTTCCTGTAAATAAGATAAAAAAAAAACTATATTAATAATAAAATTCTTATCATATACAGTGAAACCTCCGAATAGCGGACAGTCACGGGACCGGAAGTTTCATCCGTTATTGGAAGGTGTCCGCTATTGGGGAGGACAATCTTTTTTTCAATTTTTAGCTTATAGCATGTCATTTAATGAAAAATTACGTACAATCTTAAATTTCTACAATTAACATTGCCCTATGAGAAAATATGAACAATTGCAAACTGTTTACTATTTTCCTTTTTAAATGAATGCTAATCCATTAGTCTTACTTAAAATAATAACAAAATTAATTACAGTATTAATTTTGTCATTATTTTAAGTAAGACAAACGGATTAGAAAATTAATTTTATTAACTAAAGTAATCAGTTAACAGAGTTTGACATTTCTTTTTTGCATTGAAAACATGTTTCTCAATATGAATATTTAAATCGTTTAACTTTGAAAGGCCTTCAGAGTCCCCTTTGCTTCCAACGCCTTTTCTTGCAATAATGGCCCACTAATGGGAATGTTTTTTGCTCGTGCAGCACAAAACTAATCGAAGACAATAGAGTCGATCGCACGTGTCTGCGTTTCCGAACTTTGATGTGTTTGGAGTTTTCGTTGGAGTTCGTGAGCCATAATTTCAAAATTTCCTCTGGACACTACTTATTACTGTAGCCTGATTCTATTGCTTTTGAAAAGCAACACAAGATCGTTCATTTTCTGTAGAATGTTGTCCGTTATTGGGAGTGTCCGTTAATCGGAGGTCAATACATGGAAACGTCTATATTAAGGGACTGGGGATTGCAAAATTGTCCGCTATTGGGAGGTGTCCGCTTTTCGGGAGTGTCCGTTAGTGGAGGTTTCAATGTATTTACATTTTGATATTCTTGCCTGAGTCTTATTGTTGCAATTTCAATTTTATTTTAGTTTTTATTTTCATTTTGCGTTTAAAAACAATAAAACTCGCTTAAGAAATCTCATCATTTTGCTAATTTACATTCAAGAATTAAAAAAAAAAAACCAACAGCTACATCACAGTTGTATTTATATGCAAATACATGAAAGTTTCTCATATTTGTCATGTAAAACGTTTTCATTGAAGAAAAGAAATCTTTGAACAAACATATAAAATGTTTTGAAATGATATAAAGCGTACATCCTTTTGTCAACATTACATTTTATTCGTATTCTAAATAATTAACAACTTTGTCAATCAAGAATCTGTGCTATTGTGAAGTGTCACTTATACCCTTTTTATAATTTAGTTCGGAAAATGAAGTATATGAAGAATGATAGTAGCAGTTTGTTCATTCAATTAATTAGATTGAGACTATCATTTTCAGAAGAATCCTTTTAATTATTGCTGGCTATTTAAAAAAATGATACATAAATCAATAACTTTAAGGAGATAATTTAAATCATTTGAACTTAGCTGACGAAAGGCGAAACCTCGAAACACTATTATTCTAGGATACTTGAAGATATTTGAAAACGTGTCTGTTTTAAGGTAAACAGTGAAGAAATTATAAGTAGTTAGAGAATTACAGTGAAGTCTCACTTATACGAAACTCACATAGGCTATACGAAACATTCAATTATACGAAGAATTTCTCATTCACCGGCGAAACCCCCATAAGTCCTATATATAATTCACTTACACGAAATATTCACTTATACGAATAATTTTTGGTCCCCCCTCATATTCGTATAAGTGAGACTTCACCGTATTTAAAATATCGAGATAAATCGCCACTATCTCTTATAATAAAATGCGAAATATTTTGTTTCAAAAGATTGTAAGACCAACTCTACAAAATTTTCACCCAATATTTTATTTAAACAAATTTAGAAACTTTCCCATATCTTATAAAAATAAATGGAATTTGGCAACTTACTTTTTCATCATACTTCTCCAAGTCTTCATGCTTAGCAAACGCTAAATCAATTCTGAATCTGTAAATCATTAGTACGACACACGCCACCTACAGGGAGAAATACGAAGTTATTAGATACCTAATGTAATACTGAATCAAAGTAATAGAATAATCCGATTCCTGTCTCCCTTTGTGTTTCGCTTCCAGTATTGACAATTATGAACTAAACTCAGATAAGAGATTAAAATTGTAATAAAAAAAATATCAAACGTATTTAAAATATTGCCATATTAGTAAGTGTAGTGACGTCTCAGAAAAAAAAAAAGACAATAATAATGAATCCCCTGAAGTACAAAGCTCAGCTCATGTTCCTTTCGCCCTGTCTCGAGCGTTGGCTGTGGTTGCAATTTTTAATTGGATCAAGAGATCTCACCTGATGCAATGCTTTCTGGCGGCTTAAATTTATTTACCTAAACAAGCTGTAGGGTCAACTGTATTATGAAATTTATTCTATCTTTTGAGGCTTTTTATAATCTATTAAGTAATAAAAGAAGTAAATATATCTACTTGGGAAAAACATATACCAAACTTCCAGTTTCCAAAAATCAATGAAATAGGGATAAAAATAAAACAAAACCAACAAATAAATCTTGCAATTATTTATATTTCCATTAAACAGATCTATCTATATATTATATAATAGACGACATGGAATTTTGATACCAAGGGAGTTGATATATGCCGATAAATCAAATATCATTGGAAAGTGATGGATGGATCGTACTTTATTTTAATCTTGAAAATAACAATAGTAGTGTAAATATTGATGTGTAGTCGAAACGACAGAGACTAACGCCGTAGTTTAGTCTAAAGCATACACACCGTTTATTTACAATTATGTACAGGTTTATATACAAATGAGATCGGATTTCAATAGTCTCTCTAGAGCTCTCTGTCTGGTCCGCTACTCGGAGAGCTTTAGCTGCGATGCGTCCTCTTCGGTCCGTTACTTGGTGAGAGGACAAGACACGTCGCTGATTGGTCCCCCGATTCGGCCAATCACAGGACATTGACTGGCCAATTGAAAGGACTTCTCAACTTTGTATCAATATGTTCCATCAACAGGACTACCAAAATTAACAAGGACTTACACCATTAAAACACCATTAAAATTTCAATCTTCTAGTGTAAATAGTTTTTTAATTATCATGTTTTAGATACTTTAAAGATAATGTACCGTATATTAGTAATATTATGGTCGCTTACTTTATAAACTAAAAACAATAACATCTCATTTTAACGTTCTTCATTGTAACTTCTCTTCATTTCATTTTAACGGACATCAACAACTTAAGTTTCAGCTTCCTAGATGAATTGCTTTCGAGTTATCGAGATCGTAGACAAATGGAAGTACGAGTTGCATTTAAGAACTTTTGTTTTGGTGTTACAAAAAATAGACCAAAGCTGTAATATTGTTTAATAGCTTGGATAAATTCACCAAGTGTTGAGAAACTGAGCAGAAGGTAAATGTATTATCTAAAATTGAAAAGAAATATACGTAAGTTAAAAATTGCACTTATTATCTAATTAATGAACATTAGATTAAAAAATTTGATTTTGAAAGTATAATGGCCGTTCGCTCAAACAAGAGTGGGAAGCATAGAAAGTAGAGGCTTCAGCAATCATTAGCTCCACCAGGAAGTTCTTAGCGTCAGAAAACTAGTGACAGTCTGGAAAGCTAAATACAAAAACAAATATACATAATACATATAGAAATGAAACTGCGAGAGGGCGGAAAATGTTCGAAATTACCTGGGCCAACAGCAAGCCTGCATAGGGACATGGCCTAATAGTGAAAGTGACCCATTTGAGATCAGAAATAGATTAAGGGGGTCTTAATAAGGAATAATGTCTACGGGCCCACGTCTCCAGCTCTCACCGTTTCATAGATAACGCCCATGTCAAGGTACAATTTTGATTGCTCGGCCATCGTAGTAGATAGAGCTCTGGTTTTTGATGCATTCATCTGCCCTGGAGATACTGGTTCTAACAGTATGCCACATGACCCCCAAACACCCCAGAACCACGTGACCTGGACATGGGCACTGGTTATGGGCCCATAAGTCAAGATTTTGGGATAGGTACCTCTTAGGTTTATACATGGTATAATGGTATATATTGAGTTGTATATATATATGCCAGTTTGAAGTTCCTAACGTTTTCCTAAGTTGGTATATTAGTCAAGTGAAGTTTTAACTTTGAAGTCGAATCTAAGGGTGAAACCCATGTATCCAAAATGTGGGTGCTGATGGATATCAGCGATTGATATGCGAGCAATTTGCAATCAAAGTTGTACCTTGACATGGGCGTTATCTACGAAACGGTAAGAGCTGGATACGTGGGCCCATACATGTTATTCCTTATTAAGACCCCCTTAATCTATTTCTGACCTCAAACTTTCACTATTAGGCCATGTCCCTAGGCAGGCTTGTTGTTGTCCTTTTAAATCGTTTTTCTTATTTTTTTTTAATATTTAAAAACGAAATCTGAGGGTTTTTTCAGAAATAGGTATTTTAGCAAGATGATTTGCAAGCAATGTTGAAGATGCCATATACTATTTATCGCCAATGAAAAATCGCATGTCTATACGAAAGTGTACTGCCATAGATCGGTCGTTTTTAGACCTTTTTTTTCAGAGAATTCATCGAATGAATTGGCCAACCAGTTCTCCTGACCTGAATATGCTTGAACATGCATGGGATGCTCTTGGAAGACGGATTGTGCTCTCATTTCTCCTTCCAGATGCCTTATTGAGCCCTTTTGCGTGAATTGTTAGCAAAATCCTGTGAACTGTTTTAGAATCTTGTGGCCAGAATGAAATGACGCTGTGAAAACCATTACTATGCAAGGTGTTCGTACATCTTATTAAAATTACTTGTCATGAATTTTCCAAGTTCATTATTTTGATCATTTTGCAATTTAATTCCTGAATTTTTTTTTAAACGACAAGCTCAAAACATTTAATCATTTTTTTATAAACTGTTAATATGTCCAATCTTTTGAAGTTTCAGTAAAATTCATTTTGAATCTTTTTTATGAATCTTAATTTTATGTTATGTGTAACCTTACTTTTGCCCTTCAGTGTAGTTGGAAACATTACAAAGATTTCTGCTTTACTTACTCAGGTTCTCTGGGTCTTTTCTATGATTAATACACTGAAGCTCGGTAATAACGCGGTTGTTTATATCACGAATTCGGATATAACGCGATTTGGTCTTGGACCCCTTCTATTTTAGAAAAGGTGTAATAATTGTAAAATTGCAAAATTTACCGCTTTTTCGCCTAAAATCAAATCAAAGGTGAAAATTAATATGCTTGTTTCTTATTATTTACAGTAATTGAGACTCTATACCCACCCTAATGTCACGGAAATGCATCAAATACAATATATTTTAAAAAAAATACCAGAATCGCGGACTTTTTCGTTTAACCAAAATGAATATCGAGATCTATTTTTCTGCCAATGACAACCAGTAAAGAGGCCTATGTAATCTAATAGGCGTATGAATACCTAAAGTCCTCCCAGCGAAAGGTCGACCGTGGGCACCAGATGGCGCAATGGTAGAATTTGAATCGATTGTATATGTCAGTGTTTATGGCGGGAAAGTTTATGGCTTCTGATTGGCGACTCTCAAGCGAGGCAAACCTTTGTCAATAGTTTCTCTATTGTCCTGGAATGATTAATAGATCATCGCTCTCGTCCAAGGTCAAAGTCAATGTCTGGTTAGGTTGCCTATAGTTTCGATCCAAGTGACTCGTCGTTTGTGCAAGATGCCAAGATGGCGGCGCCAAATCGATTTTGGCTAATATAACCCATCAAAGTGTTTGAAAAGGTAACGATTTACGTATTTATAAATATAAAATTCTCTTACATAGCTCTGAATGATGTAGGTAATCGCGAATGACCATTTTAAATCGATTTGGAATCGTGTGGGCGATAATAGCGTGCGATATACGACATTTGAAGGCGCGAAGTAATAAAAGTTCGATTATATCGCGATCTTAAGAGATCTTGGATCTTCGCGATCTTCGAGCTTCTGTGTGCTAATAAATTCGTTAATTTATTTGGCGGAAAAAAAAGAATATAACAATTTAAAGGTTTATTCGAATTAAAAATAATCAGTAATTTCAGAGGAATTGTTTTTGCTGATATAGGAAGCGCACCTCTAGAATATTATCAACACACACACACACACACACACACACACACACACACAAAATAGGAAATTAAGATTATTATTATTTTTTTTTTTACTTACATTGATAATCCAGAAGAGGACAGCTTTAGAGCAGAACAGTTGGAAAAAGATTACTGCTATAATTTTCTCAAATGGAAAGTCTTTCATATCTAATTTCTAAGAAAAAGAAATTGAGAAATATACATTATCGGATCAGAAAACCAAAAATCATTACAAATAGCAAATCACTTCAGTGTAGGCAAGAGGACATTCAGAAACATCAGAATTTTCTTGACACAATGATTAGAGTACGAGAAGAGGATGAAACAATAAGGTAAAGAATAATACACTGAATGCAATAAACTCTTTCTTTTATTTCTGTGATTTAATCAAAACAAACTTTGTTAACTGTTAATTTCTAAGTTTAACGATGCAGGCAGCCATTTCTTTCAACACACATCAAGCAAAACGCTATTGATCTATTGTCTTCTTGTTTGTTACCATTTTTAAAATTTATTTAGAGCTTTTAATAGGAATACGTAATTTACAATTTTATATTTTAATACTTTTTTTTTTAGTTTGTTGTATGTATGTTTTTCTATATACGTAAGTAAATAAATACAGCTTTTGATTAACTTAAACAAAATACAATACAATAGAATTAAATTGCAGGGAAGGGAAATTATGGTAATTGACGAGAATATTATAATAAATGTTTCTGGTTGTTATTCTTTCATTTTCTTTATTATAAAAGCTCAAAATGAGGATAGTATAACATACATATAAAAATTAAGAACAACTTATTACAGCGAATTATTGGAGAAATAATTACTTACTGTTTAAAGTTTTTGTAACTTTACAAAAAGTCCTTGGCTAAGAGTAAAAAATAAGAATATTGGCCCTGGGCCCAAAATGATGGTTTTTCATTTCTTCTACCTATTTCTCAATCAATTTTAAAATAAAAGATCAGTACTTGTATCTATTCTTTACTACAAGAAATTACTTCTTTGTATTTACCGTATATATTTTGAATGATTGCAGCTTATAATAATTTATTTTTCTTCTTTAAAAGTTATGTTACAAACATCATTTGCTTTATTTACATTATACATATTGTATCTGAAAACTTCTCTTCAGCATCTTTAATCATTTACTCATTTATCTCAAGTAAAATAATGGAGACATTTCTGAAAGTTACAATGTTTGAAGGCTTCTTCCTTTTTTTTTCCTTTTTCAATTCATTGATTTGTAAATGTTATAGAAAGCGAGAAACGTAATACAACTACGTGAACTGTTTAAAGTTTTTGTAACCTCAAGAGATCTACTAATCATATCCTGACTTTCAGGATAACATCTTGATTTTCTAATTAATATTATCAGGATACGACTTTCACCAAATATCCAGCCTATAAAGCTTTTTTTTTTTTCCGAATAACTGTGAAACGTTTTTCTATATGCTATCGGTTGAGTTTTTACGTACACCAAGTTTGAAGTTTGTTAGATATTCTCCGAACATAAATGCTTCATGTAATTTTTATTACAGCACGAGACGGTAATGTGTTGAATAAACCAAACAGATCAGCTCCTCCAGTAATAACCTCAGCGTCAGAAAGGGCAAAATCACTTAAAAACTTTGAACGTTGTGTAATCACGGCGTGCTGGTTGCATTTTTCCGAACAATTGTCTTGGAATTTTCACTGAGAATTGTGCGAAAAACAAAGAAAAAAAATCAAAAACAACCAATGGTTTATATTCCTGATATTCCTATTGACAAAAACAACTTGTGGATCAGAAAGGTTAAAGGATTTCGACAAGACTTCTGGAAGTGAACAGACGGACCTCAATTACTTCAAATATGAAATTTTGATTAATTTGATAGGTTTTCAGTATGGACAAGTGGTCATCAAACTATCGTGCTTGTTTTGTTTTGTTGTGTTTTTTTTTTTTTTTTAATGTTTTTGTTATATAATTATCAAACTTACACCGCAACGAACACGTAATTATTTCTGATTACATTATTAATTTCTTAATATTGGTAAGGAATTGAAATCGGATACATTATAGAAGTCATTGATAGGCACAGTTTCAAAACCTTAGCTTTTTAAGATTGTACTGAAATCATAGAATTAATTATAATTTCACACTACTTTCTTTTCAAGCAGAATCTCTAGACTTTTCTCAAAATAAACGTCTTCGCAGAATAAGTATTTGTAACATTAGGAAACTTCAGATTAATGAGCCACAATGAAAGTATGTTTCTCATTGAAATAAAAGTTAGAATTAAATTAGAAGTAGTCTATTACATGAACAATATAGGTTACGTTTGTAATAAATAAATCAAAAGTACGTGTACTTTTATTTTAGGTATGTTACGTGTACTGTTCATATTGAGAACACCAATATTAAGCCGGTACACCTGTTTAATTCTCAAAATTTAATACTAAATTTAAATATACAAATTGACAATAAAACACGACCAACGTTTCGACTTCACGAATGAAAAGTCATTCTCATTCGTGAAGTCGAAACTTTGGTCGTGTTTTACTGTGAATTTGTATATTTGATTTAACATTAAATTTTGAGAATTAATCGGTGAACCGGCTTTATTATTGTTCTTCTTAGATAATTTCATTATTTGTTGTAAATATTATGCAAACTGTGTAGTAAATTATGAAGGAACTTACCTCAGAGAATTCATTCCATTTGACGAGGAAGAAAATACTGAATGCAGCGTCAAGAAGACAAATAATAATAGTCATTACAATCCATGAGAGTTTAAAGTAACAGGACATCAAGTCCGACTGAAATAAAAATACAAAGAAGGATTTAAAAGAAAAACAATTGAAATGATGTTAATTTGAAGATACAGTTAGGTATTTTATTGAAAAAACTGAAAATGAAATATTGATAAGAAAATGAAATGCATATATTTTTACTGCTTGACAATGCGAAGAAGTACAGTTGGGGCCGAAGTGGCCGCGTAGTTTCTCTACTCAGTAACTTTACCTCTATTGTTAATCACGTTCTTTGACAATAAACTATTCCGTCTGTTGGCCTTAGCGCCTTTCCCAATTCTCTGTTATCACTGCTTCGGTACACAGATCTCACATAGTGATAATTACGCAATTATTAGGAATCAAACGAAAGATACTTAAATAAAATGTTGACTACCTCTTTAAAAAATAAAATAAAAAACTTTTACTATCATACTTCCGTAATAATTCATAAATAGAGAGAAAAATCACAACCGGACAACAAATATGCCTTCGCACATTCAGCCAACATCAACGGGAATTCTGAACAGCTGTTTCATCCTTATTATGAATCATCAGCAGAATATACCCTTGATGTTTGGCTCAGTTGGTTGTCCGGTTGTGATTTTTCTCTCTACTTATGAATTATTACGGACGTTAAATTTGCTTTTCATTGAACTTGTACTATCGTACCTCCTTCTTAGTTCACTCCTCCTCATATTATGTATTAGAATCATCACACAAACTTCTTCAAATTATTAAATAAAAAAATAAAAACATATCGCAAATTTTCGGAAAATTTTCTTATTCCTTTTTCAAGCTATTTATAAATAAAGACCAAGATAACCAAGAAGTGTCTAGTTTAGTGTTTAGTGTTTTTCGTATAGATTTGCAAAACGAATAATAATAAACAATATCGGAATTAATAAATCGAAACCCTAGATAAAGATTGCAAAAGCCTACATTTTCGATTTTTCTATGAAACATCCACAATATCTTTAGCGTACCGAGTTCACCCTTACATCTGCTCTCTCTGCCATAGCTCCACCGTTCATCCGCCGTGAAATAGCCTGTAGAATTGAAAGATTTCGTGTGAAATCTGATAGTCGTCACCCACTGTTTGGCCAAGTGCCTGTCCAAACAAGGCTTCACTCACGCAAAAGCTTTCTACAAGCAAGTATCCCCCTTCAGAAACGGGCTGACCGCGAGAGACTAGACATATGGATGGATAAATGTCAATTTCCATCCATCTCCTGGATGGACCTTATCAAACCAGGAGAGACCTTACCTCCAGGCCATGAATTACCCTGGCCTACGTGGAGGTCTCGACAGATTACGAGCTGGGGTTGGCAACTGCAAATATAACCTTCGTAATTAGGGTTACCTTGATTTGACCCAAGATGTACTGTGCTCTTACGGAAAAGAAGAAACAATGACGCACCTGCCCTGATACCCCGATTGCCCTGTTATGGTCTCCGGAGAAGACCTGACCCTTGGTACTTCTAAAGCAATAGTCCTTGCTGCACATCTTACAGATAGAATATAAGCTGGTATCGATACGATATGATGATGATGATGGGCGTACCGAGTAGGTGAAAGAGTTGGTAGCGGTTGTAGGCCCCTTGCCCCCAAATGGAAGAAATCTAGGATTTTGGACCTGTGTTTTTGGTTGGAAAGTATATCGGTATGTTT
>JAFIDM010006943.1:53843872-53886464 GCA_023159025.1 Thereuonema tuberculata | reverse complement strand
CACAACATTTTCTAGGCTAAATAACAATGGGCCAAAATTTAAATCAGGAGATATAAGATCACTGATATAATTGTTTACTTTAAATTTGAATCATACAAGAAACTTTTGATATACTAAAATAGAGGTAAAATTAAAATAAAATCATCTGCTTTGACTGCATACTTAAAATGCCTAAAATAATATACCGTAAAAACCACAGTATTATATAAAGAAAAAAAAGGTATTAGGAAAACTCCAAAGAAAAACACAAATCCATATTAATATTATTCACAGTTGATATGGTAATACTAACAATAAAATAAGTAAGTGGATACTTTACATACATAAGTACAGTAGTAGTTTTTCAAAATATAACTTTCATTATTGGTAGAGGGTTGTAGATTCTTCGCCTGGCACGCTCGGATTCAAATGGTTTCAAGTGTTTTGTTTTTTTATTTATATGTATATATATATATATATAATAAAGACTGCTTCCTTGTGTATTGTACCCAGAGCAACCTTAAGTTCCCAAACAATCTGCAGCATTTATCTAAAAATATAATCTCGTAGAACTTGCTTTTTGACCATTATTATATTAATCGGAATTTTTGCAAGCAAGGAGAAAGATGTGGGAAGAGCTGATTTCCGACGATTTGTGACAATATAGGTCTCTATTGTCCTCCCAATGAATGATGACCGGCGGAAGTTTGAACTGCGCAGTCCTTCCGGTAGCTGATCAATTATGTTGACCTGTCACAATGGCCGACGTCGTCTGCTTTCACTGAGAAAGACATGTTGATAACGCCAAATTAAAACTTCTCTCGACTATTTAGCGTTATTTCAATACCAGTTGCTAATAATAAGTATTTATATAAATAAATAAATATATATTATTTATAAATACAATGCTCTTTTGCAAAGTAACAAGCGATTCGCACAATGGCGGCGTCCGTCTTACAATCAGACGGAAGTGCCTGACCAGACTAATCGATGATACATGCGCAGATCTCACAAAAACAGGGCGGCCATCATTCATTTTTTTTACTTTAGACCATTATGGTTTACTACCTATTTTGATTGAACGCAGACGCCACGTCACAGATGTGTGGAAAAATTGAACTTTGCTACATCAATCTCCTTGTCAGACTAAAATCCTTTCTAAACATGATATGCCTCTATTTAGGAGGAAGTGAGACAGAGAGATATCACTAGTTTTCGAAGCTTGTCAAATGAATGTTTTCATTATTAACGAAAAATATATATATAGTTGGCATACCAGCTTTCTCATATCCGGAAGTGTTATGATCTTCGAGTTTAGAGTCCTCGAATTTCCTAATTTGTCTGTGAATCACTTTACAAACCGAGAGTCATTTCGTAGTAAAATAAAACCAACGTCGAAGCCATATCTTGATCAAGAGATATGGGCAGTTAGACTCTTTATATTCAGAATACACAAAGATTCCAAGAATGGATTAAGTCGAATTTTCCATTCATCTATCAGTGTTGTTTCCAAGAATCTGATTCTTTTCGTTAATCCAGTTTTATCTTTTGTTGATATTTTCTACTTCAATCAGGCGCAGTTACACTGTAACTACGCTAATTTTTCTCGCATACTTAACAAACTGAAATTTCGCCTGTAAAGTCATCAGCTGAACGTGGTAAATATTTTTATTAATTTATATTTAGCTTTTTTAATCTACTTTGCATTTTTGTTGTTGTCGTCTATCTACACTACAAGACAATTAATGTACCCAAGAATTTGAAATGAGTTTACAATGATCCTCAAAGCCGTTCAAGCAAAAAAAAAATGCACTTATTTTCTGGTAGCAATGGGTTACAAACAACATGATGACTCTCCAACCAAAATAAAACTTCGAAATGCTTGATTTCTGTTTCCGATGCAATGTAGGGATTACAATCCTTACCAAATTCCCGCTTGAAACGCCTGCTTATAAAATATAATAACTTAAACCTTTGATGTTTAAATCAGTATGCACCAACTTTGATTAAATTATTTATTAAAAATATTAATAAATATAATATATTTCGAATTTTTGGAAATATTCTTTATTCCTATTTCAAGCTTTTATCAAAAAGGATTAAATTAACATGAGAAAATCATGTATTTGACATATCACCTATTAAAACAAATAAATTACACTTTCTAATAATAGTACAATAACTTTGTAATCTAATAATACAAAACAATTTTGGTTAAAATACTCCACTATCGAATTCAAAAATACAATTCTTATCAATAATCCAAATCCAAATTAATAACCAATTCTTTGAACTCCAGAGATTTATATGAAAGTAAAAAGTCTTTTATCACGAGCTAAAAGGTTACTTGGTTGTTCACTTGAATACTATCGTAGCTATTCAAATTTTGTGCTTTTGAATTCCTGATTAACATCTTTCCATATGCTTCCTTATTTTACTATCTTTTTCCTGTACCAATATCTTGACTTTAATGTTCATTCAGGATGATTCAGGAAATGAAATGGGTTTAATTTAAGAATTGGTTGTGCAAATTGTTGATACGTTGATGGGTAATTCTGTTTGGGAGAGACAAAAAGAACAATAAAAGAACGAGGAAAAGAATATGCTTATTACATAAAATACAAGCTTACAGAAAGATCAGAAATAGCAGAACATTGTCTGGGTAAAGGTCATTTAATGGACATTAATAAGATATTTTCTTCTGTTTCAGAGAAATTTGACTATTAACTGCTTATCAAACTTTACGTTACTCAGGTTATTTGATTCTCAATAAGATTAGAATAGTGATGTTATTATCTAAAGAAAATTACAACGAAGTAAAGAAACCGTTATTCTCAGAAAATGTAATCTTGAAAATGATATTCAATGAATAATTGATTGATAAAATTGACTGAGATTAAAACATTCTCAGAATCTTAAATCTGAAAATCTGCTGAAAAATTTTAATGTTAAGATCGAATCAAAGGCTGATGCGCGATTTTAAGCATTCAAATTAAATATATTAAATTCAAGTGCACTCCATTAATAACAATATGGCTTTGGAAAAGTTTGTAAACTTTATTCATAAATCTTTATCAGGTCAAATCAACCAATATTGAATGCATCTACCACTGTCTTAGAATCTGTACAAAATTTTCCAAAAATTGAGATCTATCTTAATTCCATTATACATTTTAAAGTGATATATATATATTTGTATTGTAATCATAATCATGTTAAAATTTAATTATCAGATTTCACAACTGTGAACCAGAATTCAGTTTCATTAGCATTATCAAATTCTGCTAATTAAGTAGTTCTGTACAGGATAGTTATGAAAGTAAATCATAGATATTAATTTATTTTAAATCTTGATAATATCTCAATGAACTCGATTTAGACAACTTAAAGTAATTATTTGCAGATGTACTTAATTTTTACAAATGTAAAATTTCAATTTGTATTCGGAAGATATAATTAACAAATACGAAGATATTTAAATTGTTTTCACGAATTTAAAAACCAAAAAAAAAAAAAATTCGCATTATATTTCAAAAAGTAATCTTTCTTCAGATTGTATTTTATGGTTTTCAACTATAGCCTAATAAATAATTATTCTCGAGTATTGTTACATTAGATTAAGTGCATTTTTTTTTATTCTAAAACAATATTTGAATTAGATGTGGTGTGCTTCTTATTTTGTAAATTACTCTATTTATTGTATAATTAATTATTAATATAATTTTTCGTAAAACAATTGTATAATTAATTTAGACTTAACAAAAATATCACAATGAATTTAAAAGACATTCAAATTATAAAACCATGATTCCTTACAATTTCCTCAAATTCGAACAACTCTGCATATAAATAGAACTTTGTGATGATTATCAGTGACGTTTTTGATAAATAATCTCTGAAAAACTTTGTATCAGTAGTTTCATCATTTAATTCAGAGAAATATTCTATTTAAATGAATCCCATTCAAATAAACTTTTCAGACCTACAGTCTCTTGTAGCCAGAGCCGTAGCGAGGCAAAATGATAACATTCAAAATGGTATGAACCGATGTGTTGAAGCAACTGAATGATTAAAGCCATCGTTTGCATGACGACAGTATAGGAAACATCGATAAAATATTTTATCTTGAATTGATTGCGAAGTATTCTGACAACAACCACACCATTGAGTAACCACCATTGATAAACATTTTTCATTCTAAAGATAAATGGTATTAAACCATAAAAATAGAAAAGCCCTAATTTTTTAAAAAAGATCATTTGTATAATCAGTGAATATGAATTTGTGAATGTGGAGGAAGGTAAGCTATTATTTCCTAAGCCTATTTCGCAATCCTCTACAATTTTTCGATGTTTATTAATATTTCGTAGACGAGAGGCGATGTTAGCAATTCCAGCGAATATTTAAAATTTTTGTATGATGTACTGGAATTTCGATTGTAAGTAAACAAAATTAATATTACAGAAGTTCCTTTTCCAAAATCATATTCATCCTCACTCTGGTTGAATTGCAATGTAGTCAACGTAAGAAGGATAAGCTGGTTCAATATTGACATAATTCTGTTTACTATTTATAATATATTCTTTAACTCATTTGATTAAAGCGACTTAAGCATCGTTACGGTCTTTTGGCCGCAAAAATACTGACAATGTGTTTGTTCAGTGACTAAGAGATAACACATTTCTTCGACACATAAGAAGAAAACAGCAACAAATTCACCCACACCTTTTTCGACTAAAACAAGACAAGTAAGATTCATTTGCGATATTTAACTTCATACTATTTCCTTAAATTTCTTATTATTATTATTCTCAATAAACTGCAGGATAAAGGTATCTACTTTATTTGTTTTCCAGTTCTTTCACACGAATTAAATCTTTTCCATTTGATTCCAAAAATGCTTTAATTTCCTTTATCTATTTACTACGTGAACATTTTCTTGTTCTCTTCTCATTCCTAGGAATGTAGTTTAGAATTTCTGTTGTATATTTATGATCTTAAAATGAAAAGAAATTTAGCGTGCCCGATGATTCAAAGAATTGAGTAAGCAATTGAAGGCACAACGCTACAAGAAAGGATTCGCACCAACCTTCTGAGTCTGTCATCGGTGGAGTTTGACTGGCTGATGAGTCGTAACAAGGACGAAACGATGCGTCCCAGTCTCTTCCCGGTGACAACTCAGGGTGCGAATCCTTTCTTGTAGCGTTGTGCCTTCGTTTGCTTACTCAATTCTATTTATGATCTTCTTGCTACATATCCTGCTCTTTTCCATTTTAGTTTCTTTCTGAGGAGTAAAATGTCAGGTAGTTGTTATTTTTAGTTTGATTTAGTTATTGCTCCCTCGCCTAAACAATTAAACAACTCTCTTATTTAATTGAAGTTTGATATATAAGTTGTACGTAATACCTATTAATAGCACTCTGTAGCTGTAATAAATTAGCGGATTGACACGAAAATTTGTATACAAACTAATCAATGGCTGTGGAAAAAGGTTATGTAAAAATAAAAAAGTTGTAGACGCAAGGCATTGTTGCTATTGAAGTTGGGGTAGGCCTACTATAAAATTCTGGAGAATGTCATGATATCTCAGGGCCGTCATAGAACACGTCGTAGGGCCATTAGAAGCAACTTCTTCGAAGAAGAATGTCCGATGATGAATGTGGAAGTGAATCCACACCAGAGGGTCACTTTTAAAAAGTGTGGGGGAACTTTCTGGAAAACACGTGGATTTTCCATGGCCCAAATACGACGATTCTGGATGTTAGCTGCTCCATTAAGATAAAAATGTGCCTCGTCACTCCACAGGATTTTCCGCGACCATGACACATCAACTTCCATTCTCGCAACAGTGGTCCTGAGTCAACGGTCCTTGTCGGCAGCAAGCAGCTGGTGGTTATGGCTGATCTCAGAGCCGATTTTAAAAGTATGTCCGCCCCTAGACAGCGCTATTTTTGCAGCCCCTGCATAAAATTCTCCCATTTATGCTGTGAATACACACAAACATATATACAGTATATACTGTATCATGATTGTATGTATAACTAGCGGTCATGACCTGCTTCGCCCCGGTAAAGATGGAAATTCATGCCTGTCATATTTATTGATATAATTTGTAATAAAGAAAAGAAAACTACAAAATGCATGCAGTAGGACTCACAAATAAAATGAAAAAAGAATAAACTAGTAAAGGGAGGAAATAGGAACCCCCTATGAGAGTGCCATCCTAAGCAGCTGCCTAGGTTGCCTAGACCTAAATACGGCACTGGCTTATCTTGGGTGGAAAAAAACTATACACTGTGCCATACGATACGTCTAACTACCGTGACAGTACTGTTGCCGGAAACATGAGTCATTGACTATTCGACAACAGCCGTCACGACATCTTCAATGACAGCCTTGCGACACTGCCAGGTTGAACACTTAACGATCTAGTTTTCTCGAATCGACGTATCACGTTCTTCACAGCTTGTGTCCGCGGCGTAAGTTCTTACGCCGGCAAAATTCACGAAACAGTAGCTACAGCATTAACACGATTTTCGTAAAAAAGCTTCACAATTTCAAACAGGTTCCGGTAAAGTGATAGCCATCAAGGCTGATAAGAATGGCATTCACTAGTTGTAGTCATTTTTATACCCAGAACTCTGTTGCAATGCGAGTGCTTATGCAAATGAGATTGCGTTGATTGCAGCCAAACGTGTCATTGTTTTCACTAAGCTTATTCGTAATGCTGATAAATGCAAAATTAAAAGTTTAAAATGTCATTTTAGGTTGGTCGTAGTTATTTATCGTGCTTTTTTTTCGTGTATTTTTTCTGTATAGCTTTCCCTAGGGCGTAGGAAAACTTTTTTTTTTTGCATAATCCTTTTCCGTATCCTTAGAATAGTCTGTAAAAAACTTTTGGTGTAAATCCGCATATTGGTTACAGCTACAGAGTGCTCTGAAGAGGTCAAGTTTCATTACGATCACCTTGTATATAAAGTTGATTTCTTAGCTTTTATTATCAACAATGAATTTAGCAAATATGCTTCTGAACGTAATCTTTCCTTATAATTGTACACAGAAAGACATGAAACTAAATATAATCAAATCAATTTGAAGCAAATTTGTATTTAAATGAATTTTTTTTTTCTGATATCTTTCTGAAAGGATTTTTTTTTCCTATTTAGGAATTTGAGGAAGGCATTTGTTTTATAAAATGTCTGTTAAATCAAAATTATAGACTGGATATTTAAAATTTCTCTGAATATGTTTTGCTTTAGATAGGCCTGGTCGTTTTGCATTTTTGATTGCCATCAGTTGTATTTGTACAGCTTTCGCATCGCGATCATGAGCGCAGACAACAGCTGCTTAGAGATCACAATGACAGCGCCCCTGAAGGATGGGAAAGTGATTCGGATAGAGAATGTACCTCCTGGATATGAAGCCATGACCACAACAGGTGGGTGTGATTTAATTTTATAAAAACCGAATAAGTAAATGAAATATACCTTCAAATTAAATTAATTAAACCAAGCATTTACGATTTATTTTCATTTTTTTTTATTTATTTTTAAAAATAAATTACATAATCTTTCTTAATTTATCGTATCCACGTTAAGCTTACTTAATTATAAACTATCAGGTTTTAAATTTCTCCTCAGATTAACAATAAAAAACACGGACAAATTAACTTATATAAAAGTTCCTTACCATCTGTCGATCTGTCAATTCAGGTGTTGCACCTGCTCTCGGTGGCGTTGGTTCAAGATTTTTCCCCCTCCCTTTGTCTTTTATATTGAATAAACTCATGAACTCTCTTAGATATGATAGAAACGCAATCTTATTTGTTCACACGAAGATTTTTAAATATAGAAGCTACTATTTAGATAGGCCTATATATGACTATTTCTTCATACAAAAAAAGAATTCCATCTCATAACAATGGTTATTCTACAACAGAGAAAGAAATTATAGTTTCAACATTATAATTTTTTACAAGAGTTCCTGAAAGAACTGAAAACCTACTTTCCTTAAAATGTCTTTACTATGTGGGAATTTAACCTGCACAAACAGAAAATAGCATGCCTTCGAGTTAATCATCAATATGGGTAAGTCCTGGCTGACGAGTCCTAAAGAGAATGAAACAGCTGTCTCTGATTTCCGTTGGCAATAGCTCAAGGCGTGAATGAAATATGCAATATCTTTATTTATTTTTCCTTTATTTTTTTGTTCATTGAAACGACACAAACGAAAACCTATCTTTAGTTTTAAATTACAGTCGGACCTCTATTTAACGAACCTCTATTTTGCGAATTTCTCTATTTTGCGAATTTCTCTATTTTGCGAAGTTTTGTTTGGAACCAAGAACATTTTGCTAATTTCTTCGTAAAATAACCTCCAAATAGCGAAGTGCATTTTCTATTTAACGAACTTTTTCGTGGTATCTATTTTTTTTTCTCCTTGAAATGTTTTTATTATTAATATTCCCTTAGAGGAAATGAAAGAAATGTAGATACAGCTGAGGGAAAAAGAAGAAATTAACGATGATATGCTGATTGATGATTATCTTTCGCTTCATTTTGAAGTTGAGACCTCGGAAACACTAACTGAATCGGATATTTTGGACAGTGTGAAAAATAAAAACATACAGCTTTGAATTGCGATGAATATGATGAAAATGGAAATGATCATGATGCAAAAATCAAAAAAACCTTCGTAAGATGAAATGCTAAAATCATTTGAAGCAATCCGATGCGGATTACAATTTGAAGAAAATACTGAAGTAATTTTTGGTGCATTGCAAAGATGCGAGACATACTATAAGAAAAAACATTTTTTCAAAAAAAAAAAAAAAAAAAACTCAGACAAAATTAACAAGATTTTATTAGTAAAATTTAAGTACGCATGTGGTAATGTATGTTTTATGTCATTAAAATTATTACTTTTTTAAATAATATTGAATAATAAAACGCGAATCTCTATTTAACGAATTTTCCATATAACGAACTTTTTTTCGGGATTTAGCGACTTCGTTAAATAGAGGTCCGACTATATAATATTTCTTGAATAAGAACACTACAAATTTTCCATTTTTCTTGGAAAATTAATTAAAATTTAATTTTTACTTAAAAAGCTTAAATACGACTGAATCAAACCAGAAAACACGGAAATCTTTTTACAAAATAAATGGATTAATAAATCAAGATAAAACCACAACTGGACAGTAAATAGGCCTTCACACACTGAGCCAATATCAACGGGAATCCTGAGCAAATGTTTCATCCTTATTAGGAATCATCAGCAGAATTTACCCTTGATGTTTGGGCTCAGTCTGCGCGAAAGGGTAAAATCTGCTGATGATTCCTAATAAACAGCTGTTCAGGATTCCCATTGATGTTGACTCAATATGCGAAAGCATATTTACTGTCCAGTTATGGTTTTATCTTCATTTATTAATTGTTATGGACTTTAAATTGATTAATATTCATTGTTAAGCTTCAAGAAAGTCATTTCTTTTTGGTTTTTCTTTGCGAATTTTTGTCTACTTCTTGCGTTAATTTCTGGACAAGACTCCAACTTGGAAATGATTTCAAAAATAAAAATGAGATCTTTTCAAGTCCATAACCATGTAATCAAGAAGAACCACGGAGAGATTCAAAAGTTGTTAGAGAACATGCACACACATATGCGGACTGATCTGACTATTTGATAAGCCTTTTCTTTTCTACAAAACTAGCCAATAAAATAAGTAACTAACTTAACATTTAAAATAATTGGTTCTAAAATTTAATTCAAAAAGAACAGTTATTAAATATCAGTGTAATTAATTTTTAAAACTCTCTACACAATCCGATCCCAATGGAATGTGGTCTTTTAGCAAATCCCTTTTCCTACTGTGCAGTTTTTACGAACAAAAATGCAATTTCATTATGTAAATAATTCTGTAACGATTTCCATATTTACAATATTCAGTTTAAAATGCTAGTTGTAATTTACTTACCCTAATTAATGTAAATCGATTTATTATGGGATGTTAATAAAAATCTAATTAAATAATTAAAAGACTGGCTCATGAAATTCCAATTACTTGCTTTTACAATATTAAGGGATGTCGTAAATATAAGGGTGGCCCAAGACTTTCGAGAAGCGTTGTTGCTGCATTACACAGAGCTTTGTGTTTGTTCCGATAGGTGGCGTTGTATGTCAGGAAGCAGTTGGTTTGTCTGAAGGTGAAGCATGCTGTTTCCTTGTGTAGTGTCACAAGTTGAATTGGTAGTGCCATAACGTGGATTCGTCCAAACATGCCCAGCGATCAGTTGCTCAACTTTTGAAGGCAGAACGTGTTAGTGGCGCCTAAATTTATCATCGAGTGAAAAATGTGCATGGAATTAGTGTCTGTCACGGAGTACAGTGTTCAGATGCTATGGTTGATTTCGTGAAGGACATGTGAGCACTGAGGACATGCCTAGACCTGGTCAAGCACACTTTGTAATCGATTTGTGCTGTGAAAATCCTTGTGAAGGAGAACCGCCGAATCAAACAAGCCCCGACCTCTCGCCCTGCAACCACCACATCTTCGGGTCACAGAGAAAAGCTCTGAAGCGCCTCCGGTTCGCCAACGATTTTGAGGCGCCTTGACGCCATTGAAGATTCGTTCCGCATTTAGCCATCGATGTTCTTCGCTCGGCATATCCATAATCTAGTGATGTGCTGGGACAATTGCTTGAACAGACAAGGCAAATATGTGTAACGAATGTGTAAACGATGTATCACTAGTAATTCTTGTATGTTCACCAGAGCCGTCGCGTGGGCGGGGCGACCGGGGCGATCGCCCTGGGCGCCGCGGCAACGGCAAAAATAAAAAAATTTAGAAATTCCGTTTTTTTGTTTTTTGTTTTTTTTGGTTATAGATTTTTGGGATGGGGGGGGGGCAAATATCAAGTGTTTGAATCCTTACAGATAGGTGTAATGTCGGATGAGTGCACGTGGGATTCAGTTTGAGGGGGGGGGGCGCCTGGCGAAATCTTACTCAGGGTGCCAACAAACCACGCGACGGCCCTGATGTTCACATATTCTAACCAATAAACCATTACAGAATCATTGCCCAAAAAGTCTCACTTTCATTATGGGCAACCAATATATTTTAAATATAATCCACAGCAATAGAGAGAGACACATATTACAAAGAGAACAATTAAAAAATTAAGCTGCGGGACTTGTGGATAGTCCGGCAAACTACTGAGGAACTAATCGAAGCTTGTAGAGGGTACATAAGAAAAAACGATATCCAACATTTACATTAGCAGAACAATAATCTTAAGCAAAGATTAAAGTATAAACTTAATTCAGAAACTTCTATATTGTGAAAGTGACAATATACACTGAGTTGCCACTTAATTAGAGACATTCCTCACTCTAAATTGGACGGGTCCGGTAGTGACACATGGTGACGTAACAGCAACGAGAAGCATATAAAAGGCATACTCGGTATCACGAAAACTTTGTATTAAGACAGTTCGCTGGGACATGGGTAAGACAAAAGTTTTAAACAACTTCGAACGAGGCACGATCGTGGGGGCAAGAAGACCAGGTTCCAATATTTCGGGAACTACGAAGATCCTCGACTTTTCTCGTGCAACAGTATCGCAGAGTTCAGAGAATGGCAGTTGGACCAAAAAAACATAAAGCAATAAGAGGAACTGTGGACGGAAAAAGGTTTGTGGATGAAAGAGGTGACAGGCGACTGGCACGAATCGTCTACGGCAACAGAAGGACAACAACACGACACACTGAAGCTGAGTACAACGCAAGTGCACCAAAATGCATATCCGAACGCACAACAAAGTGGACCTTGCCTCTGATTGATTTTAACAGCAGAAGACCAGCTAGAGTGCCTTTGCTACCACAGAAAGCGCGCCTGTTATGGGACCAGGAGCATCCCAATTGGACACTTGATGAGTGGAAAAAGGTTGCTTGGTCCGATGAGTCGCGGTTCCTTCTCCACCAACCTCATAGCAGGATGAGAATGTGGCGCAGGCAGCAAGAATCCACGGACCAGTCTTGCCAAGTGAAACCCTACAAGGGGCGCAGTGGAAAAATGGTCTCGGGAATGTTCTCCAGATATACACTTGGTCCCGTAATACTCCTGCAAACATCTCTTGCATCCATTTATGGTTTCAGTGTTCCACGACGCAGAGGCCACTTTCAACAGGAACATGCATCCTGTCACTGTGCTCGATTGGTTCAATGAATATGACTGATTTTCACTTGATTGGTTCAATGAATATGACTCTGATTTTCACTTGATTGGTTCAATGAATATGACTCTGATTTTCACTTGATTGGTTCAATGAATATGACTCTCATTTTCACTTGATTGGTTCAATGAATATGACTCTGATTTTCACTTGCTTCATTGACCGGCTCGGTCATCTGATCTCAATCCCATCGAGCATTTGTCGGAGGAGGTGGAAAGATGCACTCGACACCTAGAAACGCCATCATCCAATGTGAACCAACTAAGGCTGCTTTTCTGTCGACATGAACCAATATTATTGCATAACGGTTCCAACACCATGTAAAATCTATGCCTCGAAGAAATATGGCTGTTATCAAAGCTAGAGGAAGACTACTCATTATTAGAATGGTGTCTCTAATAAAGTGGTCACTCAGTGTAGTACACATAAAAATTATAGAGTTAAGTTTAATTTTATATGTAGTTCTAATAAATCAATAACAAAGATAGAGAAACTTGAGATTCTAAAAAATGAAGTTCGAAAATTTTTATCAAAACACACGTTATTTTTATTATGCTGATTATTGTAAAATTTTCGAGTGACTTTTTACAGTGTCATATGTTATGTCATGATAACAAATGTGATATTTAATTGTTGTATTTATTAATAAAAAGTTTAAAAAATTTCAACATTATTCCGATGTGTGGTAATTTAGTTTTCTAAATAGGTATTTTCAGAATCAACTATATTTGTTATTAGTTTCGAAATTTTGAGATGCTACTTTTCAAAGTTTCCAAGTGAAAAATTTGACGAAAATTTACCTCACACTTTCACCTTCTTAAATAAGCTAATCTAATTAACCTAGGTTTAAATTCACATAGTAGGCTTCCTATTTCATTAAACCTTTCTGAATTATAAACAAAGTTCAATACGAACCAGAGTTTATTAGAAGAAAGCTTGTCTTATCTATCTGCAGTTTACAGATCGATAACTATTGCCAATGTCGGAGTACTGTTACCCAACAACAAGTCCCTTCATCGCTGGAAATAGGATGACAGATTTCGTTACTGGCGTTCATTGATTGCAATTTGTATCTCACGTAATATTAATTATCAAATTATCTTCTCAGGCTTCAGCTTACAGCAGTTCACGAAAACAAAGCCATTTGCTCCATTTGGAGAAAAAGGTATAGAAAAATTGATTCAAATTTGGCAAAACTCTTTTGAGGTCTCACTGCAAATACTGTATAAACAAATTTCTGCTAAATAAATTGTGAGCAAATTTTGATAATTTCTGTTTATAATTCAGCAATGACAAGCTTTGAATATTTACTTTCTGGTCAACTCTCGTCTAAGGTTACCTAAGTTATAAATATATTTAAAAAGTTTTCAATGTACTTCACTTTAACCTCACAAGATTTTAGGCATTGTGAGGACATTTTTGGAAAATGTTTCACTGGGCGATACTGGCGTTATGTATTGACGTCCATATCTGAAACAACATATCTATTAAAGTCGGCCAAACCAAAGAACGACCGTGGCCACCAGATGTCGCAATAGTAGAATTTGAATCGATTGTATATGTCTGTGTTTATGGCGGGAAAGTGAACATTTAGGGAGTTTGAAGTTTACGGAAAAAAGACGATATTTATTTTTCTTGAACTATTCTGATTTCTTATCAAATATAATTTCAAAAATTTATTTTTATTCATTCGTTCGTTTCAATCGTTCAAAATTAATCTCCTACCTTTCCCAATTGGTTTTTTGACGACATTGCATTCCTGAGATTGCCAACACGAAGAAACACTATGGGATTCGTTGACTCACGTCTCGTCTAAAAAACGGCACTGGGATCGAAAACAATTTCTCTGATGTGCCATAAGCATGTCATAAGGCCTTTTCGAAATAAGAAGTAACGTTAGCAATAACTTCCGTTGCTTTGCTTCCAACGGTTTTCTGTGTCGGAGAGTCGCCATTTTTAATCTTCTCATTCCACACAGATTCAGTCCTGAAATGATTAAGAGATCATGGGTGTAGTTCAAGGTCAGAGTCAACCTTTCATTTGGCGTATAATAATTGAGCAACCGATTGTATATTTCCACTAATTCGAATTAAAGCGCTCTTATTCAGAGCTATCTGCAGAGCAAACTGTAGTGAAAATCAGATAGTCTTGAAAACGACTTGGGAAGGGGAATTAAGTTCAAAAAGTTACCTCCACAGATTAAAACACGGTAATGGTGAGTTACTAAGTTATGAATTAACTGTCGTTTGTTTTTGCTTCTTTCTATTTTGTTTTGATATTCCATTTGCATAAAATGTATTTCAGTAAAAACAAAGTTTTTTGAAGAAATGATCTGGAAAATAGGAAATACCATCAACTTAGAACGATGGCAATGCTGCCTATATTTCTTCTTCTTTCGCTACCTCATCTGCCATTAGAGCGCCGAGGTGGGGGGTTCGTAAAAAAAACTTTCCATTTTTTTCCTGAATTCGCAATTTTCTTTATTTGCTTTAAACTCTTATTTCTATTACAAAATCTTATAAATCGCTCTCGATCTACTTTATGATCTTTTCCCTTCTGTTCTCGAGAGCTTTTATACTTTGGATTTCAAAATCCCCGTAGTCGAACGTTAAAGAGATGCGATCAAATGATTATTGCTAGATAAGACTGGTTAATCGGATTTCTAAGGGAATAATACATCAACAACTTCTTCACTGAGCATCAATACATGAAGATTATTCATGCAAAGCTGTCACAGATGATGACCTTTAATTGTCCCTGGACATTAAGTGAAGACTTGCCCGTGATAACCTCGTAGCTTTTGATTCAGGTGAATGTTCTACGATAAAAATAGTTCCCATATTCTACATAGCATACAATGTATCAATTTATCTTGAAACGCATTTTATTAGACGAATAATCTCGCACTGCAATTTTTTAAATCTATTGTTTGTTGGATTGGTTTTTTTATTTCATGAAAAATATCTTTTATTTCGTATAATTTCTTTATCATTTCTTTTTATACACCTGCGTTTTCATGTACGAAATTTGTATAACAGCTCCACCTCTTTCTAAGGCAGTGACTATCAATGTATTATCCTCTTATGCTTAATTTTTTTTTAATTATTTGAAATAACTGGCTAGTGACAACAGTTCTAAAAACATAGTTTAATATATATAAACATTATGTATTAGACTTGGGGAATTGGAACATTTTATTATTATTACTATTATTACTATTCCTGTCTTGAATTATTATCTTTGGACTTCTTTATTGTGTTCAGATTATCTGTACAGTAGCACTTTTTCTCAATACATTAATTTCTTAATTTATTTTATTTTATCTTTATACAGTAAAACCTCGTTAAGTCGTCACTCAAGGGACCGAACATTTTTGACGACTTCAACGAAGTGACGACTTAGGCGGGTTGGGAATTTTTGAAAAAAAAACACAAAAAAAAAAACAACACTGAAATACAGTATTTTTATGAATTGCTGTAGGATTCGGTGAGAAAAACAAGATTTTCAGAAATCAATACATGCAAATGAATGAAAGGAAAATTATAAAAAAAAAAAAAATCTTTATTGTTACCACATTTTAATCGTTTTAAAAGAAAGGCAATGTCTGTCTTTGAAACGTTCCAGCCAACCATTGCTGCCGCCGAAATCTTCAATGTTCAACTCCTTAGCAATTTCCATGGCTTTTTCTTTGAGAATCACTTCAGAAATCGGCATATTTTGCGATCTGGCATGTTTTAGCCATCGATCTAAAACCTCGATCTCGTCAAACTTCGATTTCCTCCTTCTCTTTCGTTTGTCTTTGCAGCCAGCTTCTTCAATTATTTGTTTCGATGAAAGAATATCATTTAATGTAGTCCTGGGAATATGGTGTTCTTTGGCAAAAGCTGTTTTCAAAACATTTGATTTTTCAAAAAGTGCAATTGTCTTTTTTTTCTTTAAAAGATAAAGATCGCGGTAAGTTTTCGCTTCCCTGACATGTTACAAATGTAATCAAACCACGAAATTGCAAGATTAAAAAATAGCCCTTATAGCGGAGCTTACTCGCTACGAAATGAAATCACACTCACAAGTCGGTAGCGGCCAAGAAAAACAAGAAACAAACACTCAGTAGCGGCTTGACAAAGAGTTGCGGCGAGAAGTGTGTAATTTCCCAAGTGAATTTCCCACGTGAAAATTCCCCGCAAGGGCTAGGCTTTCTTAGAGTGAAGGGGCGGGGCTGAAAAGATAGCAGGCAAAATTGAGAATAAAGATGCTTTTCACCAGTTTTGAAGGTGACGAGTTATCCGGAGTAGAATTAAATTTGGTGACGAGTAAACGAGGGTTATTTTACATTATTGTCTATAAGACTTTGTCGGGACCAAAGGAAAACGACGACTTAAACGGAGTGACGACTTATCCGGGTGACGACTTAACGAGGTTTTACTGTATTTCATTTTTCTTGAGTATTTTTGAAACTAAAAATATTTTAACTTGTGATTATATTTTTCTTTTGTTTGTTTTAGTTTCTGAGGAGCAATTAGTACAACAACTGCAATCACAACATGGACTCCGAGGATTCTGGAGTTATATGAAAGCAGCAGGAATTCTATTTGTTGGATCAGGTTTGGAGAAAAAATTATGAATATTCTAAAAATGACGAAATAAATTATAAAGCAACCAGTAATGTTTGTATATAAAGAAAGGTTATTTTTTAAAGGTACCGACAAATGTCAGTGATAGGTTCTACAAAGAAAAGTCAGTAAAAAAAAATGTCAAATAAACGTAAAGTCGGAAATGCATAGTTTACGAGTTAATACCCTTTATTACATTAGTTGTATGATGTTTTAATGTGCGCAAAATAGTATGTAACCGATACGTACAGTAATGATACTATTGTGTATAACGTTCCTAAAATTACTAAGAAAAATATTCTAATTTTTATTGCATATTTTTTTTAATATTTCTCCCTCAATCTTTTTTGGATCATTAATCACTTCCTTGATGGGGATAATACGCTGCTGGAGCTTTGGATAACAATCCAGAAGGCATCGTTAAGTGACAGTCAGACTTTGCCTTGTTTGGAAGAGACACAAACACTGAAGAAGAAAGAAGCATCTAAGTCTTACGCCGGGATTCGAACCCAGTTTCAGACACATCTGCCTCGTAGGGTAGGGTACCCCTTTGACCACACGGCTTTACCGGAGCATCTATTGCACTTGTGAATGAACATAGCAATGTATAAACAGATAATAATTAATACATAAATAAGTATTCAACGAAGCCTCCACAAAACAACGGGCATCAAAGTAATGTTCGAAATTCCTACAATCTGCCTTAATACAGACGTGCAAACGTCGGGATAGTGAACAACTAATCTTCTGATAAACTTCTGCTGTGTTCCGAATTAGCTGAAAACTGTTCTGTTTTGGCTGTGCAAATGTACACACTTACTATTGATAAACAATGTTTTCTTATGGCTCATACATAAAAATCCAGAGGAGGACCGTGTAGGCCAAGTAACAAGGCCACCCCGACCAATAAAGATAGTTGAGAAAAGCACGGGCTGCTTGATGAAAATGGTCAAGATTCCATGAACCCATAATTGCCTTCATGTTTCAAGATTAATGTCTTCCAACATCTCGGTTAGGTGTCTTTGAAGGAAATCAAAATGGACTCCGCCATTTACGATGAACGGAAAAAATAGGAATCAATCATCCGATCACCCAAATACCGGCCCACACTGCTATTGATGTATTCTTTGGACGATCCCATACAGGTTTTCCTATGCCTTTAACTGCGCATCATGAATACTCATAACAACATTCGGGAAAATGAAGTTACGTCCGTGAATATAATTAAAGATGCAAATTTAATAGTATCCACATTGTGAGCAAGAAGCTCCTTATCTGTATTTCAAATCTTGTATGCGAAATCCCTTCCTTTCTCACTGTTGTCCTACTACTTATTCCATTGGCTTTCGCGTCTAAATTCTATTTTCTTTTTCGGATGTTTCAACACTTCCGCTGTTTGCCTGTGGCTCAAATTTGCCACTTTCTCGAGACGTGGTAACAAATGGATGAGGTATTTGCCTACCTGGGAAATATTCTTGATTTAGCCAATGTGCTTGATTTGTCCATTTTCATCAGACATGTCCATACATCAAACGCATGTCTGCCATTTCAGAAAACGAACCAAGGGCATCATCAAATAGTCTCCATGTTAACTATCGATAGATAAAAATTGATGCATTTCCGACCCTGTATTTATTGGACATTTTTTCGCTGATCTGTCTTTGTAGAACCTGAAGTTTGTTGGTACTTTGAAAGAACATTCTGTGTATATTCTTGCGGTGAATAGTCAAGGAGAATAGTTTCTAATCCTGATTTAGTATTTTATAATTTTGACAAGCACACTTTGTAACAAAAAAATAAAAAAAATAAAAAAACCTAAGTATCATGAAGAAAGCGTCCAGAATGAAACTTTTGGGTGCAACTACACTACCCTACACTAATGGACCGGACAATGTGCGTTACTGAAACATGTGAAAGTGTATCTGATTTAAGAGTGGGATGGGCCCCTACGTGCTGAAATTACATTAGCTACCCTGCGGGGCATGCTTTCCACAAGGTTTTGATACAGAGCTATGGTATTTTTGTCCATTCCTGCTTCAAGAACATGGCCAGTGCAGCTATAGATGTCGGACGTGGTTCCCTGGCCCTCGATCGATCTCTAACTCGTCCCATAAATGTTCGATGGGGTTTAGGTCGGGACTCTGAGCAGGCCATGGAAGCCGCTTTACAACCATCTCTGTATACCACTGCTGGACAGAGGCTGAAACATGGCATGGAGCATTGTCGTTCTGAAAATAACAATCGTCATTTCCAAGCATTTGCCAGAGAGTAGGAACAACCCGATTATCCAAAATGTCTTTGTAGTTCAAGATTCCCGCAACAACATGCAATGGTCCCAGGCCATATCATGAGAAACACCCCCCCAGCATGATTCCCCCACCGCCGAACTTTACAGTTGGAACGATGCACTCGGGTAAAAGACGTTCGCCTGGCATTCGCCACACCCGCACACGTTCATCCGACTGGAAGAGAGTGTGATGTGATGAGGCACGTTACACTTCATACAATTGTTTTCCACTGCTCTACAGTTCAGTTGCGACTTTGCAAACACCACTTGAGTCTGGCGGCTCTGTTGAATGATGAGATGTGTGGTTTGTGTGCGGCAACACATCCGTGGATTTTAAGGGCATTTAATTCCTTCCGCAACGTATTGAGATGAACTATAACCCCTGATGCCTGTTGAAATTCATTGTTTATGCTCGGAAGTTTTTTTTGTGGGTTTTACGAACCTCGCGCTTCAGGACGCGTCGATCGCGTTTGATCAGTTTCTGGGAACGACCAATGTGTGCAGTTCGTGCCCCAACGCCCTTACTCTTCCACTTCTTGATGACATCACTAACAGTTGAACGTGGCTGTGATAATTTCGAGAACAACAGTTCTCTCATTGGGATTAGAGAACTTTAAATGCACTGTGAAATGTGCAGGAGATCCTACAACCTGTTGTTTTGCCCTACGTGTCACGTCTGCTAGAATCAATTTAGAAACACGTCCACAAACTGACCACGTTGCCTCCTAGTAATTCAAGCCCTTCCTTGGCCAGCTATATCCCCAGGCTTGTCTCCCATTGAGCATTTTTGGGAATGCTAGGACATCACTGCATCCATCATCGAACACATCCGGTATTTGGAGGAGCAGTTGCACAAGTGATCTGCCAAAAGAATATTAGGACTGCATTTCATTCTATGCCACTCCATACATAAGCAGTCATAGCAAGTCAGGCGCGACTCAACGACAGGACTGATACTGATGCTGCTATGCTCAATAAAAAATGTTTTGTTCTATGTGAAATTCGAATCATTTCCAATTCTCTTCATCCAAATCGCAAAATTTCATTCAAATTGGACGTTTTCTTCCTGGTGCTTTGACTATTTTGTCACAGAGCGTTTGTTGCTGCCCCGGAATTCTTTTTGCGAATCCTTTCTAATATTAATCCAACTGTTTCGCTGGAGAGATAAGTGTAATAATATATTTATTATGTTATTTTTAATAGAATTTGAATGAATTTGAAACTTACTGGTAAGTAGTACACTCCTACGTACCTTAAAGAGGAGTGATAGGATTACATCTGGAAAGATCTAATCCTATCCTTCCAAAAGTGGACTGGCGTCTGCTAACCTTTCTTTTTCCTCTATGAAGCCGACTTAAGAATGTCCTAACATATTCTTCGAATCCTCTTATTCTATCGGTTTAACCAGTATAATCCGGGAAGCAATATTGTAGATAGTTTGAAGTCGAAATTTCTCCGCCTACAAGGCTTCCGAACTTTGTCTGAGATAAACACATGTATAATAATAATAATAATAATAATAATAATAATAACAGACCAGACATCACACTTGTTGATAAGGTCAACAAACAGACCTATCTCATTGATATTGCAGTGCCTATCAGCAAGAACATGCAGAAAACTCACGTAGACAAGATCAGTAAATACACTGATCTAGCACACGAGCTCCAGAAGCAGTGGAGGCAGGATCGAGTACGTGTTGTACCCATCGTTCTGTCTGCCACTGGTCTGGTGCCTCACACATTACACCACAGTCTCAGCACACTAGGACTTCACAAAAACACTTATGCACAACTGCAGAAGGCTGTGGTACTCAACACTACACGCATAGTTAGGAAATTTATGGACACAAGCACACATCCCTAATCATTCTTGCACACATCTTTACACTTGGCAGTATGTGCTTTGGTCCTTGACCCGCCATATTGTTTTTGCTGGGGAAACCCAAGGTTTGAAACATACAAACACAATAATAATAATAAATAGTTTGGAAATTTATGGAATTAACCATATATATTATTATTAACATACGACACAGTACAAAGACAACATCTTTGGCTGGATTAATTGAGCAATTCAAGTCTCACCCAGAGACCTAAGAATTGTCCAAGTATCTTCGCAAAATAATAAATAGTTTGGAAATTTATGGACACAACCATATATCCCTAATCATTCTTGCACATGTCTTTACACTTGGCAATGTGTGCTTTGGTCCTTGAACCGCCATATTGTTTTTGCTGGGGAAACCCAAGGTTTGAAACATACAAACATAATAATAAAAAGTTAAAAATAATAATAAAAAAAAAGGAAGTAAATTAAAAAAAAAAGTTAGGAAAAAAGAAAAAAAAAAACTCATTCGGACATTGAGAAAAAAAGATTAAGAGAGAGAAAAAAAAGATATATGAACTCGAACCGACAACCTGCAGTACATGAGTCGGAGACCTTAAGCATCAAGCTGTAGCTGACAACTGAGATGACATGACTGCATTTCTAACATTTAAGCTAATACAGGAAATAATAATACAGGAAATTCAATGAAAACAAAGCCAAATATATCGAATATGGCGGGGGAGGGGTGGATCGTTGGTCCCTGAAAATACCCTATTCCTACGATGTTTGGGCATCTGAATACGATGGTGAAGTCTGTTTGTCGATCCGACCTTCCGTACGGGAGTTGTTAAGAGTGGACGGACAGGACAAATGCAATAGCTATCGATTTAGGTCGCTATCACAATAGCTCCCATATGGGTCGCTAGAAATGAGTAAATGAAATACTTTAGATAGACAATTCCTCTTTTCTTTTCAATACATAACAATGCTATTAACACTATAATTTCTTTTTTAGTTGGGTGCTTAGTAATGGCTGTTGTCTGCGTTGCTCTTCCGCCAGCAATGGTAGTAATGGGTAAATATATTTGTCTTGATATTTACTAATATAGAATAATTTTTATTTTTTATTTATATCGCAAATATCTTATCAATATTTCAGAATACTCGTCTTACTTTTCTATTCGATTTTTTTTTTTTTTTTTATGATCTAAAGTAATAATCTCTGGTTAAAAAGCACTTTTTTCTTCATGTATTTCCGTTTTCCGCCTTTATTGGAGCTCTTAATTAATAAATCTACACGAATTTCGTATTATCAAAAATGGCTAGAAAAGCTCAATCAAAAGCAACTATTTATTTATAGATAATAAAATAAAAAAAATTCTCTTCAATACTACTGTACATGGCTTTCATTGAAAACAGGAATAATGAAAACAAAATTTGAAAGAGATTGTTCTTGCAGAAGTAATTACTGGTAATGAAAATCATTTTATAAAGAGGTCATATTATAAGAATATACTTCTGAAGTTTAACAGATATATCTACTTTCGAGAAGAACTTGCAGGACTTCAGTAAGTTATATAACATCTTTAACAAGTAATTCCATTTCATAAGAGCTGATATCATTTGAATTATAGATTTTGAATATTTTATTTGCATTTTTTATCAAATAATGAATGCTAATGTGTTTCACTTTAATTTTAATTATGTCATGGAACTTTCACTTTTCGATCACCCTATGATCATGATAAAAATTCTAACTATAAAACAGCTGTTGTGATCGTAAAATAGTGAAATTATAGTATTATTAATGCTTGTTGGTTCCAATTCATTTATTATGAATTCTTGTTGTAATTTTTAGGTACTTTATATTTAGAGCGTTGTCCTGCTCAGCCCTACATTCCAATTTATCTGATAGTCGAAGGCGTTTTGTCGATGAAAAGCGCCATTTTGGCTACAACAGTCCGAATTCGCACAGCAGATGGCAATAACGCTCCCATTCAAAAGTTCGATAAAGCATTAATGGGAATTGCTAATCTCATTCATTGCTTTACTATAGCTTGGTTTATTGCAGGTAAGTCTCAATATCAGCAAAAAAGTTTTCATTTAGAAACTATAGCCCTTTGTGAATCTAATTTTGCTTACACATGTGACAGAATGGTCTCGCATTGATCACAAGATATCACTGCTTTCTTCCCCTAACTTGTAATTTATATGACTTTTTATTTACTTTTTCTTAATTTTTATTTTTAAATAAAATAAAAGCGCTATCAGCTTTATTATAAAACTAGCATATACGCCTGTCAACGGGATAACAATGTGACGACTTTTTTTTTAGATAGAGTATTTGCCCGTCATATATACACGGTGAATCTAAAATAGGGGACAAACTTCCTCATACCAAATGAAGTAAAAGAGGTCAGATAAACATACGACCGGAAGTGCATGGGGAACCCGTCCCCGCAGTTTGTCCCCCTATTTTAGATTCACCCTGTATGACGAATAGAAAATTAAAATGAATGCATTGCTAGGGACATAAATTATTTTTTTTATTGGAAGACTTGATTATAATTCATATTACGAGTGTATATTCGAGCATCATTTAGCAAATGGCCTTGACCGTCGGTTTTTTTTTTTTCTTTGATGAGTATTTTATGTTGTTGCGAAATGCAACATAAAGCTGGTCATGTAAAAATACCGGTTCACTCAAAAAAACTTCCACGATTGCGAATGTGGGCATTGCGTTACACAAATATAAATCTGCGCTGTAGTACATGTGAGATTTGCAGGGCAGCTCACCAGCGTTATACACAACAGAAACTATATAAGAGATAAAATAACAAAATTGTTGTTTTGTTTTTTTTAAATAAATGCTAAAAAACTAAATAAGCTAGAAATCGGATTAAGTAAAAGAATAAAATATAAGCATTCACTTATTTGTTAGTCAATGTCCACATACGGAAGGCGCTTTTGGATGCAGAAATGACTGCATTTCAAAATTTAATTTCTCGCTTTATTGCAGTTATTTTTCATTATTCTGTGATCCATTTTATGTATATATTTTATTGTATATATTTTTTAAACTTTTAATATATTTAATTGATTCCTACATGTGTGTGTGTGTCAGTGTTTTACTCATTTCAGTTTCTTTTATTTGTAATAAAATACCATGTAAAACTTCTCCGCTTAATCTGAGAACCAAGGATATAGAGAAAAATGCCAGTCAGTTTTAGGCTAACAGCATTTTACATATTTCTCCATCAATATTTATTTATTGTAGCTGTTGTCTGGTGTTGGTAAACATTTTTAGATTTAGAATTGTTTGTTAATTTAATTTATAATAAAGCTCTTTGATTAAATAGAACTGAATTTCTTTATTTCCTAAAATGATATTTTTGTTCTTTGATGTTGTTTTAGGTTGTACGTGGGTGTATGGAATTTACGAACCCTCTTTCAATCCAGCCTTAACAACATCTTATTGTGACCCAGCGTTATATCTGTTTGCGTTTTGGATCCTGAATAGCGTCTTTATCCTACTCGGGTTATTGTTATTTATTGGATTATTGATGGTTGTGCTATCTTTAATCTCATCCAAATAGATTTACAAATTGAAAGGACAAATCACACGAACTTCATCAAATATATTTCGTCATATACTTCAGTGTATCTTCGTTTTATCATCCTCAGATCTGTGAAATACATTGCTAATAAATCATTACATTATATTATCACTCGAATACCAATCTCTCGTCACATTTATTATACTCTGACTTTATTCACATTTAATTCCAATTCTGATTATTACAGAAGTGTTTTTTAAATCTTACAAAGCCAAGCAAGGGCGACGCCATATTTCTTTTAAATTCTTCATCGAATTTAAAATTATATAAATACACATTTATTTATATGGAATATTTATAACACCTATCTCACAATCAAGGCTATGAAAAAAAATTAATAAAGAATGATCAAAAAACTCTTATCAGTTTTCAAATTTAATTTTGAATTTTAAAAAAATTGAATCACCAAACTTCACCAATAAACCGAATCTTCCAGGTAATAAAATCAGTATTTTATCTATTTCAATTACAACGATTAATTAACAGCGCACGAATTCTGTTCTCATGAAAAGAACTTTGATAAGGAAGTGATCAATTTATTGTATATTTTTAGAAATAGCGGTTATCGCATTACCTGATAAACAAAGTATAAAAGAAAACATATAAAGATGAAAGATATGATAGTAATAAAGTTAAGATTTCAATACTACAGGAATTACAATTCCGTTTATTAACCATATTAATAAACCATAATTCTGTTCGAGTTGTAAAAAAAATTAATTTTAATATAGTTAATTTCTGTAATAATTTATTTAATTTGGTATAAAAGAAAATTCTAGAAGAAATTGTAAATAAAAAAAAAAAACTGCTATTATTTTTTTCCATGTAAAAATTGTCAAATAATCTATTAAGGCCTAACCACACACTCCTTATTTAAAAGATGCCCCCAGCACAAAATCCTCTAGGAAAGCAACGCTAAAGTGTGTCCACCACAACTTGAGACTTAGCCACGCCTCTTCAAACACAGAATCCATTTCCCAATAGGGATGAGGGTTGGAAAAGAAAAATTTTGGGAAAAAAAAAATTAGGAAAAATTTTAAAAATACTTACTATTAAAGAAGAAAATATTTATAAAATAATTATGAATAACATTTTATAATTCTATAGGGAAAAAAATAATCAAAATAATGAAAAAATAACTAGATATAATTGGTTAAAAATCTTTCAAATCAATAAAACGAATAATGATTTTGGTCAAAGATTAGAAAACTATATAAAATAAAAATTATTCAGTCAAATTAATTGGGAAAAATATAATTCTAAAACATTAAAAAGATTAAAATTTCATTAATCGCTGAAGTAATTGATGAGAATATTACTCTTGAATTTTTAACTTTTAACTTTTGTTACATTTCTTTTCTTTTGTATTAGATAATTAACAAAGTTAATTAATCTACAGTTAATAATTATAAATTATTATCAGCACCTATATTACAGGTATTCTTTATTTTTGAATATCTAATAGGATTGGCGAACAGTAAAATAGTAAAAAAAAAGTCAAGAATTAGTGTTTGTAATTTCGTTAAAAACAGTTACGATCTTTCATTATTAAAAATTTAAATCATCACCTGCAATATTGGTGATTATTTTTGATTATTCTAACAATTTTATTTTGGTGTTTTGATTGACTATTATTATTACAAACAATATTATATTATTTTAGTTTTATTTTCATTTCCATTATATCAAAGCTTGCAGTTGTAATTCATGTAGTTATTACTATTATTATTATTAATATTATTATTTTTTATGTTTTAAAAGATTGTTATATATATATATATATGCTGATGATATAATAATATATACATCAGGTTTAAATTTGGAGAATTTGAATAAAACTTTACAGGATAATTTTAATATTTTACAAAAATGGCTTCATGATAATAAACTTGTTCTTAATAATGAAAAAACAAAAGGAATATTAATAAAACCCAAAAAGAAAATAGTAGATAAAAAAATTACATTCATAATACATTCACATGACTGTTTACATGGAAATAGTACAAAATGTATTTCTTGTACTGAAGTTGATATAATAAATAATTTTAAATATTTAGGTATAATTATAAATGATTTTTTTACATGGGATAACTACTTAAATATTTTATATAAAAAACTAAATGTAACCATATATATATTTTATTATATAAAAAATATTCTTCCACTTAATATAAAAATTTTAATTTATTTTGCAATTTTTGATTCTTTAATAAATTATGGAGTTAATATATGGGCAAATGTAGGAAATATACATTTGGAAAATTTAAAAAATCTACAAACCAAAGTTTTAAAGTTGATATTTCCTAAAAACATTTGGAATAATATTAATAAAAGGAAACAAATATTACTAAAATACAATATATTATATCCTAAGCAAAAATTTATATATAATATAATAATAAAGAATTTTTATAGTGTTGTTAAATTAAAAGATGAAAGTATAAAAGAAAATTATAATTTGAGAAATAAAAATAGAATAAAACTTGATTATCCTTATATCTATAATGAATATGGTATAAGAAATTTAAATTATATAATTGAGTAAACCTTTAATGATGTAAATTGGAATGTTTTTAAAGATTGTAAAAGAATTTCCATTGTAAAAAATAATGTAAAAAGTTGGATATTAGATAATATTAATTAATAATTTGTTAATTTTATGTTGTGCGAATTTGTTGATATTTTTGTTTCAAATTGTTTGAGGAAGTTGATTTTGTAATTTTTATAAATTTTATTTAAATGTAATTTTTTTAATATAATTATTATGTATTAAAATAACTACAGCACCTGTTGATAGGAATTTATATTCCTAACGGGACTGAAATGTAATTTAAAATAACTAAGAAATAAATAAAAAAAAAAAAAAATATTATTATTGTCAATCTAATTCTATTTTTATTTTTTTAGTACTAGTGCGAATGCCAATGGTCCTTATTTATATATTTGTAAATGTTCTGAGGAACTGTACGGGATTGTTTTTAAACTTTTTTTTTTTTTAACTGTCAACAATTAATTGTTAAATAAAACATTATTACCATGAAGTGTATATATTTGTTACTTACGTTAATTAATATAATTTTATACAATTATGATTTTTCATAATTTAAATAAATAAGAAACAATATAAATATAACAGTTCTTAAACAACAAATCAGTTTTCTATATCGTTACGGTTAAAATTTAACATAGTTATTATTATATATAAGAAAAGTAGATATATATATATGTCGTATTTCATATCATCAATTTCTCTGTTATAAACAAGAAACGATTTGCACTGAAAATAGAAAAAAACATCTACCCCTCAAATGGAGTTATAGAACCGTCCCGTACCACGTGACATAGGCGTGGCCAAGTCTCAAGTTATGGTGGACACACTTTACCAACAAATCTACGATCACTAATAGTTTCCTGAGACAGGACATAGCTCATTATTAGAAGAGGTGGGAATCAAAACAGGGCAGAGCAAGGAACCATCCGCTCACTGTCAACCAGAAAGTATTTCTTTATTACTATCTACCCTTCGATAAATGTGAACTTCTTCTATAGTAAAGAGGCTCTAACCCATTGGTTCTTAATCTTTTCAGTTATGTCACCCTCTACGACCTATCAGGGAACCCTTCTTTAAAAAAAAATGTTGCGAACTAACAATATTTATTGAGAAAAAACAATTCAAAACAAAAGCAATGTCAATTTTACAGGTAAAATATTAGAGAGAAGATTGGTATTGTTTTTATGTATAAGTTTATTTTTTATTTGGTTTAATCTCCGGTAGAGCGCATCTTAAGTCGTTCTCTACATTGAGTCGGTTTCTGGCGTTTGTTTTGATTGATACCAAAGTCGAGAAACCACTTTCATATCTATAAGTAGTAGCAATTGGAATTAAAATTCTTAGAGCCCTGTCAGCTACAATCGGATTTTCAGATCCCACTTTTCGCTAAAAACACTCCCTAAACGTTGAAACTCCCAACTGTGCTAGCCTCGCGTAGCCAGAGGGATTGGACTTTAGCAGAAACGTCTTCATCTTTACTAAAATTTCCTTCTACACCTCTTCTTCTAAACATGTCTTGAATTTTTCTTCTCTGTTTTCTTTTTAATCGATGAAGAATTTCTTCTTCAAATTCTAGATTTCTTAAAATGAGCACAGCTACAATTGCTAGATACCGTCTCCTGTCCATGTTGTTGACTGACTTTGTCGAAGAAGGAAGAAAATATCCCCCCGCAGAGGACGGCAGCCAGTGAACAGAAACGTATCTACTGCAGCAGCGAAGCCCTCCCCTCCTGAAGGTACAGTTCCTTGATCTCCGGCTTGACACTTGCTGGCAGCAAGTGAGCGAAACTGCACCTTAAGAGTCCATCAACTGTAGAAAACGATCTCAGTATCCAGGAAAGCTAGAAGGGGGTGGGGGGAATGGAGACGACAAGATAGAGAGAAGGGCGGAAAATACGCGATGTTTGAATTCCTATTGTTAGAAGCATAACTGATAGTTTAATTTAGGTATATATAAAATGCCCGTGTGTCTTGTTACCCCTATTGGATAGTCATTTTACCCAAGAGGAGATAATTACGGGTAATTCAGGTTAAGAACCGCTGCTCGACCCTGAATTGGCAAAGGTTAGCTGCTGAAACTTATTGTTTTCTAAGTATGTCGTTTCTTTTAAAATTTTACATATGTTGCTTTCTATTTAGATAATTTTACCTTATATATTTCTTAAGTAAACAAGACATTGGCTCTCTGTGCGTTTCAAGCGAAAAATATTAATTTTCCTGCTGCCCAATTTTTTGGGATACGAAAGATTTATTGTTAATAAATAGGCCTACTCATTATAATTTCCTCAAAGTCTATACATATGTTTCAAATATACTAGAACATCCATTACCTGGAAAAACACCTTCTTTATTATTCTTAATAATATTTCATTTATTTTAACAAGAAACTTCTTCAGGTTTTACTTGAGGAAAAGAAAAGCTTTCTCCTTTCTTTAAGACTTCAAGTAAAGTTCCTTTACTAGCCAAGGGTACGTAAGTGAGTTAATGATCTAGAATCGGCGGAGTCCTTACGAAGACCCGAGAGTTAACAAGATATTGATACCCCAAACGTATTAATCATATATATCATTTTATATATTGTTATTCGTTTTTATTAAAATTTGAAGTATCCCACTATAGGTAAATGTGATCCTTGGTTGTCGAGGGATGTAAAGCTTCCGGCACATCTCGACCAACGGGACTAAGAGGATGTCGGATAGTCATCCCGATGTCCGTCACCTTTAACTCCCAGGAAAAAAACCCAGTACCCATTTTACAGAGGGCTGGGTAGACCCTAGGACTCGTCTGAGGACCAACGGAAAAATCCCCCGGCCTCCATCGGGAATTGAACCTAGTTTCCCCAGCCAGCAGCCCATTGCTTTGCACCTGACCCTTTCAGTAAAGGTCAGGGGTTCTTTGAGGGATACATTCAGACACGCAAATGTCTCAATATTAACTGTCCCTCTCCTACCCATCCACCCTCATTTTGTTTTTTAGTAAGGGGAGTTGATATTTTTTTTTTTTTGTCTTGTAAGGTGTTTGAGGCTCATGATCTTTGGATTTATTGAAATTTTGGAAACAATTGGTTCTTCATAGGAAAAATTTGTCTATCCCTGGTTGAAGTGGGAGGGAATCAAATAAACTAACGACAAAAACAATGGACTCTCTTCCGCTGTCATCTAAAACGACTATGAAAATCTTATCCAAGTTTTATTTATGAATTATTATCAATAAGTAAATTACTTATATTTATTTAACAGCTCTGTATTTTACCGTTTTCTTTCCTATCCTGAAAGCAATAATTTATCAAAAGTTTATCTTCAGTTGTGATAAAAAAAAAAAAGAAAGATAAAAACGATTTAGTTGAAGAGCGAAAAATTCTAAGTAAAATATAAGATTTGTAATTTTTCTTTGTATTTCTTAAAATTATTGTTAAATCTGAATCTTTCTATTTTTTAAAAATATTATTAAATCTGAGCTATTATCTGAATTTATTAAATTGGCAAAATGGAATTATATTTAAGTTCTTAATTAAATGTAGAAATAATAACTATGTCTAACTTGTCATTATTATTCTATAGGGTGTCTCAAAAAAATGTACTAACACTTTGATGTACTAACTATCGAAGTGTTAGTACATTATTTTGAGACACCCTGTATTGAAGATCATAAAAATAAAAATAATATCTTACATTCAACATCACAAATGAACAAAAAGTATTTACAGGAATGGATGAAGATTGTCTTTATGTCTTTGATATGAGACACAATCTCTTTTAAGTGTTTTATTGATTACACATTCCTTTCCAATCATATACTGATAACATTCTCAATTAGAGTGATAAAATATTTCTTACCTTGACGTCGTTGGTTTTTGTTTAGCAGCAAAAAAAAAACAACAGAAGAAAGAAAAACAGATAAGATACTAATGGAATCACACATTAAATTTATTTAATTTTTTCCTCTATCTTTTTTTTTTTTTTTTAAATAATTTTTCATATAACATGCAATAAAATTGAAACATGAAAAAAAAAAAAAAAAAGAAAAGAGAAGGGTAAAGAAAAAAATGCATGTTTCAATTCACGCCTTTGAGTTATGGTCAAACGGGAATCTGGGACAGCTGTTTCGTCCTTATTAGGACTCATCAGCCAGATTTATCCACATTGACGATCAACTCGAAGGCGTGAAAGGCTATTGGGATCGTTCCCGCTCCCGAGAGTAGTAACATACACAAAGAAATAAACAATAACAAATTCACTGTAATCATTGTCCTCCAAATGAAAGGTGGCCTGCGGAAGTTTGAACTGCGCAGCCCTTCCGTTAGCTGATCAATTATGTTTTCCTGTCACAATGGACGCCCGTCGTCTGTTTTCACTGAGAAAGACATGTTGATAATGCCAAATTAAAACTTCTCTCGACTATTTAGCGTTATTTCAATAAAAGTTGCTAACAATAAGTATTTATATAAATAAATAAATATATATTATTTATAAATACAATGCTCTTTTGCAAAGTAACAAGCGATTACCGTAATGGCGGCGTCCTGTCATAAAATCAGACGGAAGTGCCTGACCAGACTAATCGATGATACAGATCTCACAAAAACAGGGCGGCCATCTCTCATTGGGAGGACAATAGTACAGTATCAAAATCTTGGTCAGCCACAGCTAGCCACAAAAGGCATTTTAACAGAGGAACAAAAACAACCATTTAGAGTTTGCTTTGAAATTCTCTCATCTATAAGATTTTCATTGTCGTATCATGCACTGTTACAATATTAGAAAAAGCAGAGCTGGTGATGCTGAGTCGCGAATAGTAGGTTATAGTGAAAAATGGAGAGAAAAAATTAACCTATGGTTTTTGAAATTCCCGGTGTAAACTCTCTTTTGTATTTATTTATATTTTTTCCCTTCATCTTCTCAATTTCAGGAATTTCCGTTTTCAATATCATTAGATAAGAGCGTTACTGATCTGAAGTTTTATCGAATCGTAATTGTTCTTCGCTTGTGTTAAAGTATAGATGATGGCAAAATAAGTACATACTATTCTGTCTTTGTCTTTAAATGAGTCTATGATATTAAAGCTTTTTTTTTAAAGGGCCTCAGAATAAGTTTTTAGAATAACTATAATTCGGTAATCGATTTATTTGAAGTTTCGCAATACGAAAGAGTTTGTGGAAATTATTACTATCACAAATATTGGCCTACATGTTATAGAAGATCTCTACGAGAAAGATATACCTGAATCTGTTTCTATGATTATATTCAACTGAATCAAAGAGAAAAAAAAATCACTTTATCTAATAAATTCCATTTTAGATGTGTTACTTTACCAAACCTGAGGAATAACGCAGTGGCTGTCAATGTACAGGTTCCACCCACCCCTCAAAATAAACACGATAAGACTCTGAACAAATAAGATAGTATTTATATTTTTTATTTACTTTTATCTCAAAAACATACCCTAAAGGAATTTTAAAAAATACGACACTACCAATTAAATAGTTTCTATAACAATTAAGCATTAAAAGACAAATTATTCATTCGTTCTTAAGGTTGACAAATTATGAGAGAAATTAAGAAACATTTCTGTAAAATTGAAGCATTTAATAATAAAAACTTAAATAATAAGTATTATTCCCTCAATGAAATATTTTTATATTTCATATTTTTATATAATTCAGCCAGACACTGATTTGCAGAACTATTTTTCAAAAAATACATGATGTTAAAATTAACACTGCATTGAAATAATTTACACTACAAAAAGTTTTTGAATAAAAAACATTCTTTGAATACATTTTTTTAGGCTCTCTTGAGGACTCGTTCGCGCCCTTTGAGGGTCCCTAATGTCACAGCTTTAAAAACGATAGCTGTAATAAAATTTGTAATTGTTTTGCTTTGGGAACAAAGGCGTTTGGGACCCGACGCAAATTCAGGAATTCTAGGTGGGTGTCAATATTAAAAAAATATTATTTTTCAAACACAGTTTTAGAAAGTGGGTACCACTTAGGATATTTATAAAATGAGTAATTTATTCTATAAGCTCTGTCATTAAATTACACTGTTTTTTTTACTGCATGCTCCATTGTGTCTATAACAAATATAATTTTGTGCTAAAGCATAAATTTAAGGGCGACCCAAAACAATAAAAAAAAATAAAAATAATAATAAAAAAAAGGAAGTTCATTAAAAAAAAAAGTTGGGAAAAAAATAAAAAGAACGTTACGAAAACAAGAAAAAAAATCCACACGGATATTGAGAAAAAAAAAATGTAGATAAACGTAATCGAACCGACAACATACAGCGTATGAGTCCGAGAACTTACCGATCACACACATAGCTGACAACTGAAACCAGGTGATTGCATTTCTAACGTTTAAGCTAACAGCGGAAATCCAATGCAAACAATGTCAAATATCTCCAACATGGGAGGGAGGGGGCGTTGGCCTCCAGAAATACCCTATTCCTATGTTGTTTGGGCCTCTGAACACGATGATGAAATCCGTTTGTCGATCTGACCTTCCGTTCGGGAGTTGTTACGGGTGGACAGACACGGACGTACAGGACCAACGTAATAGCTACCGATTTTGGTCGCTATCACAATAGCTCTCAAATGGGTCGCTAAAAAAAAGACATACAATGTCGTTGGCAGCTATAATATGATGCAGAAGCCAGAATATTACTGCTAAAACGCGATCCACGAATTAGGAACCACTAACACAAAATATAATTCCAATCATTTGTCAACTCTCCAATTTACTAATTACTAATTTGTAAACTCTCCAATTTACTAAAAAAAAAAAAATAATAATTAATAATAGCCTATATGGGTCTTAATAATATATGGGAAATAAAAGATCAAATCAAAGCAAGTTATAACGTTAAAATCAGTACCGTGACTACCGATCCATTGTTGACGTCAATGTAAATTCATTGTTTCCGATCAGTCAATTGTATTTTCATTTCCAATTATGGGAATTTTTGTCAACAATTTCCCAACAGGAAGAAATTTTCAAATACAGAGAACAAATTACCGATTTATCAAAGTTTTAATGAAATCCGTTCATCGGTTCAAATTTTAGAAAAATATAGTAAATAAAGAGAGATGGACTGACCACAGGGATACGAAGAAATCTCTCTGATATTTACAAGAGATGATAAGAGCGACTATCCTAAAACCCAATGAAATAAAAAAGATTCTAGCTCACCCCGAACAAAAATACACAGACATGGTGGTCTCAATAGCCTCTCCTTCCTTCGAAAATTAAGGTAAACCTGATTATTACAGATTTTATTCCTCCAAATATTGTATCCAAAAATATTGTTGAAATTTTATCTTATTTTGAAATACTTTTGTATTTCATCTGAAGCTAAGCAGTAATTTTTAAATTAGTGCGATTAGAAGTAATAAGATTATGCAATGACTCCTAACCCTAATTAATAATAAGAATAAAGAAAAAAATCCGTTCTTTGTTTTTTTCAAGATGGGGAGATCCTTTGAGATATATCTTCGCCGTTATTGGCATTTCACTTCCTCAATAAGGGACACTAGAATGTAAGATAATTCTTCATCTTTTTTTTTTTTTTAGTTCATAAATTATGTGAATTGGTTTTTATCTTTCGAACAAAGGTCGAATCAGATAGAATATCATCCATCTGCTTATCTTTCGAAGGTGTCAAAGAAATCGTCGCACAGAAGCAACGGCGCTACCTGTCACAGTCGTACTAATCCTTTTGGATATTAACATCAACTCATTAGAAAACAAATCGTCTTCAAAACAGTTGGATTTTGTGCAATATCTTTTACAATGTTTTGTTCGCCCAAAAGCAACATCACTGTACGTGCCATCGTGGGATATGCCATGGTGAGTAAGGTTTATTATCAGTGCGTGTGTGCTTAACCTTCATAAACAACACAGAACAACTAGGTTAGATGGTTAGGATATTGCTTAGTTGTTTATAGAAATAATATCGGTTTGAAATGGAAGTTAAATGAAAATCAGAATTATTATCGAGTAAATATCTGACAAGGAAGTGATCTTTAAGTTTTACAGCTTTTGCTCGTTGTCTACGAAGAACTGCTTCGAAATTTATAGATTTAATTGAAAGCAAATTTTCAGTGAACTTTCGAAAAAATAAAAACAGTGTAAAATAAACTCCGATACTGTTAAAAACGTTATATTTTGAAGCAAATTGTGAAATCTGTCGTGACTCAGTATCTGCTGTCATTGAATCCTTCACAGATAAAATTTAACTAAGTTTTTTTTCCGGTAATTTATAAACTACTAGTTCAAAAGCCTTTCCTTAGAGTTTATGTAAAGTGAAAGCGTAAAACTAGACAGCTTTTCTTTATTTATTTTATTTATTATTTTTACCCTCTCTGACGTCCTTAAAACGTGAATACTCACCATTATTTGCGAACATTTTACAATTCATTCAATTTAGTAATAAATTCTAAATTTTACATTTAATTCGTAATTCAAATTAGCTAATTAACTTCACTTCACTAATAATTTGTTAGTTCCGTTAAACAGCTATGAATCTTACATTTGTAACCATTGTTCAACTATCTGCTTGTCTTGTTGTTGTTGTTGTTGTTATGTTCCGTCAAGTCGAAGACGACTTCTGGTGACTATGGACAAAGGCTCTCCAAGCAGTTCGATCAAGCACCCTTTCTTTCAACTCCTGAAGACACAGATCAGATGACTCCACTATATCATCCATCCATCTTCTACGTGGTCTTCCTCTTCTTCTTGTTCCTTCAACTTTCGCCAGCATTACTGTCTTTTCCAAACCATTTTTTGACCTCATAATGTGACCAAAGTACCTTAGTTTCTGTCTCATAATCCTACCCTCGAGAGAGCAACTAGGCTGGATTTCCTCAATTACTGAGTGATTAGTTCTGCTTGTCTACGCATATCTAAAAATACAACTGAAAAGTTTACTCTATTATACAAATTAATTTAATGTATTATTATGTAATTATCTGTATGAAGATCTGATGTACTAAAATATTCAACATCAAGTGCAACATACAACAATTAACACAACAGAACAAATGCTATTATTTAGTTTTTGTTGTAACATAATTAATAATAATAATTTAGACTTAAATCACAATTATAATTCATCAGACTAACTTCACTTTCAAATCGATTACTGTGGCAATTCTGTTTACTAAACAAATGTCCTAGATTCATAGTAATATAGTTAGTTCTCGAGTCTCTAAGTCAGACGTTGAAATAGTAAAACTGTTTATTTGTAGTGATTTTGTTACTTATTTATTAAATAACATTTAACAGTTAAGAATGTTGAATATACGTTTAAGCTATGAAAATTGAATATTGTTGGATAAAAAAAAATCAATTACTTAATATTAAAAAAACTAATAATTACTATTTCAATTTAACGTGTAAGTTTAATCTTCAAAAACATGGTTTTTACAGCAGATTTAGATTAAAATAATTATATATTATAAAAGCGTTATTTTGTCTGTCATAAGACTTTACGTTTTTCCAATTTTGTGACCAAACTATAAGAGATAGAGTGGTCATGTAAATGGATAAAATGTAGATCTTTTTAAGACAAACAAAATGCTACAAAAATCTTTGGAAAAAAGTTTTTGGTTTCCAAGATGGCGCCTTTTAAAGGGTCAAATTTTGACTTTTTCTCAATTTAAACGAAAAGTATAAAAGATGGAAGAGAACATTATATTGAGAAAATGTTGGTATTTGAAAGTTCTATCGAACGATATATCACTTATTCACAAACGCTTCAGCGTTTGCAAGATACATGCAAAAATGTGAATTTTCGGTGTGTGACGCCGACCCGCAATACATTCGAGTTCTTCGGAGAAGCCACAACGGGCTGCGAAGTTCTATATTCTCCGACGATCGCAACATTAATTTACTAAATAAATAAAGTTTTTTTTTTTAATACTATATATGCAAGGGTTCCAAAGCGAACCGCCGGTACCCGGCTATTATTATTATATATTATAAAAACGTATATTATAAAACGTTATTCTGTCTGTCATTCTGTAAGCAAAATGCTAAATTACAAATTACTAAAATGTTACTGAAATAGAGAATCTATTCATAAAAAATGAAAATATATTAAACAACTGTCCAACTATACTGATTGGCGACGTAAATATAGACATTTTCAAAATGAATAAAAACAATGTAGTACAGAAATACGTAAAACTTATGTGCAATAATGGTTTCAAAAATCGTCTTTACGGAACAACAAGAAACTGTACAATTCATGGAAATACGAAAACAAATATAGCTCATATTTTCATAAATAAACATGATATCAAAACACCAGGAATAATATGTAAAGAACGAATCGGATAACAGTTGAAAATGAGAAAATAACACATCCAAATATAATCTATAAAGAACTAATCAATGATGTTAACAAAACAAAATTCATGAAAATCTACATATATAAAAAGAAAAGTCCTGACTCACTCACTCGCTGAATCATCAACGCTCACCCCAAACCCTTGGATCTAGAAAGCTGAAATTTTGCACAGAGGTTTCCTTTATGATGTAGACAAGGAATAAGGCCGGATTTTTCGAAATTCGGGATAGGGAATAATCTGGCAAACTGACGATGAAGTGTATGGCGGCAACCCCAGGTGTGTGGCGCCAACCCGCAATACACCTGAGTTAAGTGGAGAAGGGCACAACGGGCTGGAAAGTCGTATATTCTCCGATCTCAATATTAATTTGCTAAATAAATAAAGTTTTTTTTTTTTTTTAATGCTATATACGCAAGGGTTCCGGAGCGAAGCGACGGTACCCGGCTAGTTGTTAATAAAAAGGTTAAAAATGGACACTTTTACTTAAAAACATTAGGTTTTATGACACTATTAACATTAAACTGGACACTTTCAGTCTATTATACTTGACTATCAGCAGCAGCAGGAAAAGCTAAATCAAATTAAATAGAAAAAAATTATCAAAATTATTTTATTTTTCTTTCAGAAATCTCAAAATATTAGTATTGGTCGGTTCGTAAAATTAAATAATTTTTATTTTATAGATTTCAATGCAAGAAGGATGTACTATTATTCGCTTATTTGATTTTTTTAATTTTTCGAACACAACAATTTATTGTTGAAACCTCAAAATTTCGTTGTTTACTTATTTACTAGCTATTACCACCAAAGACCGTGAAGCAGCAATTATAGGATGTTGCAACACTTGATAACACTAATATATCTAACCATCTAGAGATCTAGTACATATTTTTCTGTTTTTTTTTTCTTTCTTTCCTATTATTGTTGTTCTGTTCGTATTGTTATTCGAGTGCAATTGGATATTATCTATTCAATTAGTCTTGAAAGAAAAGAAAGCCTTTTTTTTAGTAATGGAGTAGCCTAAGTGTGATACTCTGATTCCCAGTCCTTTCAGTTCCAGGCAATTTCTTCTCGTTCTACGTTTATATGAATTACTTAACTGGATGATCTGCTCCTCACAAAATGTCCTATTCACAAGTGTCGATTAAACTTAAACTGTCTCCATCTTTTAGTTAGGCAAAAGAAAGATCAGAGAGATAGTCATAAAGTGGAAATTAATCAAATTTCGTTTTAAAAAATGTATGATTCTTTAAAATATTATATCATGAAAGAAATTAGAATATTATTCTGTATAAACAGAATTATAATGAAAGAAATCACTACTAAAGATAATATTTCTTAAACACATTTAACCTGTATTTAAAATAATTGAAGATTACGATAAGTTGGTATTACTACATCTCAAGGGGTCATTCTACATTCTTCCATTATTCTGACACATGTCATGTAAACTGCAATTGAAAGTGCTAATTATTTATGTATTTTTTTTTTTTTTTTTTGTATCTGTTGTAAAGCTGAACTAACGTCCGTAATAACTTTCTAACATTTTTTTTTTCTTTTTGAAATTTTTAAAAATGATAAACTGTATTTGTTGCTTTAAGACATACAAGGTCACTAAAACTTATTTCTTTCATGTAAATAATTCTATGTTTTACGCTTAGAAATAGCAGTCTTTTTTTTTTTTTTTTCATTGGTTTGATTTTATTTATAAATAATCAATTGATTCCCAATTCGTCAAATAAAAGAAATAAAGCAATTTATTATCATTTTAAGGCAATAATATCAAATCATTAAAACTATTTCTCCTGATTAGCTTGATATTACATAAATTGAGTGTACCGATAAGAAAACTATTTTATTTTAATTTTAATTTGAGATACTCTTTATATACATCGAAATAAAAAATCTCTGCGTTTCTTCTTACCTCTTCAGAAACTTATAGGCTTCCATGTGGACTGGGATTGGTTTAACTGCAGTTTAGAGAAATCCTTGTGGTTCTACGATATTCAGAACATCTTCATAAATCTGAAGAAATTCAAACAGAAAACTGTTTTGCATTGAACTGATTTTTTTTTCTTCTTTTTCTCTTTATTTCTCTTTCATTCCAGAGATTCCTAGATATCACATTATAAGAAACAATAATCAGTAATTTTCAGGCACTTTAAGATTACGACAAACATTTTTGATAACTCCGGAATTTTTCTGAGATTTTGATAATTTACTGCGTTCATGTCAGTCTTTGTCAATAAAATGTTTAAACAATAGCGAAAGATCTGAAAAAAAAAATCCTTAATTTAATATTCACTATTAGAACAGAAGTAGATTTTATTAACTCGCTTTTTTTTATTATTTAATTTTTTTTTAGAAATATTTTACAATAATAATGATTTGCAGATATTTAAAGAAAACTACAAACTTGTGAAAATTGCGTCGCTTTTTGAAATAGTGAAAATTAGGTGATAAACCAAAACAATATAATTGGCAATGAAAGCAAATTTAATTCAAAAATAGGGAGAAAAATCAACCGGACAACAAATATGCCTTCGCACATTGAGCCAACATCAACGGGAATTCTGGACAGCTGTTTCATCCTTATTAGGAATCATCAGCAGAGTTTTGGCTCAGATGCGCGAAAGCTTTACCCAAAAGCATTCTCGATCCCGGGAATGGGCCGCCGAGATAAAAAACAATAAAAAAAAAGAATGATCCTGAAAGATCCAAAGTGTTAACCCCTTGTCCTTCACTGAAAGGCACTAAGGAAATTAATTACAAAAAGACAACATCATAAGTTCAATGAAAGAAAATTAACGTCCATATTTTTTTAATTCAAAAATAGAGTGAAAAATCAACCGGACAACTGAGCGAAACATCAAGGGTAAATTCTGCTGATGATTCCCAGGATGAAACAGCTGTTCAGAATTCCCGTTGATGTTGGCTCAATGTGCGAAGGCATATTTGTTGTCCGGTTGATTTTTCTCCCTATTTTTAATATAATTGGCATTTTTAAATATTTGTGTTAAAATGATTTCTATTACTATTATCGACTGAGCACGTGAAGCACGTGAAGCCTTCCTATTCCATTTGAACATTTTTCGTCTCTGTCCATTGATCAGTTTGTACGCGAATCACGACATAAACGACAGGACGGATTTTCAAAAATTTGGTATACAGTTTATTTATGGTTCAATTTAATATACAGATATATATTTTTTTTTTTGTCTCCACTCCTCCCATATACAGAAGGTGTGTATGATGTTATTTTTTTCCGCCTTCTCATGATCATAGGGAGTATTCCAACAAAATCATTACATACTCCTAACAGAACTCAAATTCGAAAAAATCATAGTTCCTCCATAAAGGAAAAGAGGGCCTTCCCTCCTTAATTAACAGATCAAATTTGTCCCCAAAATAATTCACTAACTTAGGCTTTACTTTCAATTTTAAAAAGCCCAGTTCAAAAAACAGTTCAACCTGGATCATGGATGATCGTTTCTAAAGACTTTATGAATTTAATATGATGTTCAGCGTGTTACGAAGATTACAGCAAAGGCTACAATACCACTCTGGAACTGATGTTTTCCATTAGGATTCAAAAAAAATTGGTATTTTCTTCAAACATTTTTTTAGAAAATGGTGATGGCTAGATGATATATGCATAAAAACGATTTCAGGTAAAATAGTTAATTTTGCCAAAAACGCAAAAAATTAAATTACGCCAAATCAACCAAAAACATATTTTTTCTCAAAACTAAATATGAGAGACAAGAATTGTAATTCAAAGTTACTCCAACGGTGATACTAAGGTGTGCTGCGCCAAGTACCCTCTTTTCCCCATCATATGTTTCTTAAAAATATAAAACTTATAAATACTTTTTTTTTAAGTTTCTATTCCTTTATTATGAAACAAAAAACAAAAAACAAAACTTTTACAAAAGCAAATCGAGGAGTTTAGTTAATAAAAACAAACGAGAAGAGGAATCCCCCAAGGGTCAAATTTAGGCCCTCTCTTATTTAACATCTATATTAATTCAATTAGCAATAACATTAACAATTCTAGAATTTTTCTCTACGCTGATGATGTTATTCTGATTACTACAGATGCAAGCCAAATTCAAGCACACAAAAATTTGCAAATAGACATAAATAATATAAGCAAATGGTCATCTTTAAATAGAATGAAAATAAATGGAGATAAAACGAAAATTATGGTAATTAAAAATAAAAACAAAATTTTAAACAATAATCTAATAATAAACTTACATGAAATGGAATGTTCAAATATTAACCAAAGCAATAATGATGTCACGAACACATGTAATTGTAAAAAACTGGAAATAATCTCAACATATAAATACCTTGGAATATATATTGATAATAAATATAATTGGAATAGACAATATGAGTTTGTAATAGGGAAGTTGAACTCATATTCTTTTCTTTTCTATCATATCAAAAATGTTTTTCCATTTAAACAAAAACTTATAATTTACAAATCTCTTGTGGAGTCTCTCTTAAATTACGGTCTGGAATGTTGGATCAATATTAATAAACAACAAGTAGAAAATATAAATAAATTGACAATGAAAATATTCAATAATATATACATAAATTTTAAATATAAATCAAAAAAAGAACGAATAAGAATAAGAAAAAAATATGGTATATTAAAAATCAACGAAAAATTTATATACAAAATATTGATAAAGAATTATTTTGAAGTAATAAGAGAAAAAAATTCTCAAGAAGTAGAAATAAATACTAGGTACAACTGGTATAAAATCTTTAAATTGGATAAAATTAAAAACAACTTTGGATACAGGTTAACAAATTACGTTAAATACAAAATTTTCAGTCAAATAAATATTAATCAAAATGAAACTCTAACATTTAAACAAATAAAGCAGAAAATGATCTCTGATGTGGTGGATGGGTTAATTAAATATTAAGAATAAAATTAATACTAATTTTAAGTGAATAATTTATTTATTATCTTTAATTGGTGATTTAACTTTTAGATCAATAGATCAAAATTCTCAGTCCTATACCACAGGTATACAGTTTATAAGTATACCTAATGGGACTGATAAACATTAAAATAAAAAAAAAAAAAAAAAAAAAAAAAAAAAAAAAAA
>JAFIDM010006943.1:53828123-53838837 GCA_023159025.1 Thereuonema tuberculata | reverse complement strand
ACACCTCAAGACAAGCCTGTTTCACGCTTATTAGGCGATCATCAGTTGAGGGTAGTCAGAATGATGATCGCCTCAACTGATGATCGGTCGCTTCTCTTCTATTTGATTTAGCAAAGGCAGTATAATGCAGCATATGAGGCAAATCAATGGAGATCTGTTGCATTCGCTGTAAAAAACGTTGTTCACAGAGTGCGGTTCTTAGAACATCTTGTTTACTGAACCACATCTGCACCTTATCCGAACACAAAAATTAATTTTTATTGTCTTTTCAAGCTTCCAATAATCCCAAATCAAGCGCTTCTAGCGTCAAATGTCGTCTGGTGGCAAAATTGTTATTTTATATATAGTACAATAAATCGAAACTCACATGTTTCAGAGTATTTATATCAAGTTTGGTTGAATTTCGTCAACTACAATTTTCGCTCCAGAGTTCTGAACTCCATCTCTTTCATTATGGTCACCCTGTATTTAACCATATCTTTGATATCTTTAACCATAAAAAAAAATCATAATAAAAAAATCGTAAATCATAAGAGGCGCAACAATGACCATTTGTTTTGCTAGATAGTTCTTTTCCATTGTTTTATTTACTTATTCCATTTTTGATTATGTCTTTCACAGTAAGCTTAATGCTTCTCTGTCAGCATGTTTATCCTGAGTGTGTTGGATAAAAATTAAATATCAGTAACGCTAGCTATCAAATATTGTCTGTCGTAAGATTCGAAAATTAGGTGAAAAAAATTGAATTAGAATATGCCATATTTTTTTTTTCTATTACCAAAGGTTATTAAGTGAATCTCTTTCATTTTCTGAAAAGATGTTTGTTTTCGGATAATTACATATTCTTCTAAACTAAATAAAAATTTAAAGATTGAATCCAACAGATGGACTGAACAATCAATTAGGCCTACTCAATGTAACATTCCTGAATGTTAAAAGTTAAGATTTCATATCACTTAAAATGAAGATGAATCACTGATTTTAGAAGTCTATTTGACAAATCATTAAAAAAGTCTGGGCCACTACAGAAGTGATGTAGCAACGAGAAACTTTAATTACATTAACTTTTTTTTTTTTTAATTTGAGAATTTTGGCTCAGCTTTGAAATACAATACCAGAAAAGAAGGTTTTAAAGATTATTGGTCGACTTGGAGACGGAATCGCGAGAAATACAGCTCCACGAAATCATGATAAAGTTCTACCCAGATTCCATTAAGTTACGTATACTGCTATGAATCGTGAGGAAAGTTTTTCGTTTAGTTAATACTTAGGCCTAGAGACTGTTCACTACATTAATTTGTAGGCATTGCAGTATACTGATGTCTAATAATAATTAAATTGACTAGCTGACAAAACTATCGTGGAAGAACAGATTATTTTTGGTTGTTGTTGTTTCATTTTAAATTTTCATATATTAATATATATCATAGTATATTTTGTCATGATATAGGGTAAGATGCCGTGGTTTAATTGCCAGTACCAAAAAGAAAGTGACAATACACTTTTTTTTTATGACCACACTAATATCAGTATGTAGCATCAAATTAATGTATTACTTTTAACTCTAAAAACTAATAAAAGTTAATAAGGTGGTAATATAAAAGAAGCCGTGCATCTCGGTATCTTGTTCCACCCTCTGATGGAGTTTTAATGTTATAAAGCAGGCATTATTAGATTGATAATAATAAAATTACGCATTTTTCAAGAAAAACTTTTTTTAATATCAAACGTTATAAACTAACATGCTAACTTAGCTTTATAATAAACAAAAATATGATGTCAGCGTATACTATTCTTCCTATTCTTTTGAGGAGTTCTGAAAAATTATGATTTCGTTTTCATTAGTTCTTCCTTACTTTTGAGGAGAATTTCAACCCTATCGCAGACAACGCATTTGTTTAAAAATGCTTGAACAGTTTTCACGAAGTCATCTATAGAACACACGATAACTTAATTCAGTTATAACTGTCTTTGGTATTTTCATATTCTTCTAAACATTCGGAGAACTCATCTTTATCCATCATTTCAAGCAAATAGTCTGTCATGTTCATCTGATTCAACATCAACGTCATCTTCTGCTAAAGTGTACAACTTCGTGTTTACTTTGGACCCCGATTTTTTTAGGGAGAAATTTTATTTTTCTTAGTCATACTCAATTCTTTCTTGCAAGTGCCTTCTTTCATCTTCCTCTTCCTCTTCTCTTCTTTGCTATCGTTTCTTTTGTCTTCTTAAGTTTATTGTCTTCGATCTTTGCATTTCTTTCTGCTTTTACTTCTTGATACCATATTTCAATTTCTTTTCAGCAAAGAAATTCCTGGAGACGTTAAGACTTGAGCTTCTTGAATCCATCGGATGGTTTTTATTGGCGGAAATAAGAGGCAGATTTTGTAGAACTTTGGTTCGGGTATCACTTTGGGTTACAAGAGAAGTGCTTCTAGTTATAGGAACACTGCTCTGTGGGCTTATTATCGAAAGCCGACGAAAGCTCGATCAGGAACGGCATGAGGATCAAATGAGAAAATCCTAGAGGTAAGAATGTCCCTTGTTTTCGCGTTCTTGGAATCAGCAGACTCCCTTCACGCAGAGCTCATTCCAGTTTCCTTTGTCTGGAAAAGAAGTGTCCATGCTGTTCTGGCAAGTCTGGAACCAACGAAGCTTCATAGATTTGAAGAGATAACGATTCAGTGACTGAAAATAATGGGTTGAGTAATTTGATAAACCCAAGAGTTCAATATCATACTGAGTAGCCAACTCAATTCATGAGGACTCATATGTGTTGCATGGACATCTAGAATCAGCAACATCTTACCCTTGTGCTTTTCATGGAATAAAATATTTTTCTAATCAATTTGCAAAACTATCAGTGGTCATATTTGCTGACTTTTTTGACATAACAACTGAAGCCTTGGTAGCATTTGGTCTTCCCATTCCGCTTTATTATTAACACCTTTAAAGATGCAAACCGGGAATAAACGTTACCTTTTGCAACACAGCAGACTATTGCAGTTTCATGTTCAATTTTTCCCCGAAGTTTTTATAAATCCTTGCTTTTCTTTTCAGCTAGAACATAACCAGGCTTGTTGTTAGTGGCAACCCTGTCTCATCTACATACTGGATGGCTTGTCTATGAAGTTATGTACACATAAGAAGAACAGACTTGAGAAATAAAAGTAATTTTTACAATCTTCTCTTAAGGTCTGGGTTCTGGCAAGTGGCAGCCCTTTTGCTTTTCTGACGACAAAGCCTGGATTCCTTGCTAAAAAATTATAATACAGTAAGAGCAAACCATTTTTTTTCCTTTGAATTGAAATTGTGCTTTAAATTCTATCTCTCAGCTATTTAAGAAGCCAGAATTCTTAAGTCTGGAAAAGGCAGCAGCTGAAGCTTCTTTACATGGGATGCAAGCTTTTTTTTTTCTATTTCTGGATCAAGCACACTTTTTTGGTCCCAAACCATAACTTTTTTTTCTTTTTTTTTAGTTTTCTGTTTAGCTTTATATCCGCTCGGGAATATTAAAATGTTTGCTGGCTGCATATGTAGACATTTCATTATTTTGCACATCATTAAAGACAGCTTTTAAGTCTTCTTCTATCAATTTCCCTCTATTGGACTTTCTGTCACATAAGCGAGGCATTTTCCTGTGAAAAAATTTGCCAAATTACCACAGAAATAATCCAAACTTTAAGAAAGGGGATCTTACCGCAACGAAAAAAAATTAATAACTGCATCATGCCCCTAATAGCAAGGCATCTTTCTTCCACTAGTTGGACAAGATGCAGGGCGCAATAAACAAGGACAAACTTGGCCGCCGAGCGACTGCTTAAGCTGTAACCTCTAATCCTATAATCCTCTTTCCAGATTATTGGTATTGGTATTAAGACCGCTACACTAGCAAGTATGTACCACACATGAGAAAACAACACTTACCAATTCAATACGAATGAAAAAAGTTCAAAAAAGAAGAGTATAAGTTATTTCTTTAAGCGAAAACAATAAACACATGTGAACTGCAATAAGCGCCACGGATGACTTCATTCTGCAGCAAGATGGGGCATCACCCCATTTCCACTCACAAGTCAGCCGTACGCGACCATCTGAACGAACGGTTGCCACAAAGGTGGATCGGTGCAAATGATCAACAGCTGTTGACGTAGCCTCCCCGGTCTCCAGATCTTACTCCCTGTGATTATTTCTTAAGGAGATACATTAAAGACAAGGTGTTTGTACCGCCCTTATCACGGGATCTCAACGACATGATAATGCGCATTTCCACTGCAATTACAACAATAGACGGATCAATGCTACTTCGCATTTGGGATTTCAGTAACCATTTGGACATGTGTCGTGTTAACAATGGTGTCCATATCGAACTTTTATAAGCAATGCATACAAAACAAACTTGAACATGTACTCTATCCAACTGTACCATTCGTTGCATCATACCTGCAATAGCGGTTGTACAGGAAAGTTTTGAAATCGTTCAAAACATTTTTAATCACCCTATATAAGATCCATTAATAGGGATGTTTTTTTAAAAAAAAATCAGATCGGTCATATCTATTAGAAATACTGTAGTCTTCGAAAAACTACTTTGATTCTGTCACTCAATTCAATTTCTAATTTTTAATGATTTCCATTCATTTTATTTTTGATGTTTATTTGTTCGAATAATTCTAATATCATATATTAATTATAAAAAATTCTAACTAGTATTTTTAAAGAAAATTCTAAATTTATGTATCTTTTTTTTTATTCATAAAAATTATTAATAAATAAGCTGTTTCTTGGATAATTCGCTTACGGAAGACATTGAAAAATGTAAGAAAACTTCATTTAAACTATTTTTATAGTTTATTTTTTGAACTATTTATTTGTTCGTTTTTCTTTTAAACTATTTCCCGCCGAAAAAATATGGATCAATGGTAACTGAAAGATTTCTGTATGTCCAAGATCCAACTTCCCACAACCTATATTTGACGGTAGTTAAACATACTGGATAGTTATAATTAAACTGATAGGGCATAGAGCGAGGTAGGGAAGGATCTACTCGACGGATCACAAAGAAAGTTGATGAGTACCTTAATAAGAACATGCGGAAGCGAATTTGAGAATAGACAAAATTAATAATTTTGAGTGCTACCTGAAAACATATTAGAACATGCTAATTTCTCGTGACATTGCAGTCAATCACATGTAATGTCTTCCTGTACTAGAAGTAGGCATGGGTATCTGCACGAAGGACCGAGCTTTGCTAGTGAAACTCTTTCACCAAACGGCAGTAGTGCCGCTGGCAGTAGTACCGCTGCATTAAGCCAACATCGCCGTTGGAAAGAAATAAAGAAAAACCTTTTCCGGTAAATGGACTGAAGAACATGATAAAGAAATTCGAAGAAACAAGCGAGTTGGTGTAGCTCGGACTAGAGGCCTGTTGCAGAAAACAATGTGGAAGACGTCACTCACTCAGTCTTTGGCCGCGGTGCCGCCAGACACGAATGCGACCATCATGACGCTGCAGACAGAAGCGGGATTTGTCAGAAAAAACGAAGTCATGCCATTCGTCTCTCTATGCGCAACGTTCTAAGCACCATTGCAGCTGCAGACGCTTGTGGTATACAGTCAATGGTAGCCTAAGCAATGGGCGCCTTGCAAAAATTCCCTGAGGCTGCAGACGATGTCGAACCATATGTGCGGAGACTGGTTGCTGTGCAACTCACCCTAATTCTTATAAACTTACTATGGTTTTGTGATGTGGCTGTATGATCCGTAATAGGAATATATATATGATCTATGCGCAAAAGATGTCTGTCCTCTCGTTCGGTGGGTTCATCCCTCCTCGACTCACTGATTCCATATTCGCATCACTGTGGCAGCGTTTCGTCCAACACGAGCACCAATTTCTCGGAATGATAATCCGCAGCCTCGATATGCCACAATTCTCCCGCGATCAAAGTCGGAAACCCGCTGGTAGGCCTGCTGTATTCTTTGACGAGGCATACTGAAGCCGTTTGTGCACAAGAAGGGCGAGCAAACGCAATTCCAATAGGGATCGTCCATTAATCACGTGAGGCTCGAAAGGGGGGGGGGGTTCGGAAAAAAATCACGAACTATCACAAGGGGGGAGGGGGGTGTAGTGAGATATCACGTGTATTTATTTTTTTCGATGAACGAGTGGCTTGATGAGATCGACGTTAATCTTCAACAAAGCAAAGTGCCAACAGCTGAGATGCAAGATGTTTATCCACTTGTTAGTGTTGAAGAAAATCTCGCTAATCCGTAGTCCAAGGACAATGTCTATTAAATATATTCATGTATCAGTACAATTATGTTTTTCACATGATTACACCTTTCCTTTATTATTTTTATGCCGGTCAGAAACAACCTGCAATCTGGACATTTTTGTCACGGTGCTTAATTTTCCAGAATTAAATTAAATTATACCTGTATTTAAAGATAATATTCAGAAAATTTTTAAGTACTTTGTACCAAAAAAATACACGTGATTTTGGGTAAGGGAGGGGTAGTCTAAAACCTCACCACGTATCACCAGGGGGGAGGGGGGGTTAAAAAGTTGCTAAAAAACATCACGTGATTAATGGACGACCCCATACTGCACAGTAGCTCTCTGTTCTCCTATCTTGTACTGTTTCCAGGAGACGTTACTGGCTCACATTATTTGCAAACTGCAATCATTTACCTGTGCTCCCGTGATCTATGCATCATGCAAATTTGGGATTGATCGGATGCGTCCTTCCTGGTGCTACACTTTTATTAGCCAGCACAGTATTTGGTAGTTTCGACCAAGACCAGAATCTCAAGACTAATAAATCTCAAATAAGACATATTAAGCAAAATTGCAACGAACGATATTTAAAAGTGGCAAATATGAATAAAAAAAATTATCCCAAAATACAAAATTTCCAAAAAATTAAGTAAAGAAATAAAATAAATAATAATAGAAAAATAGATTGTATAGCCAAATATGCTTTGAAAACTCATATCTAGTCATTTTTAGTTATTCTAATTTAAACTGCTTTCTTAATAAAATCCAAAGTAAAAATAAAATAAAAGCACCGTAGCAACCAATAAATATTATGCATATATTACAGGTATATAATTGTATTGCATTGAAATCTGGCTGTAAATTCGGGATTAAGTTGACAGTGAGTTTTGACTACTTGTTAGGTTACGGAGTAGATCGATAAAATCGTGGTAGAGTTTGGTCTTGGTTCCTTTAGGCTAGATTTACATACATGAAGTTTCGTAAAGCTAAAGTTGCAAGTGAAATTACCTTGTCTGCGTATTCCGAGTTTATTCGCTAAGTTCTCTTAGGTATTGAGCTGTCGAAAAATCAATAGAAGCAATAGCAAATTAATCTGCAACATTTCAAAGATCTAATCATACTGTTAAGAGAAAGGCATATAAAAATATAGTTACGACTCTCCGCTTCAGTCTGTCAATGGTGCGTCCAATGTATTTACATAGTTAAGTTGCAATCATTACTTACCATATCAACTTATATAATTTGCTAATTTCGTCTGTCCGTCTGTCTGTAACTCGATATAATTAAGCTATTAAGATAGATCCAAGGTTCTCAATGGTACCATTGAATCAAGGGTACTCAAATTGGATGAAATATTAGTTCTTTTTGTCATTCCATGTTGGTTCCATGAAATTTTAACTGAAATTCTAACAAAACATACGTTCAAACCCAAATAATTTTGTTACCACTGCACCGATTTTAATGAAATTTGGCATACTTACTCAATTTTTTACGCTGATTTTGAAACTCAAAACCATTTTTGCCGTAGAAGCTTCGTTCACAAGTTACCGTAGTATTTAGATTATAAAAAGGTGAGTTTTGAATGCCTTTCGGCGATATGATTCAAAAATAATAATTATTCTTTAGATAAATTAAACTTTAGATATGGTTGGTATTTCGTTTTTCTTTTTGGGTGGAAAATGATCCTTTAGATTAAACTCTCAGAACCTATATTAGAGGTATACAGGTAAGAAGTACACCTAAATAGGTCTGATAAACATTAAAAAAAAAATTATTTTTTTTCAAATCAAATCATCAATCGAATCAAATATATATATTGGCTAAGTTCGTCTGTCTGTCTATCTGTAACTCGATATAATTAAGCTATTAAGATAGATCCAATGGTTCTCAATGGTACCATTGAATCAAAAGTACTCAAATTGGATGAAAATATTAGTTAATTGTGCCATTCCATGTTTCCATGAAATTTTATTCTTGGGAACTGACCTTGACAACTGAAAATTCTAACAAAACATACGTTCAAAACCAAATAATTTTGTTACCACTGCATCCATTTTAATGAAATTTGGCATACTTACTCAGTTTTTTACGCTGATTTCGAAACTCAAAACCATTTTTTCCGTAGAAGCTTCGTTCACAAGTTAGCACAGTATTTAGATTACATTTACTTTATAGTTGATAGTTGATAATAAAATGATTTTTCAGATTTTTTATGCCTGTCAGCCGACAGGCTTTGCTGCTAGTTTATAATAACTTGCGCTAAAACTATACTATTAATTAATAACATTTATTAATTTCTGAAAACAAAGGAACGACACTTTCTTGCTACTAATTCTTGTTTTCTTTTTCTTGTTTAGGTTCAAGCTATCCTCGGTATTATTATTACATCAATCCTTGTTTCTTATCAGGCATCAGCTAACCTTAAAGAATTACCTGCTTTGAGTGCAGATTATTTATCTTTAATTATCACACAAACCAATATAAGTGATTTCCCGACATTTGCACATTTGGTTAATTTCGTAGGCTTTACAGAAGCAGGATCCTTTCCAGGTACAAATGACAATTTAATTTATAAGAAAAAGAGAAGTGGTTTCTCCTAAGCAAGCCGAAGAAAACAAATAAAGTAAAATAATTACAATTTAAATCCTTCTTATTTCGGACAAAAGTAAAGAGAAGAAAAATAACAACAAAGGATCAAAATAACATTTGAAAAAGAACCCTTTTAGACTTTGAAAAAAGAAACCTTGAAAGACCGTTTCACCTTTTCTCAAGACTCTTACCATCTAAACGATAAAAGTCTTATCTAGGACACCATTATGTTACAAGCAAGGATGAGTAATATAAAATGTGTGACCCTGACGGAAGAATCGTGAGAAAAACGAAACAGATATCTCATGGTTTCATCTTCAATGCTTTTAACGGCCGGTTTCTCCAAATAGTCATAAGCTAATCCTGGATTAAATTCAATTGAATCCAATAGAGTTGCGACAGGAGCTAATACTAAATACTATTTGGAAAAATCGGCCTATAAATCTCTGCTTTCAAATTTTACTTTCATTCTCAAATGTTTACTGTCATTCTTTGCTGTTTTTTGTTTTTGTTTTTCTTTTTTGAATTTTTGCATTTAAAGATCTATTGAGGCAGTGTTGTTGATTTATTTGTTTTCTTTCTTCCATTTTGTTCATGAGAAGCCACTTAGCTCTGTTCTCACCTTCAATGGCTCAAAGGTAAATATTTATGTTGTTTTTACAATATATTAATGTATATAAAATTTCTTGTTAATTCTGATAAGAAAAGGCGAGCATCAGGCTGTCCTTCCAGAACCTTTACTTCGGTTCCGTTCGACTGATGATCGTAGGAGCCTTCCCTAGTGCTTAGTCTAACCCTAATGATTACATCTTTGAAAATAAAGATGTAAATAAATGTCTATTGAATTATATCTCATATACGAATCATATTACAAAATTAAACTGGTATCATTTAACAAAGTTTTAAAAAGTGTTTTCAATTGCAATGAAACAACGTAATTTTGAATAAGTCGAATGATTTTGGAGAAGTACTTCAACCAGAAGTTGTCAAAAGGTGAACGCAAACTACTCAAAAAGATTTTAATCAGAAGTGAAAATATAGGTTTCATCAATTTCGGCTCATTGGAGTTCCTCAGCCGTTCATCAAGTATCTGAGACGTTGACCTACTAAGTTGATTGCTATGCCTGAATCTGGGTTCGAATTCAGAACCGGCATGGATGTTTCGTTTCTTGTTTGCCGCCTTCTTCTCTTTCTCTCCTTCCACCTGTTTACAGTCGTTGTTATTTCTTCGGATCTGTACAATAGGCCAAGGCCCAAAGTTCTTTGGCCCAATATCGGTGGCTCAGTATTTTTACACTAGAATCAATTAGGAGTCTCAGGCGATTCTGTTAATGTACGTCAGAACAATTAAACTTTAGTGCAAAATGGCCATTTCAGCTAAAGGCGTGAGAACGTATTAGAGTAACATTAATTACAAAGTGATAACATGAATTGGGAAAAGCTGATAAACATCAGCTGCTTTGAAAGATTTCACAAGTTAGACAACTGAATTTTATTTAACTGAATTTAACTGTTTTCGTTCACCTGACTAATTTGATTGATTTCAAAAAAAAATTTTGAAAACCGAAAAATTCTGAATAAATCAACGAGCGTAATTTGATACAACGTATTACGAGAACTTCTTAGTAATCTTTTGGAAAGCCATTACTGTTCTTTTTGGTAAGCTTAATTTAAAATAAATAAATAAATCCGGAGAAACGTTTGTGTTTTTTTTAAAAAACCTTTCTATCTTTTTGTTTTTGGTTTATTTACTTGTTTGTAAAGTACTTAAAATATTTGATTTGGAGGATATTTGAAAATACTAATGCTCCTTCATTCAGAAGTGAATTGGAATTTTTTCGGAAT